>SMJT01000016.1:0-600000 GCA_004349715.1 Crucihimalaya himalaica | reverse complement strand
TTAGGATAAAGGTATTTGTAAAAATATTGAATGATATATATTTTTTTTGGGTGAGAAATTCTTATTCACTATCCTCGTGTTTTGAAAAATAAATGGTGGTAACATTTTTGATTTTCAGAGAATTAAAATATTCCAGCTATGAGGTGTTTTGATAGGTTCAACACATGTCGGTAAAAATGACATTTTGTACGACAAAAATATAGCGTGGGCTACATCTAATGAGTATGTAAACATGCGAATTCATGGCTATAATTTAAAGATATCTCTAGGTAACTAACGTCGCAGATGAGGGTCTTTTTCGAATGAGTCTCTCGCATACTTATGTATCCGTTCGGCAATGGACGCATGCAGGCAAGGGTTTCAATACTCACACCAAGATTTCTAGTAGTATAGGATTGAAAATACATTAATTCGAAGAAATAGAGGACATTCCAAATATATTTTTGCATTTTCATATGTCGCATGCTGATTGATTAGTTCCATCGAAGAGAAAAACAGTTTAACATCCTCTTTTGACTCGAATAAAGTACTATACTATATACATAAATACAATACCGTATTCTTCGATTATGATGTCAGAAAATAAACACAAACATATAAATTGATGGTACATCCTTATACCAAATTCTCTTTCCATTGTATGACTCTTCAACAGATTTTTATGGTGCTAGTAATTGTAAGAACGAACCTAAATGTTACCACCACGCCCGGTGTTATGAGACTCGTTAAGTTGTTTGTTCTATCATTAAGTATATCCATTTATTTTTAGTTCTTTGAGTCTTTGACCGACTTCAAAAGTTAGTTAAATTTTTCGGAACAATTTGATGATAGGATGAAAAATACATCAACTAGGCCTTTTTGATAGCTTAAGCATTGCGCATATTAGACATATTTTTATATGATATGGTTTGTAATAACTTTATTTACTGTCACGATTTATTAAATCAATTGTGATGTACACCGTACTCTACCTCCACCATTGTACACAAAGAAAAAATGTTAATCTGACTTGGCAAAAAAAAAATGTTAACAAGTAGCACCTAACAAACTTGTTAATGTTAAAACATTTATAAAACAAACTTGTTTAAAAGAACCCTAACAAGTAGCACCTAACACTTTTTGTTGAAATATGAAATAATATATGCTAAATTTTGTTCTGATAATAATTTAAAACTATTTAAACTAATTCTTTTTGGCCGACATGCTAATATATTTTTCAAGATAGGTTAATTTGTCCGTGAGATTGTAATTCCTTTCTTGTCTTCTAGGACGAGGAAAAAAAACTCTATCGACGTGTCTTTTTCAGATTGGTGAGGATTAATAAAAGTTTCCAAAGAAGACCATTTAATTACTTACAGCTTCATCAACGGCATAATCACATGCCCTTCACATGTACACCTGCCCGCACCTGATCCTTCACTACTACTAATAACGTTTGACATCTCAACACGAACACCCCCCAAATAAAGTTTCCATAGACCTAATAATCAATAATAAATGATTAATCAATGATTTTATTTCTGTTAATTAGAAAAAAAGATGGTGCATGAGGAAGCTCTGAATCTAAAAACTCCTCTCCGACCCCCAAACCCAGAAATTTAAAGCGAAGAATATAACAATCCTCCGTTTAGAAGAAAGCAATCCCAGAAGGAACCCTAAGTTGTTCATCGTTTGGTCTTTTGCTTGTTGATCAAGCAGGAAATCTCCGAGATTCGTGAGCCACTTTGTAAACGTTGCTGCTTTTGATGAGATAGGAATAGTCTCGAGGAAGATAGATTTGGATTGCTGTTTCGCTTATTCATGAAGCAATTTCGTCGATGGCAGAGGATTCTGTTCCTCTCGTTGCTATCGATATCTGTCTTCGCTCCGCTTATTTTTGTCTCGAATCGTCTTAAGAGCATCACTCCCGTTGGTCAGCTTCGTTTCCAATCCTTCTTATTTTCTTTTTTTTTTTGTACTGAACGATCTTGTGGAATTGCTTTATGGCTTTGATCTTTGATCGAATCTCATGAAAATCACCATCGGCTTTGCTTTTGCTTCATAGTCTTAATCTGAGATTTTTGTTTTGATTTGGATTGCTGATTATTTTCTTGCAGGTCGTAGAGAATTTATTGAAGAGTTATCCAGAATTGTAAGTGTGGTTTCCTGGTCTTCAATCTCTTAGATTTCTCTGTTTTGATATTGATAGTATCATTCAAGATGTTTATATTGAAAATTCCTTAATCCGATTAGAGAATCTTCAGCATGCTGTTTAGCTGTGCCAAGTTTTCAGATCTTAGTTTGGCTTTCTCGAGTAGCTGACATGCTACCATTATTCTGCAGAGATTCAGGACAAACGACCTTAGACTTAGTGCTATTGAACATGTAAGTTAGAAGTTACCGGTTTCGTTGAGTCATCTCCTTTAAACCTTTTGACCATTCATTTTGTTGAAATTGTTTTACTATGTGATTTAGGAGGATGGAGAAGGCTTGAAGGGGCCAAGACTCATTCTCTTCAAAGATGGCAAACTTAATTCTGTAGTTCGGGATAATTCGTCTGATGAAAGTGATGTTTTTTTTCAATCTTACTTTGTTTTACTCTGATATCATTAACTCCTCTGATTTCTTATCTGTAGTCTCATGGGTTGCAGGTAAAAATCACAAAAACAGGGAAGAACAAGTAATAGTTTCACAGAAGATGACAGTTAGCTCTGATGAAAAGGTTTGTATATATAAATCCAACCGGTTTGAAGATAACATGTACTTGATTAGTCCAGCTGATATAAAGTAACATGAGATTGATGATTGCTCAGGGTATGAAATAACTCCGATATTGAATCCTAGAATCAGATTACAAGACATTGCGGTCCATGTTGATTAGTTATCTTGGGATTAGAAAAGCCACGTTTTGCTTTCTAGTTTCTATCAAAATTTTAAGATCAGATGGTTTCAAAATTACAATTTATTGGTTTGTTTTGTGTCAGGATCATTTTTTACCAACAGTCAACCAACTTGCTAATAAAACAGATTTCAATCCCCCTTTATCTAAGGGTGAGAAGAACACAAGGGTTGATAGAGCAACAGATGTGAAGACAAAGGAGATCAGAGACAAAATCATACAAGCTAGAGCCTACCTTAATTTCGCTCCACCTGGAAGTAACTCTCAAATTGTGAAGGAGTTGAGAGCTCGGATGAAAGAGCTGGAACGGTCTGTTGGTGATGCGACAAAGGATAAAGACTTATCAAAGGGGTAAGCACAAATGCTTGATTCAAAAGGAGAGGATACCATAATTGCATCCAGAAACTTGTTGTTACAATTACAACCTTTTAGTGACAAAAACCGTGCTGTTTAAGAAGATTCTTATAGTAACCTCTGGCATGATTGTTTCTTTCAGCGCTCTTCGCAGGGTGAAGCCCATGGAAACTGCATTATACAAGGCTAGTCGTGTCTTTAACAATTGCCCTGCCATTGCTACCAAACTCCGTGCCATGAATTATAACTCAGAAGAACAAGTTCAGGCGCAGAAAAATCAAGCAGCATATCTAATGCATCTTGCTGCAAGGACCACCCCAAAAGGGCTTCACTGTCTCTCAATGCGGCTGACATCAGAATACTTTTCACTGGATCCTGAAAAAAGGCAGATGCCTAACCAGCAAAATTATTATGACCCTAATTTCAATCATTATGTCGTCTTCTCTGACAATGTTTTGGCTTCCTCAGTTGTTGTTAACTCTACAATATCTTCTTCAAAGGTATCTTGCATTTCTTTTACAAATTTCTACTTGGTTATCATTATATGTTATGTTTCAAGTGTCTTACAATATATCGTCTCATTTACTTCAGCTTCAGCCACTTTTTAATCTGGCTTCTGATTGCTATTTGCAGGAACCGGAAAGAATAGTCTTCCATGTAGTGACTGATTCACTTAATTACCCGGCAATCTCAATGTGGTGTCTGCTAAATATTCAAAGTAGAGCTACTATCCAAATCCTAAACATTGATGATATGGATGTCCTGCCTTCAGATTATGATCAACTGTTGAAGAAGCAAAACTCTAATGACCCAAGATTCATTGCTACCCTCAATCACGCACGATTCTATCTCCCGGATATATTCCCGGGATTGACCAAGATGGTACTCTTTGACCATGATGTAGTAGTTCAAAAAGATTTAAGTAGACTGTGGAGCATTGATATGAAAGGAAAGGTGGTTGGAGCTGTAGAGACTTGTTTTGAAGGTGAATCTTCATTTCGATCAATGAGCACATTTATTAATTTCTCAGACACATGGGTCGCTGGGAAATTTAGTCCTAGAGCTTGCACGTGGGCATTCGGGATGAATCTAGTTGATCTTGATGAATGGAGAAGACGGAAGTTGACTTCTACATACATAAAATACTTCAAACTGGTACGCTGTACACACTCTACTGCACTTGCTCTCCTTATATAAGTAACACTATAAGTAAGACACTCGACTGTACATACACATGTCATTTGTGTAAGGAACGTTAACCTAACAACGGTTTGGGGATATATTTATTTGGCAGGGAACAAAGAGGCCATTGTGGAAAGCTGGGAGCTTACCAATAGGTTGGTTGACTTTCTATAGGCAAACATTAGCGTTGGACAAGAGATGGCATGTGTTGGGGTTAGGTCGTGAATCAGGAGTCAGAGCGGTTGACATCGAACAAGCTGCGGTAATACACTACGATGGGATCATGAAGCCATGGTTGGACATTGGAAAAGAGAAATACAAACGTTACTGGAACATAAATGTCCCTTACCATCACACCTACTTGCAACAGTGCAATCTTCACGCTTGATACGAAAAAAACAAATTCAGACGACTTAGGTTCAGTTTTTTCAGATTCTTTTTGTTAAACAAGCTACTCAAGCATGTTATCAATGTGTTATGATTAGCTTCATTCTTTAACTCACCTCAGTGTAAATCATGGTTCTTCCTTTTTCATACTTTTCATCAGAGCTGAATTTTAGACTTTAGTTATAGCAACAGATTGTTGTCTTTCTTTGGAGAGCTATATAGAATAATCACGTTATTTCTCAATATCTTTATTTTTTGGCAACTGCAATGAGTAAAAAGAGTGCGGTTTGGTTTATAAGCGTAACCGATTACGAACCGATCGGTTTGTTTTAGTAGTAACTTGAACTAAACCCTATATCGGTTTCGTAAAATCTCTCTCCCAGCCTCCTTCCTGGCTCCTTCTTCTTCTTCTTCTTCTTCTTCTTCTTCTTCTTCTTCTTTCGGATCTTCCTCAATCGACTCGGGTTCTCTCTTCTCCCAAACTATTCCCAACTTCTCACTTTCCCGTCTAATCTTCGTCTTCATCACCATCTCTCGGAGTTCCGTCGAGCTGATCACGTCTTCAGTGGTTTAAGTATGTTTGATTTTAGATTATTATTTTTTTTTTTAATTTTTTTTTCTTATAGTTATGATAATGGAAGATTCGTGTATGCTCTGCATGAGGATTAGCTGTTCATTTCTTACTAGGATACAATGAATTTTAGATTTGAATTATTCAACTTTCGATAGCTCGAATGCTCCGCGAATCTTATATTCGTTTTACGAACTCATCTCCTTTGATTGTTTGTTTCGATTCTGAATATGAACTTTGAAGAATTTGCAGAAATGTTCTATCTTAGTGAGCTCGAACATTCACTAAGAGTGCCTCCGCATCTACTCAACCTCCCACTCGAAGATGCCATTAAGTCAGTGCTTCAGAATTTGTTCTTGGACAAGGTTTGCTCATTGCCCCCTTGTTATTCTTTTATGTTTTCCATCGTCTGCTTATAGACACACTCGCTAATTTTATCAAAGTGAATTTTTGTTTCCAAAGGTTTTGGCAGATTTGGGCCTTTGTGTATCTGTTTACGACATTAAATCAGTAGAAGGAGGGTTTGTTTTACCCGGTGATGGTGCTGCCACCTATAAGGTATATTCAAATTACTTATCTTTTCTCATCTCTCTTCTTTTATCAGATGAACATGTTTTTTGTATCAATTTTATGTCCTCCCCATGTTAAATTTTCTCTTTCTCGTCTTCTGCAGTGCTCTGTTGTGTTTTTACTTCGTTATTTTTTTCTTTGTGATTGTAGGTAGGTTTTAGAATTGTTGTGTTTCGCCCATTTGTTGGCGAGGTCATAGCTGCAAAGCTCAAAGAATCTGATGCCAATGGGCTGCGCTGTGAGTACTAATTCCCTTAAAAGTTCTAATGTTGTGCACTGTCTACATCCTGTTGCTATAGTGCATTGTTAGTTTTTCTTAAGTGCATAGTTGTGACTTATAAGTTAGCTTATACATTGAGACCTTTATACTTGACAGTAACACTTGGATTCTTTGAGGACATTTATGTGCCTGCTCCACTTATACCGAAAGACAACCGCTGTGAGCCTGACCCTTATAATAGGTTAGAAAAATGTGTCCTGCAGTTAATCATATATTTCTAGCTCTCAAACTATGAGTATGAGCTTGTTGTGCCTACATCTGTATATTTCACTGGGTCGCAAAGTATAATGTTTTTTTGGCTAACAGGAAGCAAATGAGATGGGTGTGGGAATATGGGGAACCGAAAGAAGATTATATTATCGATGATTCTTGTCAGGTTAGCTTTTGGCTCTTTGATTCCTCTTTAAGCAAATATTTTCAAAAGTGGTTTCTTTTGTAACGTGGCATTGTAATTGGCAGATCAAGTTTCGAGTAGAGAGCATCAGCTATCTATCAGTTCCAACTGAGCGAGCAGAGGATGCAAAGCCTTTTGCTCCTATGGTGGTCACTGTAAGTTCATTCATCAAATTCATTCTATAAGCTTTTCCAGTTGTATTTGCATAGTAACAACACTACTGAGGTTAGATAAGCCTCCTGATTTCTTCTTTCTTTCTTCTAGATACCAAAGTCTTCTACCATGTTTTTTTGTTTTGATTTTCCCCTCTACGGTCCAGTAATCAATCAATGTTGTGAATTGAGCAGGGGAATATAGATGAAGACGGTTTAGGTCCTGTTACTTGGTGGGAGTCTTTTGACCAGATTGATCAAGAAGAGGAGTGAGAGTCTGAGACCTAGTCAACGCATGTATTAGATGGATTCATAACCGACGATGATGATAGTCGATGGCACCAAACTTCTATCTCCTCCAATTTTGATGAAAGCTAAAAATCTCTTCAAACTACTACTTTTTGCCTGATCTAGGAAGTTATGAACGCTAATTTTTTTTCTCTGTAATGTAAAAAAGCAATGATATAAAGTAGAAAGACAAGAAAATCTGATAAATTACAAAAATGATGATGGATGATGGAGTTGGGTAAGAAGTTGATGTATGTCAGGAGCGTGGTGATCCTCAGCACGGATGCGATCGGGTTGAATCCAACGGCCATCAGTGTTCTTCACCATTCCTTTGTTTGCGTCTTGGCGCCAATAGGGAGGGACCATGAAATGGTCTTTTAGAAAATCAGATGCTTTGTTCACTAACGCTGGATCTCTTCCACTTGATAACACAAATCTCTGTCCTTTCCCATGATACCTGTATTTTAATCATTACACTCTACTCACATTGATTTTCTCCATATATAAAGACAAAAGAAAGGATATTATATTATGAGAAAAATCATGAATTGTGTAACCTATACTCTATAGTGTCGTTTTCCAGATTCGTCAAGTCATATTTATGAAGCAATGTTTTCCAATTTTTTTGTATTATTAACAACTAGAATGTTGTTGGAAAATGTGAAATCATCAAGATACACAGAGATCTTGTCTCCTAAGGAAAAAAAAAAAAAAAAATTATTTGACTTCTCTAAATATTAGCTGAAAATTTTGTGTACATTTCTTTTAAATATTTCTATAAGATCTTTAAAACAAAATTAGTAAGTGATTGTATTCAAAATTGGAAATTACTTAAAACGTAAAAAGGATAAAGAAAAGACTGACCCGTCAAGGAGATGGAGGAGAGCTTCCAAGTTATGAGCAGTAGAAAGATCAACGGTCGGCTTAAGGAACGGCGAGTTCTGATGATCCAACGGCAGCTTCTCGCCCACGTGGCAGTAACACCACGGCAATCCTCCCGCCAATTTCATAAGCGCGTGTGGCGCACGCTCGTTCAGAAACAGTCCCGGCGATTTTGCCACGACGTCGTGCTCGTTCACCACCCTCAACACCTTCACTCCCAATTCCTCTATCCTCTCCTTGAATCGAATGTTCCCAACGCGAGGTCCTCCGTACGTGAACACCGTCACTGGCACTACCTTCCCTCTCTTCGTTATGTTTATCCCCATCTCCGCCACGTCGTACGCGCTTAGCACCGCCAATGCTCCGCCGAGACTGTGTCCCGTCACCGTGATGCTCAGTTCTTCTCCTTCCTCGTCGCCGTATCTCTCCACCAGCCGTTTCACTTCCGTCAGGACCTGCTCACGCGCCGAGAATTTCGAAAATTTGCACGATGTGTCTTTGTCAGTGTATAGATCCAGAAACCCGGATTCGGCTTTAACGGCACGGTCGGGGCACCTGATTCCGTTTCCGGATACCGGTTTGAGGAAATCCTTAAGATCCGCTATCCACTCGAGCCGCGTGACGGTTCCTCTCCATGCGATCGCGATATCACGGCGTCCGAGACGGTGGCGCGTGGCTTCTTCGTCGTCGGAAACCGCCACGTATCCCATCCAATTGGCGTTCTTGCTCCACACCTTGGACCATCTAGATTTCGAGAAGAAGTTCGGGAGGTTAATGTTTGACGTCGCGTAGAGATAACGCGCCACCTCATAGCCGGAATCGACTATACCGAGCGATTCAAACAGGTGACGGCGCGTGAATCTACAGCTCCCACAATACTTTGAATATGGGTCGAAATCGAATGCGTCGTAACAGGCCTGGGCCATTTCCCCGTACCTGATCAGCTCGGATCTCAGAACCGGGTCCATCGGATCCATTAACCCGGCCCAATCATCTTCCCCTTGGATCTTCCGCCACGTGTCTCTCAAACTCTTCGATTCTTTAACTTCTCTGTCTCGCCGGCGAATATCCTCCGCCGTCGTCATCCCATAGCTTTGTGGCTCGAGCCTTGACGAAATAGAAGCGTCCTGGTCAGTTTTTGACATGGCTCTCGCCGGAAAAGAAATATGAGTGGAGTGTGAAGAGTGTGGTTTGAGGGAAAGAGAGAACTGAGTTTTCTGGTTGATAAGATGAGGAAGACGAAGGTAGTGGGAGGGAATAGTCGCCATTGTTGAAAGCTTGATGACTTGCAGAGTCGTAAGGAAATTTATTGCACCCTTTTATATAAACAAAACAATAAATAAAAAATGCAGCTCACGCTGCATGCGTATATATCATTTTCATATATAGTAGTATAATTATGTTGAAGTTGAACCTTCACATACAATAATTCATAAATAATAAAAGAAGAAAGTGACGTACATGTGGAATGGAATGAGAATGAAATCTTAAGATATTTGTTAGTATTTCATTGTTTACTCACCGTTATTTGATACAATTTCTAACCGTTTTCTTTTTAACCGCCAAAAGATCATGAAAACGGTTGTTACCAATTGGACCCGATGATACCAACACCTTTAGCACATACCCATCTTCAATTCAATGGGTTCTCTTTTAAGCAACTAGTAGGAGGATCGTTGAGACAGTATCTTTTGTATATCAGAGGAAACATGAAAGATAAAATCATATACGTCTTATCTATGTGCAATTCTTCTTGATCCGTTACCAAAATAAGGATATAAAGACAGACCTAAAAGGTTTGTTCGGTCTCATCGAATCATCTTGTTCATAGTAAAGCTGCTATCATTGACTTGGAAACATTTCCATTGATCTTGTGATCTCTGTCTCTCTTTTAGCCTAGGCGTTGCAAGTACATCCATCAGTAGAGTGAGTTATGCGAGTGTCCTTAGCCAACCAAGTAAACCAAGAAGGCCAATGTCAAGTACCCGTGAATTTTTCTCAAGCCCTAAATATCAAAGGACGAAAGTGATTGCTTCTTATGCTCATAGTAATCAACCAGTCTACTTAACAAATTGCAAAAATGGGGTTTCTCACCAATATCAGCAGCTACCCGATGAGCACACATCACTCCTGAGAATGCCACAGCTATAACTCCCTGACCAGGAAAGCAACTATCCCCCACGCAGTATAGACCATTGATAGCCTATTATTAGTCAAACCATTCTTTCATTAGCCAAACTATTCACTAGCAGAGCTAACCAAAACCTGATGTTATCTACCAATCTATCTATCTTTCTTTGGCTTACCGTTGTATTGAACGGCATGCCTAATAAACCTTTTGGGGTTCCTCTAGGCATTGGCCCATAAGTTCCCTTATCCCTTGCAAGAAATCGTCTGTGTGTTCTTGGTGTTCCCACCTGCGTCAAAAAACTTTTAGATATACAGGCTAAATACCCAAATAAGGTATAGGCTTGCCTCATATCATGTAGACATACTACTAAAGTTTCTACAATGTGCATGAATAATCGTAGGGGAGTAAAGAACAAGCCTAACCTCTTTAAACGTAATAGATGAACTGAGCCCTGGAAACAGTTTTTTCTCTAGCCTCTGTATTATCCCAGCTGCTACTTCTTCCTTTTTCGCTTCATACTCTTTTGGAGGGAGTCCCTAGTACCAAAAATTGGATGAAATAAGTAATAAAAATGGGGCATATCAACACAACCCAGAAGATGTTTCCAATGCTGACAAAAAAATGCAACTAAAACTAGTAGCTCCACAAAGGTATATATATTTCATGCTTGGTCTCACTCCTCTAAGGTTAGCCTTACCTCCCAATCCTCGATGGAAGAAGTTGTAAATATGTGAAGTATATGTCGACCATTTGGAGCCAAAGATGGATCAAGAATGGTTGGAATGCTGAGGAAGATACTACCATAAGGCTCTTCCAGATTCTTCCAATCGTCCTACATATGCACCAGAAGAACAAGTCGCAGCTGAATACCCCCAACTCAGCCAAGGAAATAGATCTTAGTAGGAAACTAACAAACCTCAAGCACAAAATGATGGCAATCTGTATCTGGAGGGAGAACCTCTGCTTTAACACCCATGTGGATTGAAAGAAATGATGGAGCCTTGACATAGACTTTCTGAAAATTTTCTTCTTCTTTTGGAAGCTTTTCTCCTTTTAACAGCTTCCCTACAGCAAACGACAATACTAAGTATTCTTACAACAGAAACACCTGTTTGATAGTTACATAACCCATTGTTTTCTCTTACCAAACGTATCCCATCTTGTAGCATTTGAAATTATTGTTTTGGCGAAAAATTCTCTTCCATCTGCTAGCCTAACACCGACCTGAAAGTTCAGGTCCAGACAAAAAAAAAATTCATAACCAAAAAGGAATGTCAAAGGGTCAAGGAAAAGTATAACTTAAGTAAGACTCATACAGACTTACAGCCTTTCCATCATCAAGTATTATGCTTTTTACATTAGCCTTGTACAGTATTTCACTGCCCTGATCAACAAGTCCTTCTGCCAAAGACTTGGCGATCCCACCAACGCCACCAACCGGGTAGTTAATTCCTCCGTAGTGCCTGTCACATAAAACCTGACCTCGAACACGTAAGAAAAGAAAACAACAGAAAGGGAAACACAAGTAGACACCAAGTGCCAAAAAAGACTCCTACCATACTTGCATTGATCATTGGAGTCTGCAAAGCATTGACTGTGCTCACGATGAAACACTGCAGGAAAATATGAAGGGTGATGACCATGCTACATGAGTTATAAAATTGGGTAAATAAACTTGTGCAGGTTTAGACAATGTTTTTTCTTACCTCTGCATCAATGAAAGACAATAATTGAGGATCGTTTATGTACTTCCGAGCTATAGCCCCGGCATTTTGCGGCAAGTAATAAGCTGTACAGCACAGAGTAAAACATAACAAGATTCATGTCAGTAGATTTTGCTGCCAGACGCATATACACTCACAGCAATTAATATCTACACACACCAAACATGATTTAGAAGTCCAAAATCTTTTCAGAAACTTCAAATGAATACCGAGTGTCAAGCATTCAAGCGGCTTCTGAAAGAACTGTCCAAAAAGGTAGATAGGCTCTTCTAGTGACTTAAGTTCCAGGGAGTTCAATGAGTTGAAGATCTGTTCAAGTTGTAAAATATATAAATATATTGCACAACACTCGTAAAGAGTTCAAAATAAATCACATCAGACCTTCCAGCAGTCGCCATAGAATCCGAGGATCCCTTCTTTTTCGTGGGGAAACTTGCTCGTAAGTTCAGCGATGAAATCATCATATTCTCTATGAATTCGAACAGAAAGATTATTGGGAAGATGGAAATGGACAGTGGTAGGATCAGGTATAACCTCCATCTTACGACCAACTGCCTTCAACGCCTGAGTAATCAAGTTTAGGTTCCCCTGTTCCCTTCAAATTAAGCCAATGACTTCAACTTAGGACAAAATACAGATCTATAGGATAGTCAGTAATACCAACAAGTGCTTCTACTTATGTTTAATACTCCTGAAATCATATCATAATTTTGAATAAGATGAAGAGATTGGTGGAGAAACAAACCAACCTTATCGCTGAAACCAAACATCACAGAAGAGCCAACATCAAATATATATCCATCTCTTTCGTAATAACCAGAGCTCCCACCAGGAATCAAATACTTCTCCAGAACTAAAACCCTAGCTTGTTTAACAGCTAGCTGAGTCGCAGCAACCAATCCTCCAATCCCAGAGCCGATGACAATGGCGTCGTACACACTCTCTCCTCCACTTCTTTCATCTCTCTTCGTCCCTGCTACTGTACCAACCGCACTTGAAGAAGCAGATTTCACTGTAACCTTAACCATAGGTTGCTTCTTCTTCCGATTCTCTAAAACTCGACCATGAAACCCTAAATTCGAAGCACCCAGCTTGTAATACGCGAAATTCAAGGTCTTCAACGCGGAGAACGAGGAATTACGATGACCACTGTTTACGGGATTTTGAAAATACAAATTCATGCTGCTAAGTTCGTTGTCTTCACTGGATTGTAAACTTGGATATTCCCAAAACCAATCAATTCATGAGAGGACTATAAAGCAAAATCAAATCACCAGCATCATCAGCTAGATTAGGCAAAGGGTTTTTATCCAAATTTGGAGATTTATTTCATCATACGGAAAAAAAAGAAAAATGGTTGGTGAATGAGGAACTCGCAAGTAGAAATTACAAAAAAAAAAAAAAAACATACTCGATGATTTGTTGGTTGTAAATTTGTAATGATTTTTTAATGTAAAAAGGTAATTTAAAGAAAAATACCCTAAATTAAATGAAATTTAATCTGTGTGTAAAAAAACCTAAATCAATTAAAATGAAACATATGAAGTATAATAATAATATACTACAGTCGAGACAATACAAATGTCATTTTGTGTAGCATTAAAATCGTGGCCGTTAATCCTTGTTCTAAGGGGGCATTAATAACCGTTAGATTGTCATTTATATTTAATTTATTTGTAAAAAAAAAAAAATCTCTCTCGTTGATTCTCATCAGATTTATATGGCGCCAAAAAAAAAACGATTGAAAAGCTTGATCCATTTTTGTGGTGAATCTGATTCTCTTCTCCATTATCCGCATTCTTCATCTTCAATTTGTTTTTGGTCTCAAATGATACGTTGATCATTATTTAGGATACAAATGTGGGTAAACTAATTGGGATGTAGGCTTTTTGCCTTCTAAGACCCAACCCAAGTCAAGTTGAATGCAACTATGCAAGTGTGTGGTTTATTTTTGTTGTATAGTTTGGTCCACCAAGATTCCCTATGTCCAATATTCATAGAACCTGCGGCAATTAAATCAAATGGTCCAAAAGCATTAAGCATCTATCTTATATTCTACTTCAAATAGACACTCTTTTTAGCAACTAGTAGGAGGATCGTTGAGACCGCATCTTTGTATCTAAGAGAAGAGAAAAAAAGGGAATGATCAATTATCTTCGTGGTCCTTACAACCAAAAGGGTAAAGGCTGCCGAAGAAAAGGTTCGGTCCAGTCGAATCTTGTTCATATATATTAAAGACGTTTTAATAGAGACTTGGGAACATTTTCAACGATCTTCTTGTGATCTCTGTATGTGGATTCTGATTCTTTCTCATGTTATAAATAGCCTGCGACTCATGCAACTCCTTTCAATCCATCTTCTTCTACTTCTTCTTCACTTTATTCAAGAAAATGGACAAAGTTATGAGAATGTCGTCCGAAAAAGGGGTAGTTATATTCAGCAAGAGCTCGTGTTGTTTGTCCTACGCTGTTCAAGTTCTCTTCCAAGATCTCGGGGTTAACCCTAAGATTCATGAGATCGATAAGGACCCTGAATGCCGAGAGATCGAGAAGGCACTTATGAGGCTAGGGTGTTCAAAGCCGGTCCCAGCTGTCTTCATTGGTGGCAAGCTCGTAGGTTCGACCAACGAAGTAATGTCGATGCACCTAAGCAGCTCGCTTGTTCCCCTTGTGAAGCCATATTTATGTTAAACAACAAAGGTGTCTCTTAAGTGTTTCTTATACTATTTATTAGCTATGGAATGTAATTCAATAAAGAAAAAATTTTAGCCAAGTCTTCGTAATCTGTTTTCTAGTATTATTGGTTGTGTAACTTGGGAAAGTGTACGTATAATTGCGAGATTGTTATATTAATTAAACATTTTATTCTAATTGTAATGTTGTCTTGATTCGTATGCAACCTCCAATATGATCCAAGGCAAAAACACAAAAGAAAGGTGTCTCAAAACATAACCAGACAAATTAACTTGGCTGCAAGTCTGCAACATATACTACTGGCTTACAATAAATTTTTCCTGTACAAAGAAAGAACAACAACAAAAACACACTAAGTAATCAAACAAGCAGTTTATGGTGTCTAGAAAGTTGCTATCTAGGTGAAACGGAGGGAGCAATTCCACTGACGAGGTCAGAGCCAGAGACATCCATTGATGAATAAGGATGCTTCATGATTGAAGAACTCGATGACGTTGATGGCTGAGTCATTGTCTCTGAAAGATCCGCTGTTTTGGCTATCTGAGATTCTGGCATCAGTTCCCATATGATTTCAAGTTCTCTTACAACTTCCGCCATTGAAGGCCTTGCATCCGTCTCCTCTCTGCAGCATCGCAGTGCTAAAGTTGCAAACTTTTCAAGGCATTCAGCTGGAACTGAGCTCATTCTCTTATCCACGGCTGACAATATCGAACCAGACTCGTATGCAATGTTGATCTGCCAGAAACAAACATTCCAAACAATTTGAGGTAATGTCAAGAAGACAAAAAACTCTAAGCATCTAATCAACATTACCTCACGAACTATGTTCTTGCCATGTGTGATTGGTTGCATTCCTGTTAATAGCTCTAAAAACACTACACCTAGACTGTATACGTCACTTTTGTCTGTCAATTGATGAGTCAAGAAATACTCCGGGTCAAGGTAACCCTGCAAGTCGAAAAGATAATCCTTAGCCATGATTTGAGAAACAATTTTTACAGAAGCAATGCAGGATTGAGATCTTACCGGAGTTCCTTTTACAACTGTAGACACGTGATGAGGTGAGATGCCTTCCATATCAGGCACTGGGGCAAGTCTTGAGAGTCCAAAATCTGCAACTTTTGCTGTGCATCTGGAGTCCAACAATATGTTGCTTGCTTTGATATCGCGATGGAATATTGGGGGATTAGCTTCCGTGTGTAAATACAAGATTCCCTTGGCTGAACCTAAAGCAATCCGTAGTCTCATCGCAAAGTCTAGAGGCTCTTTTAATTTAACTGCCAAAACACAAATTTGCATATCAACCGTAACATTTATTCAAGAGGAATAGAGGCCATGAGACCTGGAAATTAACAGCACAAAAAACCATCTATGCTGCTTATATGTCATATGCAAAGACATTCACATTAAGAACAGTGAACAGCGGTGGGTAGTCTTTCCTGACTCACACAGAGAACAGGCAGCACTATAGATGACTCCGTAAAGAAGTAGAACATACCAGAAATTTGGTCTCGCAAAGTACCATTTTCCATGTACTCATAGACTAGCATCTGCACGCTTGACAATACAAGCAATAAGAGAAACATATAAAGGTTTTGGACCTCAACAGAAGAGGGTTTTGGACAACAGTACCTGTTCGCCTTCTTCATCACAGAATCCCAGCAACGAAACAAGGTTTCTGTGATGCAATCTTGATAACAATTCAATTTCAGTAAGGAACTCCCTCTCACCCTGCAAAGATCCCTCTTGTGCTCTTTTAATTGCCACAACCGTTCCGCTGGCAAGGGTGCCTTTGTAGACCTTTCCATAACCTCCTTGCCCAATTTGAGTGGAACTATTAAAATTGTCTGTAGCCAGAGCCAGCTCAGCATAAGTGAAGCTCTTCACACCTTCGATTTTCAAAGAAGCTTTGGAAGCTGCACATGGATGAATCAAACTTGTAATACCAAAACCAAAAACATATGACCACTACTAATACACAATTCTGATAAATAATCTACTCTGAACACATATTGGCATCCACAAGAAAATGCTTACATCGCTTTCTTCTAGCAACTGCTCTGTATCCTTTCATACGTTTCCTCATAATGATAAGGACAATAATAGCAGTTAGCGTAACTGCAACTGCAGCTGAACCAAGAACAATTCCCACAACTGCACCCTTACTTAAACCAGATGGCGAAGCCGAAGGAAACACTACAAAACAAAAAAAAGCATGACAGTCAAAACAAAGCTCAATTATGCAAAAGTTGTATTGCTTCGTAAAAAAATATAGGTAAGCCAGGATCTATTGTTATCAGGGACACTGAGAAACAATGACACTTTTGTGTTTAATGTGGCAGAAAGACGTCAGCTCATTTACTTGTACTATAACCAAGTTCTGTATTGAAATAACTATCAGAGGAAGAATACTCTGCTACTAACCATCTCTGTACACATCTAACAATGTGAAATTCATAAGCTCATATGGACCAAACAGATCTTCGTCTCGGATATTCCATCCAGTGAACATGGCCCTTATCCGCCGAACCTCGCTACGATTGAATATGAAAGAATTGTTGGCATTTGAACCATAAACAGGAAAGAACTTCAAGTACATTCGAAGTCTAGGTCCCTTTTGCCACTGGAATGAGTCAAGGCGAAGCTGATACAGATTCAAACTAAGGCCAGACGTGATGTATTGCTGGAATTCAGATCTGTAAGGAACAAAATCCGAGAAACCAGGACTTTTCAGCCGATATCCAACAAGCAAAGGAGCAGCACAAAAGCAACGTCGAAGAGGTTCTGGTGAAAATTCATAAGGGGGTGGGCAGTCAGAACAAGTTGTAGTATTAGAAGTGGTTGAACCCTGATTATTGTCTTCCTCAGTTAGAGGTCCACATAATCGAAGCAGATTTCCATCTGCGCATAACGGATTCCCCTGAAGCCTGGAAAACAAACAATGTCAAACGATACCAGAAAAGTGGACACTAATCTGAGGGAAGGAGTTTATCACACTTTGGAATGAGCTAAAAAAAAAGAAAAAAAAGAAAAATGTTATATACATCAATTAGTAACTAGAATGATATGCAAAGCAAAATAAGTATGCATGGGCACCTAATAAAGAAAAATAGGAAAGCGCAGAAGCAAACCAGACAGTCACATTTGGGCGAAGGTCGGATCTGCCAGAAATATTTGAAAACCTATTGTTCCGTAGATCCCTGAAAAAAACATAAAGGAACTGACGGACGTCAAGAGACAATATAAAAAAGTTGGAACATGCTGGTAGGTCAAAGGAAAGGAGATATGATTGTTTTTGTAACAGTCATACACAATAATTGTCTCGGTTGAATTCAGCTCTCTTTCTTGCCATATTCTAGAGGGAATCGAACCACTCAGATCATTGTTTGCAAGTGACCTGCCACATTAGGTAGAAATAAAACAAACCATCGGCCATCTTCATATCCCAAAAATGATAGAACCAACAACAGTATCTCAGAAACAAAAAGCTCACTACACCGATCAAACACACTTACAACTTTTGAAGCCGTGGAAGGCCTGAGAAATTTGTTGGAATGGTTCCAGTTAGATTGTTATTGGACAGATCGCTGCAGTATTTTCATCCGAAGCTAACAATGTTAAAAGCACTTCATTTCCAACCAAAAATAAATATAAATAAAGAATACTAATTACAATACATAGCCCGGATTAAATTGAAGGCCAGAATTAAGAAAAGCGCAAAAAGATTACATGGTTGTGATACTATCAGAAAGCTTCCCTGTAGGTATAGATCCATTTAACTGATTTCGACTTAGGTCCCTGGAATTGATGTCGAACAATTAGAAACAGAGAAACAGATGATATTAATTCTTCAAGGTAGATGCAGGATTATACAAGGAAGCGGCTAGATAAGTTTTAAGACTTACAAATAACCAAGTTTCGGGATACTGCTAAGATCAGGCACTGGCCCTTGCAAGCTGCAGTTCCTAAGACTCCTGCCCATGGACAGATAGAAAAATATGCATAGGTTAGCATATCATTATTATATATCTTATGTCCAAAAGATCAAGAGAGAATAGAAAATAGACGGCCAGTCTCTCTAAATTTAGAATGCAATATCCTAATTAACTCAGAATACTGTTGCTTTCCATCCCCAGAGCTTAAGATATGCACAAGTTAATTCAAAACCAATGCATGACTCTCAAACTGAATTGTTTAATGCATTAACAGAGGATGACAGCCCCTCCAGCCTCACACTTCAGTGAGTTTGAGTTCAAGATACATTGTGAAACTAGCACTTACATCTTCAAAAGTTTAGACATGTTTCCATAAGATTGTGGAATCGTAGTCCCATCAAAGTGATTGTTGTCTAACTGTCTGCCAAAATAAACACGAGGAAAAAGGTAAAAAAGAAAAGAATAAGTAAATGGATCACCAGTCCGTATGGTGACAGAACCAGGGAAATCGAAAGAAATCGTGACATGAACTTACAGGATAAGCAAATTTGGCATGAGAGATAATTCAGGAGGAAGATAGCCTGACAAGTTGTTGTTGTCAAGAAGGCTGTAAGAAAAATAAGTAGTGTTCATAAACATTAAATAGGTAAAGTGTGTGTGTGTGTGTAGCATACTATAGACATGAAAACTTAGTTTAGGTATAAAACATAACATTTTTCAAGTAGGATCATTTAAGTCTACTACTGCTAACAACTCACATGTGAACAATTGACGGTAGGCTTCCAAGCTCGGGTGGTATCTGCCCGCTAATCGAATTATTGTTCATGTGACTGGAAAAAGATAAGATGGACAAAAAAAGTACAATAAATGTAACATACTCAAGGGAAAAAGAATCACCATTAGCAAAACAGCCATGTACAACTCAACATCCGATTAAAGAACTCACAAATGCTTTGTCTTGTTTAAGTTTGCAAACGTTTTGGGTAGTGGTCCTGATATACGGTTTTCATCGATCTGTATTCTGTCCAAGTTTGGAAGAAACCCAAGCTCCTCGGGTAAGTTTCCAGTTAATAGATTTCCATTCAAGAGCCTTGAAAAGTATAGTGGCACATCAAGTTAGAAGCCAAGCAAAGGCAAACCAAGACTAACAAATCAGGACGGGAAGTAAACAACAAACTCCTAGACTTACAAGAGTTCTAAGGACTTGATATTCCCAATTTCCTTTGGTATACTTCCGGTGATCTTGTTCCACATGAAACTCCTGGCATCAGAGAAGAAGTTGTACATTACACAAAGAAAGTTATTCACCATTGGGTATGACGGTAATATATCGTGTTAAAACACGTACAGGATAGTAAGACGAGTCAACCGGCCAAGCTCCGGGGACAAGTTTCCTGATAGATTCATACTGAACAATTGCCTTCATGTAAAAAAAAGAGCAAGCTACTCAAAACAAGTCTCAAGGAAGACAAATGCTTAAGAATTGACCAAAAGGAGCAGGGGTGAAGAAGACAATACAGTTCGCTGACATGAAGATAACCATCATCAAGAGAGGAATTGAAGCACACAACACCAGTCCAATTCGAATTGCACGGGTCTCCACGCTTCCAATTTCTCAACCTATGAACGGGATCGTTCAGACTGTCTTTGATGGCACGCAAAGCCCTCACTGATTTTTTTTTTAAAAACATCGACGATTAGTACCAAAACAGCGAAAGCAAACAAAACCCATATCGCAAACACAAATTGTTTAAAGATCTAAACCAAAGAGAAGGCAGACAAAAGGAAACCTTCGACGGGATTGGTGATGTCGTCTTGAGCAAAAGTAGAAGACGAGGAACAAAGGAAGAAGACGAAAAGCAGAGGAAGGAGACAAGAGACATGGGTCGAACACATATCGAGAGATGAAACAAAGGAGACCCAAGTAACAAAATCGCGAGAGAGAGTTAAAAGGAAAAGGACATGACCGAGTAAGAGACTGAAGACAAAGTAAGAGGGAAGTGGTTGGTGTTCGGTGGGAGCATAGAAGAGTGGTAATACGACATTTTCTTAGTTTGACCATTTCAGGTAGTGGATGAGACCGACGGAACGTCATCAAAAGTATCACTTTCGCCGCCATTACTTCACCTCACCTTCTTCATCCGTCAAAACCATTACTTCCTACTTTTCTTCCTTTGTTTAATCGTTCCTTCTGTGACCTGTCTTTGACCTTTTTGCCCTATTCATTCTTTTTATAAATGACAACAGTATATTACTGTATTAATCTTTCTTTTGCCAACTGCGTTGAATTTACAAATCTTGTAAATAAAGTTTACCTTTTAATCCTTTTTTTTATTTTTCAAATGTCTGAAAACGTATACCACTAGCAAATAAGAGACGAAATCAATCATTGGTCTATTGAAATCATTTATGTGTATTTTGGTCCCACGATACTAAAAGTCACGAAATTTTCCTAACAACTTGTATTGGAAAAATGGTGTTGATTGTGAACAGATTTCTAGAAGTGTGATTAAACTGTTGTAGCCATTTGTGTTAGTATGGTTCCTTGAAGAGAAGAAGATGCAAGTTAGTATCTGATTAAAATTTTGAAATAAATAAACAAATAGCGACGAAGAAAAAGCTAGGGACAAAAATAAGCTACAATTAATTACTTAAATCAGAAATACAATGTTGCTTGCATTATTTGGAAATATTTGTTATGGATAGAGGGGTTCCTAATATATATATTAAAATCATTATGTGATGATTACAATATAAAAATACAAGTGATGAATTATTATATATTTACTTTGTGGGTTCATTTCTCTGGAGCTTACCTATGAATGGAAGAAACTATAACTAATAACTTAAATATATGGATAAAAAGAAAATGGAACTTAAACTTTAGCAGGTATAAGTAAGCATCATTGAGAGCATTTGGTCGAGGTTATTAAATGATACCGGTCCATTTCGGGGGTTTAAGGCGATAAAGACAAAGAGACTTCTAACTAAATTAAAAGCAAAATATTTAAGGGATGGTGTCTACTTTTTAGTTGGACCGATAAATAAAGTGATGCCCGAATAGGCCCAAATTAAGAGAAGGCCCAGTTACCCTTACCACGAATAGCATATTCTCTTAAAACGCGCGCCAGGTAGGGGTCGAACCTACGACCTTCTGCTTAGGAAACAGACGCTCTATCCACTGAGCTACAGGCGCCTTGGACAGTTCCTATAAGTGTTTGTTTACTTCGTCCTCTATCATTTAATGAATTACATGCGCTTCTTTATGATTACCGCGTTTTAACTAGATGATTATTTATGTTTTGCGCACACTATATAGTATAGACTAATATTGGGAACTCGGGGTACAGCCACACAGAAAGTTTGGAAACCGGCTCTCTACCCCCCAAACTTCAACCTCTTTCTTCAGCTACACAAAAAGTTTTATACAAGTTGTAACCACACAAAATGTTTAAATATGGTTTAAAACCACACAACTGTCTAATTTTGACGGATTCCGTTAAATCAGCTTCTAAACCGGATTAAAATTGAGATTGAACCAACGTCCTCTATAATTCGATTATAATTGAGATGGGTTGCAGATAACCAAATGAAAAATTGAACCAGAGCTTAACCGACCCAAAATTGTTTTTTTGCTAAAAGTTGAGCCGATTAATATAGCATCCCATTCAAACACATTGATCATTGATAAAGTGTTTTGAATTGAAAACAAAAGAGGTCCTAAGAAAATATCATTAGACGGTTCAAGGAGAAAAAAAGGTCCTAAGAAAACAAAAGAGGTCCTAAGAAAAACAAATTTTAATTAACAATAAGCGAACATGCTCAAGGAGAAAAAAGGTAAGTGATATGACTATCTTAACATGTTTTCGTTGGTGGAGATACTCATTTTCTCTATTATTTCAGGTTAATGGTGGAGAATGCTCCACGCAGCCACTCTCTCAAGTTGATGATGCTTAGGATGGTGAAGAAAGCTCTCTAGTTTTAAGTATAATCGGCTTTGCTCTGTTTTTGACCTTCTAAGAAGATAACTTTTTGTTTTTTGGCCTTCTTAGAATAGTACTCGGATGTAATGATGTTTTCTTAGGACCTCTTTTGTTTTCAATTCAAAACACTTTATCAATGATCAATGTGTTTGAATGGGATGCTATATTAATCGGCTCAGCTTTTAGCAAAAAAACAATTTTGGGTCGGTTAAGCTCTGGTTCAATTTTTCATTTGGTTATCTGCAACCCATCTCAATTATAATCGAATTATAGAGGTCGTTGGTTCAATCTCAATTTTAATCCGGTTTAGAAGCTGATTTAACGGAATCCGTCAAAATTAGACGGTTGTGTGATTTTAAACCATATTTAAACATTTTGTGTGGTTACAACTTGTATAAAACTTTTTGTGTAGCTGAAGAAAGAGGTCGAAGTTTGGGGGGTAGAGAGCTGGTTTCCAAACTTTCTGTGTGGCTGTACCCCGAGTTCCCGACTAATATTACCTAAAATAGACTTCAAATATCAATTATAATTGTTCAAGACAATGTATCATTGTTTAGAATATACAAATTTATTCTAAAGATTTCTATTAAATCGATGATATACATATAGCATTGATCGTGATTGTTTTACAATTTATCAAATTTCCTGCTTAATCCATAAAAGAGGGTCAGTTGCTTCTGAACAAGGATTTTTGAAATCGATCAAAAAAATAAATCATCCCATTTATCTATAAATCTTCTTTAAAATGTTTTGTTTATCTTACTTCTTTCATACAAGACTTTCAACTTATTTTACTTCTTAATATTGTTTGGCTGAAAGATGTGCAAATCTTGAGTCAGACGTGGGGAGATGTTATATGCAATAACTGCTAAAAAAAAAAACTTGTAATGGTAATAGGAGATTAATTAAGCAGTTATGGCGAATAATGCATTAAGTAGTCACTTAGGAGAAATAATTAATTAAGACAAGAGGGGGAGACAAGATGCTGCGATGCTTCACGTGCCAATGTGCCTTTTACTTTTTTAAAAAAAATAAATAAATCATTATTATGTTCTCTCAACTCTGGTGACGTCACTTCTCTCTCCTCCTCACAGTAAAGTTCCTCCTCATACGCTCTTTCTCATTCATTTCATAGAGAGAGAAAGCTTCATCTTCATCTCCATTGACATTGACATTGTTCTTCAAAGGAATAATTCACACAGCATTCAATTCATTTCTCAGATTTCAAATCCAAAAACGAATGGAGAAATCAGATACTCCTCCACCTAAACTTTCCGATCCAATTCCGCATCCCGATCCGATTCCGACTTCGTCCTTCCACCGCCGATCTCGCTCTGACGATATGTCGATGTTCATGTTCATGGATCCGCTCTCCTCCGGCGCACCACCTTCCTCCGACGACCTTCCTTCCGACGACGATCTTTTCTCATCCTTCATCGACGTCGATAGCCTCACTTCAAATCCCAATCCCTTTCCCGTTTCTGGCGCTAATCCTCCTCCTCCTCCGCCGCCGTCTTCTCGTCCTCGTCACCGTCACAGCAATTCCGTTGACGCTGGATGCGCTATGTATGCCGGTGAAATCATGGACGCTAAAAAAGCTATGCCTCCTGAAAAGCTCTCTGAGCTTTGGAACATCGATCCCAAACGCGCCAAAAGGTTCTTCTTCTTCTAGAATTGAAACATCAATGGGCAGAATTGCAAAATGTGTTTTGAGGAATTATTAACAAAAAGTTAGGGATTTGGATTTGATTTCAGGATTTTAGCGAATCGTCAATCTGCAGCTCGATCCAAGGAGAGAAAAGCTCGATACATTCAAGAACTTGAGCGTAAGGTTCAATCGCTTCAAACCGAAGCAACCACTCTCTCTGCTCAGCTCACTCTCTACCAGGTTTCTCTTCGATTCCTTCTTTCTTGTCTGATTGATTGGGATGTTTTCGTGAATTGGACTTATCCTTACTTTCAATGGCGTTTGATTGATCCAGAGAGACACTAATGGACTAGCAAACGAGAACACAGAGCTGAAACTCAGGTTGCAAGCAATGGAGCAACAAGCTCAGCTTCGTAATGGTATACACTCAAACAGTTTTATTATTCTTTTGTATGCATTTTGGTACCGTTCTGCTTCTGACATTGAGAATGCTAAACAGCACTAAACGAAGCTTTGAGGAAAGAAGTTGAAAGGATGAAGATGGAGACAGGAGAAATCTCTGGTAATTCAGATTCGTTTGACATGGGAATGCAGCAGATTCAGTATTCTTCTTCGACATTCATGGCTATACCACCATACCATGGCTCAATGAACGGGCAGGATATGCAGATGCATACTAGTTTCAATCCAATGGAGATGTCGAATTCTCAAAGCGTATCGGAGTTTTTACAGAACGGGCGATTGCAAGGGCTAGAGATAAGTAGCAATAGCTCAAGCTTAGTCAAATCAGAAGGACCTTCGCTATCTGCTAGTGAGAGTAGCTCTGCCTATTGACAACAAAGACTATGATGAGGCTGAAATTATCTGTTAATAGGCTTTTACCAATTCATTTGATTAACTTTTGATTATTTATTCTTTTTTTGAGGTGCCAATGTGCAAGAAAGGACGTATAAAATTGTGTTGGTCTTGTGTTGAGTTTCATTGTTTGCTACTCCCATTGTTTGTTCATCAAGGAACAGAGGCTAATAAATTTCATTTTCCTTTGCACACAATGATGTTTGGCAAATTGCCAGTAAACGTTACCATTTAGTTGATAGTTTGATTATTGGTAAAATGATTTTGGTAATTGGTCCCAAAACACACTAAAGCTACAGAGAGTATTGGAGTATATTTTGGTAATCAAATATACGTCTTGCTCTCCAAGTTATCTCCAATAGAGATCCGATTAATAGACCATATTATTATTCACATCCAATAGTAAACCAAAATCAATTTTAGAATAAGTCCGATATAACCCAACCCCTACAGTTATATATTTGCCCTAAAAGATTCGAACGAAACGAATACGGCCGTGTTCCTCTCTCTCTCTCTCTCTCTCTCGACGATAAGCGAGGTAGGTGATTTAGCCGTGTCAATTTATCTCGTCCCAATGATGTTTGATTTCCGTTCTAGATTGAAGACCTTACTGCGATATATGCTTTCCCAATTTTGAATTTGATTTTCATTAGGTTCAAAGTCTTGAATGATGAAGGCGACAGAGAAGGAGGCTGTGGCTGTAACAGCGGTCTTTTGGGACATCAAGAGGTGTCCGGTTCCCCCTGGCTATGATGCTCGTCGGGTTGGTCCGTGTATTAAAAGGTTGTTGAAGAATTTAGGCTACTATGGTCCTCTCACCATCACTGCCGTTGGCATACTAACAGAGGTTCCTGATGACGTCCTGCGAGCGATCACTTCCACTGGAATCGCTCTTGATCACGTCCCCTACGGTTCGTATCTTCTCACCCTTATGCATTTGTACAGTAATGAATGTTTCCTTGATGAATAGAGAATAGAGAATAGAGAGTCTCAAGCCTTCAGAGTTTCTGAAACAGATTACAAGAGCATTGTGACGGTTATATATCGTTGGAGGAGGGAAAATCCTCCTCCAGCTAATGTAATGATCATATCGACATGCTTCAATTGTCTTGACGGCGAGCTATATCGGGAGGGATACAACACTCTTTATCTTCCAGATGGTCCTCATGAGTCCAGATGGGCCTCCTCTACTAAACCAGAGCACATCTGGAATAACTTTCTTCTGGCAGGTGTGTGTTTGTCCTCTCTCACAGTTTTGTTGAATTAACCAACAAATCCGTTGATGTTGAACCAGCTACTTTTGTTTTCCACAGATACAGGGGCACTTGAGGAGGATATGTGTAGTGAAACGAGTGAATCTGTCCACTGGGTTTGCTCAGTATGCAGAGATGTTGATGGCCATGGCTTTAAAAATTTCACCACGCATCTCTCTAGTGAAAAACATGCACGTAAGGTAATTAAGCATCTTAGCCAAACCGGACTGACTTGTTGTATCAATACATTTTCACATTTTCTAACTACTTGAGCAAACTTCCTTTTATTACAAGTTTCCCTTTCTCACTTGTAAATTTGTTAGCCTGAATTTGACCCCATGTCATATTTTGTCCCATTGGATGTGCATTTGGTTTTCAAGCAGCTCTTGGATTGGTTCCCTGTGAAGAGTGAGTCTGATGAGGAAGATGAGGAGGCTGTTGATTTTTCTTTTTATAAGGATAAGGCCGTAACAGCGGTCTTTTGGGACATCAAGACGTGTCCGGTTCCCCTTGGCTGTGATGCTCGTCGGGTCGGTCCGTGTATTAAACAGTTTTTTAAGAAGTTAGGCTACTCTGGTCCTCTCAACATCACTGTCGTTGGCAAACTAACAGATGTTCCTTATGACGTCCTGCATGCGATCACTTCCACTGGAATCACTCTTAACCACGTCCCCAACGGTTTGTATCTTCTCACCCTCATGCCTTTGTACAGTAATGCATATTTTCCTTGATGAATAAAGATTAGAGAGTCTCAAGTCTTTAGTTTCTGAAACAGGTTACAAGAGCATTGTGTCGGTTATAAATCGTTGGGCCGATGAAAATCCACCTCCAGCTAATGTAATGGTCATATCCACATGCTTCGCTATCACTTGTGTTGTCGGCCTGTTATTTTCGGATGGATACAACACTCTTCCACTGTTTCCATATGCTGCTAATCCAGTGCGCATCTGGAAGAAATTTCTTCTGGCAGGTGTGTGTTTGTCCTCTCTCACAGTGTTGTTGAAATAACCAACAAATCCGTTGATGTTGAACCAGCTACTTTTGTTTTCCACAGATACAGGGGCACTTGAGGAGGATAAGTGCAGTGAAACGGGTGAGTCTGTCCACTGGGTTTGCTCAGTATGCGAAGATGTTGATGGCCATGGCTTTGAAAATTTCACCACGCATCTCTCTAGTGAAAAACATGCACGTGAGGTAATTAAGCATCTAGCCAAACCGGACTGATTTGTTGTATCAATACTACTTTTTGCCAATTTTCTAACTATTCGAGTCAACTTCCTCTTATTACAAGTTTCCCATTCTCACTTGTAGTTTTGTTTGAATTTGACCCCATGTCTCCAGAAGAAGAAGAAGAAGACTCGTATTTTCAAGACTCGTATTTAAACAGTGAAGGTTGAATGTTTATTAGTAATGCCAGCATATAGCTCTTTCTACAATAGTCAAAACATAATATAAAATTGGTTTCATAGGAAAAATAAATCAAACAACTGGGGTTGTATTAATAACATGTTTAAGAAATTTGGTTTGCTTATCTTTATGTTTTGTTTAAGGCGATGTAAAAAGCAAAAAAAAAAAAAAAAAAAAAATCATATCTGAGACAAACAAACATCGTCTACTGTATCCACATTATTTATATGCAGATTTTGTTTTCGTTAAGGTAAAGCCGTAAAGGTAAATCGTGTTTTGTTTCCAACGAATTACTCATACGTATGTACATAATTACACATATAAAAATGTGTATTCATTATGGTTAACAAAATGAAAATTGGACTGTAACACAAATCTTTTTCTTTTTTTGGATGGTTTTTAATGGAACTCGGATGTTTCACAAAAACAAAACAAGTAATGGCACACCAATCACTAATTTCATGGAGAATTTCAAGGAGTCAACACAAATAAGCTTCAGTTATAAACAAAACAAATAATTGACGAGAAGGCAATAATTATAATTAAGTAATTAACACAGAACGTTCTCTTTGACAAACCAACGTTTTGTAAAAGAGCCAAATTTCGCTTTCTTATGACAATGTATTGAGTATTGACCATACTAATATTCACATCCAATAGTAACCAAAATCAATTTTGACGAGGTAGGTGATTTAACCTTGTCAATTTATCTCGTCCGATTGATGTTTTATTTACTGTGATTTGATTTCCCAATTTTTGAATTTGATTTTCTTTAGGTTCAAAGTCTTGAATCATGAAGGCGACAGAGAAGGAGGCTGTGGCTGTAACAGCGGTCTTTTGGGACATCCAGAGGTGTCCGGTTCCCCCTGGCTATGATGCTCGTCGGGTCGGTCCGTGTATTAAACGTTTGTTGAAGAATTTAGGTTACTCTGGTCCTCTCACCATCACTGCCGTTGGCATACTAACAGAGGTTCCTAATGACGTCCTGCGAGCGGTCTCTTCCACTGGAATCGATCTTCATCACGTCCCCCACGGTTCGTATCTTCTCACCCTTATGCCTTTGTACAGTAATGACTATTTTCCTTGATGAATAGAGAATAGAGAATAGAGTCTCAAGCCTTCAGAGTTTCTGAAACAGATTACAAGAGCATTGGGGCGGTTATATATCGTTGGGCCCGGGAAACTCGACCTCCAGCTAATGTAATGATCATATCCACATGCTTCACTCATGTTGTTGGCGAGCTAACTTCCGATGGATTCAACACTATTCGACTGTTTCCATATGGTTGTACTAATCCAGTGCTCATGTGGAATAACTTTCTTCAGGCAGGTGTGTGTTTAACTGTCCTCTCTCACAGTGCTGTTGAAATAACCAGCAAATCCGTTGCTGCTGAACCAGCTACTTTTGTTTTCCACAGATACAGGGGCACTTGAGGAGGATAAGTGCAGTGAAACGGGTGAGTCTGTCCACTGGGTTTGCTCAGTATGCTTAGATGATGATGATGGCTATAGCTTTGTTGGTCATGGCTTTGAAAATTTCACCACGCATCTCTCTAGTGAAGAACATGCACGTCAGGTAATTAAGCATCCTAGCCAAACTGGACAGACTTGTTGTATCAATATCTTTTTGCCATTTCCTAACTATTTGAGCCAAGTTTCCCATTCTCACTTGTAAGTTTTGTTTGCATGATGCAGCTGTTGGAGTGGTTCCCTGAGTCTGATGAGGAAGACAAGGAGGCGGTTGCGATTCCTCATCCGAAGAAATCAAAGGCAAGTTTTAATATCTGATACCGTTGAGATTTCTAATTTTCAGAATTTTGGGGTTTTCTTGATGAAAACTAAAACATTGTAGAGACGTAGGACCTGAAGAAGAAGAAGAAGCGTACTGCGTACATGGCCCGTGGTGTTTTCCGTATGGTAAATGGTTTGTTCTACTTCTAATGGGAAATGTTGGGATAACTAATACTTTGCTTATATTTCATGTCTCGTTTTAAAACAGTAAAGGTTGAATGTTTAATAGTAATGCCAGCTTATAGCTCTTTCTACGATAGTCTAAGACATTATAAAATTGGTTTCATATGAAAAAGAAATCAAACAACTGAGGAAGTTTCAATAACATGTTGAAGAAATTTAGTTTGCTTTTGTCAAGGTTTAAAAAATTCATATATAGATGAGACCAACATGCATCAAAAAGCTCTGCGTCAATTGTATCCACATTCTTATATGCAGCTATTGTTCGTTGTTTTTCGTTAAGTTTAAAGGTAAATCGTGTTACTCATGCGTATGTACATAATTACACGTATAAAAATGTTTATTCATTATGGTTAACAAAATGAAATTTGGACTGTAACACAAATCTTTCGTCACAGCTCATGCACAAGTCGGGAATCGAACTCGGATCTGTTGTACCACTAGACCAAAAATACTGTCGTAAGTCTATGTTTTTTGGTGAGAACCAAAAAAACTTAAAATTAAAATAAAGATTGTAAAGAAATAAGAAAACAGAATCCATAATCAACCATAGAATTAGGTTGTGGTCAAACTTAACCCAACTAAGTTAACGACTAAGTAGACGCTGTTTATTTTAAGAATATCAATACGAAACTATCAACGAAGCATCACAAATCTTATGAGGGATGACGTATGTGCTGCGGTCATGCGGTCCATTAGTATATTTTAAGGCCCATTTGGCCCTAATTAATTAATTTGACAAATAAACAAAAAAGACTCGCTCTGATTTCGACCAAACCTTCTCCTCTCCTTTGGGAGATCTCCAGATTTCCCTCCCTCTTCTTCGCCGGCGGAATAAGATCTCCGGTAGATTGACTCTGATCCAATTTTCCGGTTGATTTAGCAATCGATTCCTTATTCTTTCTAGGTCTTCCTTGGGCCTTATAAAACCCTTGTAGCTCTTGCAACCTCAATTTTACCCTTACATCTGCTTTTATGGCGATTAGGGTTACCTTCACCTACTCCAGCTATGTTGCTAGGAACATTGCTTCATCCGCCGGGACTCGTGTCGGTACCGGCGACGTTCGATCATGCTTCGAATCATGGGTTCGTCCCAGATTCTGCGGTCACAATCAGGAGAAATCTCCTGGATCCAACTCATGGGGTCCCAGCTCAAGCCCTCGTGCTCCATCAGCTTCTATGTACAGCACCATTGCTAGGGAAATTCTCGAAGAAGGAAGCAAGAGTCCGCTTCTATTGGGGATGATCTCTATCATGAGATTGACAGGAGCTCCGGAGCTTTCGGGTATGAACGTTCTCGGGATTTCGCCTTTTAAGACTTCTTCTGTTCTCCCGTTCCTTAGGGGTTCCAAGTGGATGCCCTGTAGTATTCCGGCGACGTTATCAACGGATATTACTGAGGTTGATACGGGAGCAAAGGTGTGTGATGCTAAAGTGAAGTTTGAGTTGAGTGATAAGGTCTCTAATAGTGGAAACGGTTGGGTTAATAAGCTGTTGAATATCTGCTCGGAGGATGCTAAGGCAGCTTTCACGGCCGTTACTGTTTCTCTCCTTTTCCGATCGGCTTTGGCCGAGCCAAAGTCTATACCTTCAACATCTATGTACCCTACTCTTGATGTGGGTGATCGTGTTATGGCCGAGAAGGTGAGAATACTGGCTATGGAAATTGTGCATTTTGTTATCGTAGAATGGTGTTTGATCTTAAGAGGTTTTTAAAAATGATTGTTTTAATCAGTTCTGCATTATAGGGACTAAAAATTGTTATGGAAATGGTCTTAAATGTGTTTTGTTCGTTCTCATATTGAGAAATTGCTAGGATGCGCATCAATCTTTTAATTGGTGATGTGGCTTAATGTCTTAGTGATTGATCTGCACTAACCATTTTGAACAAACCCGTCTATTTGCTTTTATGTTGGACAGGTCTCATACTTGTTCAGAAAGCCAGAGGTTTCAGACATAGTTATCTTCAAGGCTCCTCCTATTTTGCTGGTAGATATCAGATCGCTATTTTTGGTTTTTCAAATGTTTTAAAACCTGTTTCGAAGGTGCTTGATATTCTCCTTTGAATTGCAGGAACATGGTTACAGTTGTACTGATGTTTTCATAAAAAGGATAGTTGCTAGCGAAGGTGACTGGGTTGAAGTAAGCCCTTATTTCTAATCCACTTGTTGATTGATCCTATTCATCCATTGAAGTCTTTTTTCACCTTTATCGGTATTACTTCTCTAGTGGCGTCTTGATGACCAGCCTCCTGAAAATAGACCCATAATCTTTGTTTTCGGTTTTTGTATCATTTCCCTTTCTAACCTATCAGTGCTGTATCATATAGGTTTGTAATGGAAAGCTCTTAGTAAATGACAATGTTCAAGTAGAGGATTTTGTCTTAGAGCCGATTAACTATGAAATGGAACCGATGGTAAGGAAACTTGGACTTCTTAATTTAATGATTTCTCGACCTAAAAGTGTTAAAAAGAATGCTGCTAACTTGGACTTCCTGTTTATTTGCAGTTCGTCCCTGAAGGTTTTGTCTTTGTTCTAGGAGACAACCGCAACAAAAGCTTTGACTCTCATAACTGGTAAACCACTTGGGAAATCATCTGTTTTTTCATGGTTCTTCTGTCTCAAACTTTGGAAACTCTGTTGATTCATGGATGATTTGGTGAATGTAAAACGCAGGGGTCCACTTCCAATAAAGAACATCATAGGGAGATCTGTGTTTCGGTATTGGCCACCAAGCAAAGTGTCAGACATAATACACCATGACCAAGTTATCCACAAGAGAGCTGTTGATGTTTCATGACCAATGCAGATGGTTCTTAGGATGAAGCATAAAATTGAATAGATGAGCCGCATTTTGGCAATCAAGGCAACAGAGCAATTCTTTTTTCCTGATTACTTCTTCTATTGAAGACATGGAATGCAATGGGGAAATCCATAAGAAGAAAACAAGAAAATTTGATATTTTTGCTTTAATTTTTTTGTTGTGTTGAAACCTAAAGGCAACCAGTGTAATTGGCAGTCGCTGTCAAACAGAAGGGCAAACTATTTTTTGAGTATTTTATGTGAAGAATCCTGTAAACGTTCGGTTCTTAAGCTCTGTAGTATAGTGTTAAGAAGTGTCGATTTCTTTTTTACTGCTGATGATGTGTGTATGTTAACCCAGGAGTTGAATGTTTGACGATAATGCCAGCTTATAGCTCTTTATACAATAGTCAAAACATATTATATAATAAAATATAAAAAGAGCTCAGGATTGTGGCGTTTAACATCTGAGAAATCAGAATAATGCAAAGGACCCAACCATTGCTGAAGCCAATTTCATCACAGCTCATGCACCAGCTGGGCGTCGAACCCAGGTCTGTACCGTGGCAGGGTACTATTCTACCACTAGACCACTGGTGTTTTGATGTACATCATTCTTAGTTAAAAAAAATATAAATACAAAAACTTCTTTAATTCACATGGATATTCAACTCGCATTCAATTACAATAGGTAGATAACGAATTCCAAATTAGAATAAAAAGTGTAGATTCATAAAAAGGAGTTTAGAAACCAAACATATAATATATGTTTCCAGTGTTGATGAATATACCCAGACTTCCGAATAACAGAGTTGTAATACTAAATCCAAAAAAAACAAAAAGCTGTTGTGTATAATAAAATGGATCATCAAAGCTGTTCCCTTTTGCTCCCTTCACTCTCTCTACTTCTTTTTCCATACGGTGTGGAAGATTGTTGATATTTCAGTCTCCCCTACTTCTCTGCTATGCGATTTGAAAAGAGAACAAAACAAAAGAAGAGAAATTAAAAAAAAGTTTTTCTTTTGACAAATCTGATACAAAGAGAGTTGATATTATATAAAAAAAATAGCGATCATCAAAGCTTTAGGCTTGAAAATCTTTATTTGAGTTCCATACAGGAGCCACTGTCTTTTGCACTCCTCCACCACCATCTGATAACACTCCGCTTCCATTTTCAGCTGCTATTAGCGGATCTTTCTCGCTCTCCTTCATCTGACAAACCCAAAGCAGAAGGATCTCACATCAGTTCTTGTTATTCTTATACAGAAACCAAATTAAGCAATATAACAGTCAGTATATTATATAGGCCTTTACCAACAAAAACAATGCCTAGGACAATGATGCTTTCTGATAATAATCTACTTGCATAATCAATGGTACAATAAAATGAATATGATTTGAGGGATTCATCTAATTATCTATTATTTTGTACTTTTAATTTTGCAATTAGACTACTATCACTTTCCTCTCTTCTTTTAATAAAATTACTTCTTGTGGGGAAAAGGTTTTCTTTCTTTTCTTTTGTTTTGAATCATACGAGAGAAGTAGGTGAGTATTAACTATTATGAATCAGGGATCAATTTATTGGTGTCCAGATATCAAGTAGATAGAGCGACAGAAAGATATTAGCGAAAAAGAGAGATGAAGATATATACCTGTGGCAACTGAGTTGATGTTTCACTTGCCTTTTGCTGAGTCTCAATCGAGCAGTAATAGGAATAAACAACCATTCCAATCACAGCCACCAGAATACCGAGAATGTTTCGCCAGTCGAATGGGTCTCGCAGCAACACATAGCCAAATGCTAGAACCAGGCATGTTTTGAGATGTCCTAGAACTTGATATGTGACAGGAGATGTCTTTCCAATGACAAGAAAAGTGCTGAAGTTTACAGAGACTGATATGAGGCAGGATAGGACAATGAAGAACTGCAGTCAACAAAAAAGCACTCGTAAATATGCAGAATTGACATGGAAGCAAGAAGAATGGTAAATAATTTGGGTAGAATTCCTGGCAGATTGAGTCTCACCACTACTTGAGAAGTGTACTTGAAAGCAAACACGTTCTGGTTGGTAAGGAGCCCATCTAAAAATGGCCCAGTGACAAAAAGAGTGATTGCTTGATATGGGCAAGATTGATACAGAAGTTGCGTGGATGAAACTTTGAACTTCTTCTGGATGGTATTTGTCATCTGTATACAGTTGGTTAAGATAACAGCATTGGATTGGCATAAGACAAGATATATAGAAATTTGAAAGAATAAAGCAATGAGAAAAGAAAGGCTAAGCATAGGATACAATTTGAGCAACACAAGTTGTGATAACAGCCAGCACTGACAAGACAGACCCCAGCATATTAAGCTGAAGATCTGTGACGGTTGCGATACCAACACCAAGGAGAAGGATTGTTAATGAAAACTGGATTTTTCGACTGCAAACAAAATAGAAGAGTGTCATTAAATAGGCCCTTGACCAAAACCTAGCTACAGAACTCATGAAGCCATCATAATCTCTGAGGATGAATTATCAACACAAAGGGACATAAGACTATCACTAAGCTTCTTTATAATTTGTTTTGGTTTTAAGACTATCACTAAGTTGCCGAACTATTACACAGTATATCAAATTATAACTTTATGTTAACTCAACCAGAAATGCATGACCATGAGAAAAGATAAATGCCGTACAAAATAGCTTCCTCCACATATATAATCATACACGTGTTGATGGGAGAGATATAAAAAGTAACAGAACTTTGAGAGCTAACCTGAACTTTTTCCTGAAAAAGAGGGTCTCCAAGAGAACAGTGCAGGGGATGATTGCTAGTTTTGTCATCTATTATCAAAGGAAGAGAGAAGCAGGTTAAAACAGCACAAGTTAAAATGTATATCGCATCATGCAGTAAGAGAAATGAAAATATACCTGGTAGAAACCGACGGAATTAAAGCCCAGGCTGAGGTTCAACAGTCCTATGGATATCCCATTCAATATGCCAAATCCCATCACAGCTCGTGGATCAAAAGGCTTGTGTTCAAACATCTTCATCCATAATGCCACATGAAGGGAACAAAATGTGACCAAAAGATGCCAACTTGTCAAAGTAGTCGCTGTACATACAAAATAACAAGAGTAAGTACAGAAGCTAACGAGATCAATTGCATAAGATGACATATAAGCAGCTATGGTGACGCAGGCAGAAAAATGAGGTAGAACAGCGTCTTGCTCAGTATAATACTACATAAGAATCGCCGGTGTATCCTAGGATAAAACATTGATTCCCACGAGAAAAGAAGAGTAAGAGTAAAAAAGCACCTCATAAAGTAAGAAGACATTTCCACAAAAATCATTCAAAGTCACAGGAGCATCTAAAATTTTAAAGCGTTCGTATAACATACCGAGGATATGAAACATTCTTAAACAGATACAACCATGAAGCCAATTCAGGTTATGGATCATAAGGGGCCAAAGAGATAGTCTAAGTAAAATGATCTATGCTTCAGCTCATTCCTCAGATTTCATAAGATAAAGAGGCTCGAAATGAAGAGTACGCTAAACACGAATGGATCTAGAGGAAACAATAGCTGCAACAACATGGATAATCAAAGGAGCATGTAAAAGAAGAATTGAATAGGTTACCGAATGTGAAGCCAAGGGTGCTAATAAGCGCTTTGTTACAGATCACGATCGACACAGACGACACAACGGACAAACTCAAAGCGCCGATTGTTCCCAGCTGGAACTTCTGGCCTTCGCTCATCTTCGCTCTCTTAATAATCTCTCGCTTCAATCACGATCTACGATGATCTAATCCATCAAAAAAATATCCGAAACATAACGCAGCCAGTAAAAACGTGAAGAAAACAAAAGCGATCTGGAGAAAACGAACCTCATTAGTGCATAACGTAAATGTAAATGCGAGAGAATGGAAGCTAAAGGCAGCTCAACTGCAGCAAATGGAGAATATAGAAAGAAACTCGTGAGAACGAAGAAGATTTATAGAAAGCCAGAAGCCATAAACCCTAGATCTGCAGTTATGAGACAGAGATCAAGAAATTAGTTGAAAGGAAAAGTTCAAGAGACGCGAAATGAAGAAACGAGAAGATAAGGAGGAAGAGAGAGAGAGAGAGAGAGAGAAACTCACAGGAGAATTAGAGAACCAGAGAGAATTCAAAAATTTGACGGAGGATAAGAGATTCAGATTTTGTATAAAAGCCTATTTCTGCAATTTCATGGGTCTCTGCACTCACCACCGTACAGAGAAAAAATAGTGAGAGAGAGAGAGATGAAGGAAGAAGATAGTTTTTTTTTTACTTTTTTCGCTTTCAACGTTGATACTTGAAAGGGGGATATAATCGTAATTTTTTACCGTTGCTTTTGTAAGAAGAGTAAAACATTCACTAGGCAATAATCATATCATTTGACTGTTGCACAGTAATAATGGAGTATTTATTGTTCCAGTGGCCATTTACCAGTCATTATAGACAAATATGTTCCTATTCGGGTTTTGTGGATTGTTCGATGATTATTTGAAGTGTGTTTTTTGTTTTTGTTTTTTTCTGTATGTTTCTACTTTTTAGTTATGCTGCTTCTTTTCGGTAAAATTTACACATGTATCTGAGGGTTATATTCTACATTTATAAAGGAAGTCAATAAATTTCAACAGACAAAACATAATTTAAATGAATATTAGCAAAAAAGGGATATTTTTGGTATTTGTCACCCATAAGTGTATAACCTATCCATTGAGGGAGTGACGAAAAACACTTTGAGAGAATGAAAATATAACTGGAAAAAAGAAAAACTCTGATATGGTGTTTGTTGTTTCTCACTAGCAGAGGCTGGGGTAAAACTGAGAGGTCGACTTGAAAGCCACAGCGTCTGCGATGACTTGCACTGCCTTTTGATCTGTTTGATTTTCTTTCATATTGGTATCGCATCCCCAAACCCTAACCGCAAGCCTACGGCATTTGGGTGAAGATTCTCTGAAATAGGTTTTGTACCATTTGATCACATCTTTCTTCTGTATGCTTCTCAGCTCTTCTGCTTCTTTGTGGGAGAAATCAAACATGTACCTGTGATGGTTAACACCATTTTGAATTACTCGGTGACCAATATGGATCAAAAAGCAACTCATTGAAGCTTTTATATGAAACTACTGCTCAAATACTTCAAACCCTTGAGATCCTTACCTTTTGTCAACAATCTGACTCCATAACTCATTTGTCTCAGACAAGAGAGAGGGATCCTTTTCCAGCAATCTAGCAATCATACCACTTCTATAATCTTCAAAGGATTCTTCATCCAGTTTTTCCTGCAATTACAACCCGAGTAACATTAGTGGGGTAATAAGGTGGGATAAGATTTAACAAAACTCAGATGTCTTTTTTTTTTTTTATTACAAACTTACCAACAGCCCTTCAATGTCTTTTATGAAGTTGTCGACTCTCCCGAGCAAATGGACTGGACCATACTTGGAAGATTGAACACAGAAACAGAAACCATGGACACGATACGTTAAGCGAGGGCCACACTCGACAACATAACCAAGCTGCTCCTTTGTCCTATAACCAAATTCGCATAAATATATGACTATACATAAATCCAATTTGATTTATCAAACAAACTAGGTAAACATGACTAACCTCAACTGATTGAACAATGGTTCTTCTATGATTTCATGAAAGAGATCCAGCACAGCTTTCATTCTTGTTGATTGAGCTTCTTCAGGCTCGATTTGATAGTAAAGCTGCAAATCAGATTCAGGTTCAAATTCAAAACCATGATTATACTCGAGGAAAGTACTATGTTTTATTCTTGTCCAACTCTTATCACAGAAAAGAAGATTTCCTTTTTACCTCGACTACTGAGTTTGTTTCAGATTTGTTCTTCACATTGACATCTCTTACAAGTTTGGCACTCGCAGGGAAACACGTTATCTGCTCTCCATGTCTACATTTGCTTGGGAGCGGTTCAACCGTCAAACTGTTTTTGAATATGTTTGATATGTTCACTGCTTCGTCTTCAGACAAATTACCATGACATAGAGCCTCAATAAATATCTGAAAACATAACAGAATATTTACCTAACCTTTGCCCGATTTAAACAAAACTTGAGAACAATCACAACAGCTGTTTATTAGGTAAATTAGGAATCACACTGGTGCAGAATTGTTACCTCAGAACGAAGTTGCGGAATAAAGCTGTTGAGATCATCGAGAGACAAATCATTTAGTACAGACAACTTTTCGTCACTGTCATAGATTCGTTTACACAAGAGTTGCAGTCTCAAGTATGTGGAATGGTTCAAAGGCTTCATATTAGTATTTCTAAACCCTCTCTCCATATTTTCTTTGATAACCTACAAGGTTAGATTGAGAAAGTATCTGAATCAAGAAAGAATGAAGATAAGAAAATGACACATAATTTGAATATTTGAGGATAAAAGTATGAAAATTATACATGCAAAGATTCACATACCTTAAATCGCTCCAGGCTTGGCATGAAGGATTTGGCTATGGCTAAGATTTTTGATAAAAGAGCTGGAATTTTCTCATTAAAGCCGTAAACTTTAAGCTCTAGTTTATCACCATACATAGATAAAGAAGTTTCAAGTTTAGCTATACTGGCCTGCAGAAAGTCAGATATTCATGTTAATACAAAAAAAAACATCTAAAAAGATCTTCCTTTAAATTAGTTACTTGCCTGGTAGATTATCTCATTTAGCTCGTCTTTCAGAAGGTTAATAAATAATTCTGTCAAAAGGCAGTTCTTCACACTGGCATATGCCCCCTTCAGATTTATGCGGAAGTATGTATTTGCACGAGGAACCTTAAAAGTTTCGTCAAGCTTGTACCAGAACTTCATGAACGGTTCGTCAATTATACATCTAGGAGGAGACTGAGTTTTGGGATCCACATCAGAGTTAATGGCTCGGATCGAAAAATCACAAGGGATGAATTGATTTTTCGTGGGAAGATGCAAAGAGTTATCTACTTCTGAAGGATTGGTCCATGTTTCCATCAAAGACAATGGAACATCTTCCTCAATGTAACGAGAACCGAACCAAGGCTCTTGCTGGAATTCTGAAACAAGCAAAGTGTGAAAAGAAAGATAGTAAGAATATAAATTAACATCCAAAATTTACATACTCAAGGAATCTTTAACATACCTTCTGACTTGATAGATTTCGAAACAACATCAATCCGCATGTTTTTTGGTGTGAAAAAAACCATAAGATCTTCTATCAATTTTGGATCCCATGTCTGGTATACGTAATCACCATAAATTACATGCTCCACCGGATAAGCAAGCATATTCTCTGTACAATAACACTTACAATGATTAACTAAGAAACCCATGATGAAGACTTTTACATTACACGTACACATTGATAAGTTCAGAAAATATTTAAGGTTTACATGCCAACATAATAAGTTAACCACTATTAGCACCTTAAATGATTCACTCAAAACGAAAATGACTATATAAGCACAAACCTGAGAGCTCAGCAGCATAATCATCTGCCGGCTGCTCCTCAGCAAATCTAAAGTCCATGTTCCCAATATCTTGGAGTTCCTTAAATATCCATTCTTGTGGTGACACATCACGTAATAGCTTAAGATATTGATAGATGTAGCCAATGATGTCATAAATCTGTTAACAAAAGTTGTCATAAGGTCAAAATGGGAACTAGTAACATTGCAAAAGTAAATCGGACAAGAACGAGACTATACGCAGCTAGCAACAGGCTATGTCAGCTTGTCAACTAGACATTACTTGATATTACTTGAAAAGTCAGTGACAAAGGGTTATATATACAATTGCATATGATTGAATCATTCCCTCTGTGAAACTTGGGAAAAATTTAACTATGTAAATATGTCAAGTTACCTTCTCTAAACCAGAGTCAGTGAGATGTATGGACATGCCAAAAACATAGGCTAGAGACGAGCGGTTAATTCCATCATCCCCAACACCAGCAGACAGCGAGGTTGCCCAACCCTTACCTTTGAGGAATGAATGCAGACTTCCTCTACCCTCTAAAAACACAATGTTAAAAACAATATTCTTCAATATGCACATGCACAAGCATGTTTGAAGAAAACTCTATATAAAAGATTAAAAAAAATGGATGTAGTTTGATTTCTTACCATGTCCTAATAGATGTGCTAGATAGTCTTCTGGCTTCTTCACATAGGCATGGCGAAGAGGAGGGAGAGTCCATGTCAAATCAAGAATATGAACGTCTTTCACCGCTTCTAGGCGATATAATTTACCGCCTTTCCAAATTGGACCTTCTGCCTCCAGAGTTGGCCTGATTTTGGATCCATTTTTGACATCACCAAATAGTTCTACAACCCAACTTTCAAGCATATCGAGAGATTCTGCAAGATTTTAAAGGTAATCATTAATTTACAACAATGTAGAACAGTAACATAAGGCAATATTTAGAACTATTTGTATAAAACGATTTTCCAAGAATCACAGCCAAACACATTATACACCTAGTGAATGTTACCTCCCCCAATGACAACGAGCTTCATCAATCCACCATGGTAATATTCCTTGTATAATTTCACAATACATTCCCGTAGATCAACCCCATTTTCCATTGCACCACTTAAGCTCTTCTTGTTACCTTCCAGAGCACATGACGGACGTATTAACATTAAATCCCCTCATGAATTTCTTAAATGTGGCAAGAAAGGTACTCCGAGATATCCTTACCCCATGCAAACCTATTAAAAGGATGACCCTTTGCAGATGTATAGCACTGAAGTTGTTGCAGGCGACATGCATCATTTTGGAGGGCCTGGTTAAATTCTACAAATTTGGATCTTGTTAGCAAGACACTTTTCACCATATAAAAAGGTTAACTTTTTTTAATGTTGATTGGAGATGGATATTTTGATAATTTAGAACAAAGAATTAAGTGTATGATTAACAGGTAAGAGAAACCTGAATCAACGGCAAGGACTTCTCGTTCCATAGCTTCGGTCTTCATGAGCGGTGCAACAAAAAACTGAGAGAATCTAATAACAAGAAAACAATCTAAGGTCAAGTAAGCCTTCTGAAGAACACAAACGAGAAGGAAAAGATTAAACCTAACAGAAAGCTCAAATATTGCTTATGGAAAATGTTTTACAGCAAATGGTTTAGGTAAAATGCAAGTGATTACATATTTAAGAACACGAAGGATAAATAGAACTATACATCTTCCTTTACTATGTCATTAGAAAATTGAACAATGATAACAAACTCTACACATGCATACTGATACATATATCGCCTGCCTTGGTATATTTACAGCAATTGACATTTAAACAGATAATTAAGCAATTTTTGTACCTTTTCAAGGCACCTTGAAGGAATTCTCTCTTGACTTCAAAGTGATAGCATGTATGCTCCATTTCTGTGTACGCATTAGAGGATCCACCATGCTTAGACAAGTAACTATCATACTGCAAGCACAACAAAGTCCAACCCGGAAGAATTCAAACATATATCATGCTAAAATTTTGTAAAGTTAGCATAATATTATTTACATATGAATCTATAAAAAGTGCCAAACCATTGCAAACATAGAAAATAATGCAATGCTTACTTCATTCTCGTCGGGGAACTCAGTGCTACCCATAAAAAGCATGTGTTCTGCACATAACATAAACATGAGAATGATTCAATTAGTAAATAAAAAATCAAAGAAGTGCATTCAAACAGTAGTTCAAACTCACAGAAAGATGGAAATACCAAGAAAGTGAGCCAATCCTTCCGCCTCCGGAGGATCCAAGAAGCTTCCCATCGAAACACACATAGCTGCAGCTGCCTAAGACACACAACACAAAACACAGGAGGTCAAAATCAAACCTTTATAAAATAAGAAAACAGCTGATATAGCTTATATTGAAAACCTTTTTAGTCTGATGATCTCCTTTCCCTTTCACTTCATCTTCATCCTCATCCTCATCATCTTCTTCATCTTCTTCATCTCCTTCCCCATCATCTTCATCATCTTCATAGCTCCCGTCACTATCTTCTTCTTCACCGTCTTCGTCATCTTCATCAATTTGATCCGGAACAGAGCCTTCAGGATAAATATCTGGATCGTGAATAAGCAGAGCACACAATCCGTTCTCCAATTCAATCACTCTGTATAACCTCCGATCGTTTGGTGACTTCACCACTACATTGTCCGAGGTCGAAACGCTTTTCGTTGATGCAGACATTGTTCTCGTTCTGAGGAGATAGCGACTCGTGAACAAGTGTTGCTGCTGCAGCTTCTTCCTCTTCTTAGGTCTTGCGTCTCTGTATGTTATGAATCCGATTCCGCCGCTCCTGCCCTCTTCTGAATTTTTGTTTATTTTACAAAAAAGGAAAATAAAAATAAAAATTAGAATCACTAAAAAATCTTGCCGTTTCTACGTCAGAATATGACATGTAAGCGGTTTTGTATAAGATAAAACGACACGCGTTGTTATTTTTTGAAACAGAAACGGCAAAAAGAAAGGTATAGCTCTTCCTTCCTCCATCGGTTCGTCTTCAACTCTGAAATCGAACCCCCGGGAAAGAAAGTGAACTAAAAATTGAAAATTTGAAGTTTTACAAACCTAGTTGACCATTCCTGAGCAACCCAACTCGAGAAACGGAATCGACGAGCGAGAGAGTGCGAATTTCTCTGAAAAGCCCTAACATTGTTTGGTTGAGTTAGCAACAATGGCACTGTCGCAGTGGAAGGAAGCTATTCTCGAAGGGATTTTCATGGAGATTGAGGATGGTGTTGTGGAGGAGAAGAATCTCGAGCGGTTAGAGAATCTAGTGGAGATTCTACAGAGAGAAGGTTCTAAGGTACCCGAATCAGTGAAGGAAGCGTTCTGTAAAGTTGCTGTGGAGTGCACAGCGAAGTGTCTCACTTATGAGAAAGATGCAAAAAAGGCTTATACTGAAGCAATCAGATCGATATGGCTCCGTAAGATTATGCCTCTATGCGATAAGGTTAGTTGTTTGGTTACTCGTGACCTTTTGAATAGCTGTCGAATATTATGGACGGCCCACAGTGACGAAAAGACTTGTAAGAGTTTGATGGATGAAAATACGAGAGACAAAGCTTTGATTAGTTTGAGGAAGGTTGTTTCAGAGTTGAATCCCAACCTTGTTGCGGAGTTGAATCCCAACATGGATGAATCGGAAGAGATTGAATCTAGTGAAGAATCTGAAGAGACAGAGTCAATGGTCGAAGCAAGAGAGATTGAGGTCATTAAAAACAGTAAGGCGTCTGAAGCTATGGATGAAGACCAAGGTTTACACTTTCTGAACTTTGCTTCTTTCATCTCTATTAATTTTGTTACAATGTGATTGTGCTTTTTTCTGATGCATTCCCTTTCCTGTAGAGAGCCTCTCAGATACTGAACCGGAAACACCCACTTCTGGAGGGTCAAAAGCTGAATCTTTACCCCATCAAATCAAGACTATTTCATCTGCAGTTGTTGACAAGGCGCTCAGAAAGCTTAGAGCTAGTAAAATGGAGCTGGTGAAAGCTTTAGAAAAAGGAGGACCGTCAAATTTAAACAATGAGTCAAATAAAGAACTGGAGAATGATGTTGCTAATCCTTCTGGAACAAACATTGCACCAAGGCCTAGTTTGATGGAGCGACGTACCACAGCACATACTTATGAAGTAAATTTGCATTTCGTTTTTGTTTCAACATATCATCTATGCTATTTTCGTCAGTCCTTTCTTTAGATAGCTAGTTTGATGGGACACCAATTACACACATTTTTACTAAGTTTCCTTAGAACTACCATTCTAATTCATTTTATTCATCTTTTCCTATTATTTCATTTTGGTTGACCAGCTTGCTGCACTTGGTGGGAAATTCGTATTGAGCTTTGTCTTGTTTGAATTGATCTCTTTGCATATTCGGTTTGGCAGCTATAGCTGATTTAAAATAACGTGCTTTTCATGCAAAGTATGATGTGGGACGTGTTTTGTTCTCACGAGTTTGTTTTTCACATTTTCATTTGTTTGATTAGTGGGAAGACTCCATTGATGATTCCGATGAAGAACTGGGCGATGATGGTGAAAGGAATAATAAATCAAACCGTAAAAGAATTGTCGTGTCTCCTTTGAAAAGAAACCGAAGTTCAGAATGTGCTAGAAGGAAGAAAGTCCCTTGGAGTACTGCAGAAACGCTGGCTGTACTGAAAGGCTATGAAATGTACTTGAACCTGAAAGTCTCTTAGATGTTCATCAGATGAACATTTTTCATGCATTTTTATTGATTTTGATGCATTCTTTTGTGATTCAGGTATGGTGCAAACTGGAAGCGGATCAAAGATGAAAATCCTATTCTAGTGCGCAGAACTAATGTACACAGCTTCACTTATCTTTTTGCACTTTATTTATTTCTCATACAGTTGACTTTGTCATGTTTCTTATAGTAGACACACTATCCCACAGGGTGATATTAAAGATAAATTTCGAGTTGAGATGAGGCGTGAAGAGCGCCATCCTTGAGTAGGTGAGTTAAATATATACATACTCTAAGGTACTTTTGTCACACTGGTGACCTTGAATGAAGTAGTACTGCATTATCAATTTATCATCTCAGTTCCCTGAAACTAAAGTGTGTAGGTAGGAAAAAAATGATATGAACTCTCACAAACAGTGTGCTAAGTTCTTAGAAATTAATATTCGTGTTGATTTCACAAGCTAGCTTTGAAGGGAAACTCTACCTAAGAGCATATGTATAATGCTGCTTAATACAATCGTGCTCTGCATTCTCGAAAAATACTATCAACGTAACTAGTTTACCGTGCAATGGGTCGTGCTATAAAAGGGACAATTTGTATATCCAAATGGGTTTTATGGTTCTATATTTTTTACCATTAATGTTATAAGTGGATAGTAACATTAACAAACCAAGGTGAAAATCATTCATGGCAATCTAACTTTTTAAATGGGTTAGTTGAGCCTGTGAGCTTTGTAGGATTGGTGTTCTAATAGTTGATGATCTTCCTTGTTTACTTGCGGCATGCCAAATCATATATGTATTATTTTGAAATCGGGTATTCAGTTTTATGTTCTTTGCTTATAGGAAATGGAATACTGGAGTAGGCATCAGACCTTTTTTGTGTGCACGAGTAACAAGAGCTGAACAATGACCAGTTGTGGCATCTATGGAATGTAAAATAACTGGGTAACATTTGTCGCCTTTTGTCTTTAAGACACGTAAAGTTGTGCGTATGATGACACGTAAAATATCTAGTGAATCGTTTCTTAAACAAACTAGGCTCCTTAATCAATCTAATAGCAGTTCATCTCCGTTTATATCAAAGCTATTATAGTTTTTATTGGCTTGGTTAAAACGTAACAAACAACATCTTTGCTTGAAACTAGCAGTGACACCAATGCAAAAGACAGGTTAACCAATGTAAATGTCTTGGATCGCAATTGAGTTTGGTGTTCTCCATTTTCCAAAGAAATGTCCATAATGTACTAACTGTATAAATGGTAGAGGTAGGAGATGGGCATTGGGAAATAGCAGCAAAACAGTGGTCCTCATTTTCTTCTTCTTCTCCATCACACAACACAGCGTTTAGGTTCTCATTTTCTTCTTCTTTTCCTCTTTAATCATACCCTCTTCTGTGTCAGTGTTACTTTCTCTCTCTAGCGATTGTGTTCTTCAGGCTCCATTTTCATGTTTCCACCTTCATTATTCATTATGACTGGAACCCATTGCTCCTAAGTACTTGATGGGTTTCTGACTCCTCTCCGTGTGCTTATTGTCACTACACTCTTGGCTTTTTTTATTATTTTTGCTCTTGTAATACAACTCATTACTATGGCTAAACTTGATCAATCCTAATTTATCCCAGGTTTGATCTTACTAAAATTCTATAATTATTGCTTAGCCTTAGTTTTTTTTTTTCAAGATATTTTTAATCATCCAACGCCTAGAGTCTAGAGACTAGGCCCTTGATGAATTTAATTATATTTTTATGTTGTTTCTAAACATGTCACATAAATATTTGAAATCACACATTATTTCATAGTATTAAAATTTTAAATTTGAATTATAATCATCCATAAGTTATAATATCAAATTGAAAAAGTACTTGGATATCAGATAGAACACCAAATGCGGTTAAGCTGCATGTAAATCTTGTTTGTCTCATGTAACAGTTAAGACCAGTTTTTAGAATTCTGTTTTTTCTTTTTCTTTTCATAAACTCAAATTTCCGGTTTTTTTTTTTGGTGAGAGGCATGAGATTAGGGCTTATTGCTGTAATTTGGATTATCTCTCTCTCCAGAAACAGTGATTTTGTAAAATGCTGAATAAGTTGGTTTAGTTATTTTCACACCATATAGTTACATCAAACTCTTTAAAATAACAACAATTTACTGGAGAACTAATGCATTTGATCATAGTTTATGCTAACAACATTACACGTTCTTACTTGGATGCAAATGTAGAGTTTATGACTTCAAGCCAGATTTGAACGAAAACTTTGATGATAAGGTCATGATACTCCTCGGGATTCAAGGTAAGGTAACATGCAAGAAGATCCTCCAAGTCTTTAGAGGCTCTGATGTTGTTCTCTGTTATCATTTCCACCATTGATTCTTTGAAATCCTTCTTGGGATCAAGAGAACTCTTGATTACTGCAAAACTGTCACAAACTTGTTTGTTCTGCAATCTCGATTTGCCTCTACGAGGTGAGACTTGAAGTCTAGGAGAACTCACTCTGAGTTTTATCCTTGGAGATTTTTCAGATGATCTTCTTCTTCCACAAGAAACTAATGGTTTCTGATGCTTCTTCTGGATTCTACATGCATCCTCTTCTTCTTCCTCCTTTTTCTCTTTCACAGATGGATGATGGGTTTTACGCAAATCCTTGGTTCGTTTATTTCCAGGACAGGCTTTCTCCATTGAATCAAACACCCTGATCTCTTTGAATAATTTCTTCTTGGAATCTCTGTTGTTCATGTCGATGATGATATCATCTGCAGAAGAACGGAGTTTCAAGTTGGTAGAGACAGGGGAAGAGTCTTGGTGTCGAAGAAATTTGATCTTCTTCTTGTTGAACTCTGCAGATAGAGAAGAAGAGGAAGGAGGAGATGGCTTATAAACAGTCTTTCTTTTGCTCTGTATTTTGTTGTGAAGAGAGTTTCTTGGAAGGGTCTTAGATACTAAGGAAGTGTGTGATCTATCGGAGAAATAAGAGTAAGGAAGAGACAGAGACTTAGAGTCAGAGGAAGTCTTTTTCTTCTTGGTAGTGTTTAAGGAATAAGGAGGAGAATGCTTATTTCTGTGCTTGGTCATGTTCTTGAGCTTGTGGAACCATTCACTTGGGATCATAGCTGACAATCTGAACTTATAATTCCTCATCTCTGCTTCAAAAAAAACTTGTGATCATCTCATAGAAAAGGAAGCAAATTTGTAGAGTTTTTCTTAAGTTACACAGTCTCTAATCTATGCTACGTGACAGATGAAATAGAGAAGAAAGTGAAGATTGGTATGTATGTAGGGACTAAGACAGAACAATATGGGTCCATGTCGTAGAATGTCTTTTGTTTGTACCAAATTCATTTCGTTTTCTCTCCCAAACCGAGTTAACCAAATCAAAATGATACCCCATGGGACGAAATAATTACATAAGTAATAAAGGAGAACCCAACCATGAATTACTTGAGTTGTACGTACGTAAACGGATAAATCAAATGAATTAAGTATTAAAGAACTAAACTGTTTGATTTTGGTTGAAAATTGAACAATAAACAGAATATTTCTGGTAAGTTGCTTCCAAAACATGATTCGGCGAACGTGACAAAAAAGATTTTAACAATAGAGGTTAGACAAGATTTCAGGTTTAGGTCCCATCTCTTAATGTAGCCAAGTTACAATATAATAATAATAATGGTGTAAAGACTATAGAGAATAAAAGACATATTTGCATAATACTCCGCATGCAAATAATTCGCCTCCTGCCCGCTAATAAGCTTGTGGTTTCCCTACCTGACACGTGTGCTTGTTGGGTCAACGACTCAGACAGTTAAACTAGGGTTCCAAAGAGGACCAAGAGAAATACTGAAGTGGCTCGGGTCGGGACAAGAAGAGTGAACATCGAATGGTTAGGTCGTCCAAAATTAAGGGTTTTAAGTTCCAAATAGATCAATAGTTCTTTTTCATTTCGAGTCTAAAACCGAAGTAAACCCGAAATCCAAATTTATTGGAAAAACGGCCGATCGAGTTATTTGAAGAAACATAACCTCAACAATTCAGTTCCTTTTCTTTTCTTTTTTTGTACTAACAGATTTATTAATTTTATTAAGTTTTGGAAACCCTTCGTAAACCTCAAAGTAGCCGTATACTTTTAGATTTTTTTGTAATTTTGAAACTAGATATTGTTTTTGCGTTACTTGAAGGTATTTATGATATTCAATAAATGTATACTTTTGAATCTCCACTCTGCTTTATTTTTCCTCATGCTATCTATTCGCCACTGAGCTTTCATCGGCCAAATATAATTGACTGAAACAACCCTTTCGTTAACACTTTAACCTATTTTAGATCATTGAGATATTTTATTTACTACTACCAAAAATCAAACATAGATCTACCTAACAATGTGAGGATATCTAATCAGATTTCAAATAAGTCAGCCAAAAACAATCGAATTAAAGCAATAGGTCTAAAAGTTCATGGGACACCACTATTACGACTTCAAAGGAAAAGACGTGAATACCACGTAACACCCTCCCAAAACTAACATTATACCACAACAACAACAAAAATCAAATAGAGTTGCAACGATTGAGAATGAGACTGAAGTCAAGTTTGATTAGCTTGAAATCAAAGCTTTCAAGATCATGCAACAGATTCATCTCCTTCTTCCATGCCAGTTTTGGCAATGTCAATACGACACAGTCTTCTTCTTCTTCTTCCTCTTCTAGTTTGTTGTCTTGTCTCTGTTTTCTCAATACTAATAAAGAGCAAAGGATGAACCAGATCAGACCCAGAAGTTCCCCGTGTAATAACAATTTCTTTTGTTACTACTTTCGTTTTTGTAGACCTTTGATAATAATTTTTTTCTACAATGCCAATGCAGTTAGTCTGATCGATGATGTGAAGCTTCTGCATTCAAGGAAGAGGTTTCCTTTGGTTGTGACGCAAAGGAACAAGAAAGCGAGGATGAGTAAAAGAGATCCGTTAAAGGAAGATGGTGTGAAAGAGGCTTGTAGAAGCTTCGAGAACTATATGATCCATATGATCGTTGAAGATGGGAAAATAGAGGACTTGATTGACATGGAAGAGCTTCTACATTATTGGAAGAATCTTAATAGTCCTATCTTCATTGATCTAGTGACTAGATTCTATGGAGAGCTCTGCACAGACTTGTTTCCAAGCAACAATGACAATTAAAAATTATTAAAATGGGTTTTCTATATGTTCACACAGAGCATTGGATGCAGAATTTGTTCCTCTGTGTTCTGTCTTTTTTGTATGTTCTGCAACTTCCAAGTGACAGAAACTTGATTCACTACAAGTTATCTATCATTCAATTTATAATCACAGAAAGAAAGAGAATAAGAAAATAATTTCACACACACACAACTGCAATGTCTTGTTGTTCCATGTCTGTTTCCGCAAACTTTTATTTCAAAGCATACATAATATGAAGTCGTCAAAGCTGAGAAGCTCTATCAGAAAGGTGGGGGTTTGGCGCTGAAGAACCGCGCGAGAACCTTATCTTCAAGAATGGCTAAGGCATGGCTAGATCTCATGCATATAGGGGTTTTGTATTGAACTAAAGAGGCACCCTCAGAGATGAAAATGTTCATGAGAGAATCGAATGTTCCAGGTTGCACCACTCTTATCTCTAGAGTTCCAATTAAACCATCCTTACTCCGAAATTTCCTGTAAAGAAAGTCAAATGTTTCTTCCAGTACATAGCAACACTCCATTAAGAGCTTTTCATCGAGCTCAAGGATTGTCTTTTTGTTTTTCGCTTTGAGTTCCCAGTAAACAACGTAATGGCCTGGAACAGAAGAGATATCTGCATACCATGTAAAATTTGTCAACATTAAATCCGAAGATTCAATAACCATCCTTGCATTTGTCACTGCCTTTATAAGCTCTTCCTCGCTAGTTGTCTCCACATCAACACTTAGAGCCACATCTTTTCTACGTACGAATCTAAATTGAGGTGCATTGTTGTAGAATCCAGTCACTTGTAGAATATCTCCCATTCGATATCTGTATAAACCTAGCAAGAAAAGTAGAATAAAGTTAATATAGATTGGAATTTGGTTACTCATGATTTTTCATAGACTACATGCATGGATATATATAACTCACCAGTATAACTTGTGACCAAGGTCTCGTAATAGCACCCTAACTTCACGTCTACAAGATCAACAATTTTGACCTCGTTTACTTCATCAACAAGTAAGAACTCAAAGTAAGCCATGTTGGGCATAAATGTGTAAGACACATCTTGAGGTTTGCATAGAGGATTCATATTGATCCCAAATACGGTTTCAGAAGAAAGATAATTCATGGAAATGATAGGCAACTTGTTGGAGTAGAACTCCAATGTTGAAACGTATTGAGTCATCTGACCTGTAACAATACATTCAACAAATTTGGTTTTTGGCCAAAGTCTACTAATTATACCTTCCCATGAGATTTGGTTGCATTCTTTTTCTATCAAGTCTGCTAACTCAGGATTAGGTCCTCCAAGGATCTCAGACACTCAGTTTCTGCAACTAATGTCTTCAATCCACTCGCTCACGTGACCCTTTCGGATATTACTGCACAACTCCTTCCAATACTCTTCAAGAAAATTGATTGCTCGAATCAAAGTAGAAGCAAAAACAGCACTCACACCCACAACCTCTTCTCTCTGGACAAGTCCACTGAGAAGATGACAATACATGCTCTGCTTAGTGTCTCCACAAAATGTAATTTCATTGGGACTTGTGTAAAATTTTGATGCCTGGATCCTAAAGTAAGCGCTTTTTAAGATGTTTGTACTCGCAGGCGCAGCTGGAAGACCCGAAGGAGTTGTAGTTTCCGTTTTAATGAAATCAAATGTGATCTTCTTTCCTTGTTCGGCACCATCGATGTGCCTATAGATGGAAAATTGCATGTTTGTGATGGAAGTTAACAGTATGCTAAGTTCAAATTTTTTTTTGTCAACAATGATGACACTAGTACAAAGATTTATTCTCTTAGATTTGAACTGGGGTGATGACACTAATACAGAACACTAAACTACATGTTCCACTAGACTACTACATGTCCTCCTAAAAAAAAGAATGAAGGTTTAATCATTGTACCTGCATAAAACGAAGGAGTGTACTTTACTATTGAATTTGAAATTCTCCAAGTACTTCACGTTGAAAGGCAATAACTTCCGTTTCCCTCCTGAAGTTCCAGAACTACACCCACAAGTTTAACAACCGTAGAACATTAGATTGAGTCTAATAAACTAGTTGATATATCCATTAATCATATGATAAAACTAATTTCTAGAATAGGAGAAAATAAAAGGATAACCAAAAAACTCATACCTAAAGGTGAATCTAGTTATGGGTTCGGCCGATATGACATCTGAAGGCTCTCCATTCGCGACGCGCTCGATATAAGGCTCCACATCCTTGTATGTTACAATTGGTACATTTTTCTTGAAAAGCTCCTTATCAGAGCTCCCATGGAGGAATCTCTGGAGGTATTCAGTGTTTGCGTTATGTGCAAGTATCTCTTCTAACAAATCGTCTTGTATTTGCTTCACATTCGATGTTAAATCCTCCAAAACCTTCTCGTCCAAACTTTCGTGAAGATTGGAGCTTAGACTCATATTTGGTTCTTCAAGTCGCCTAAAATCAATAATTGCACATTTGGTTTCTATATGTGTAGCAAGAAAACTATATAATTATTGATCACTACAGCTGTATAGTTTGTGAATCTCGATGTCTATATTATACTCCCTCTGTCCTTTTAAGTAAATATTATATAAACATCGAGATTCCAAAAACTATACAGCTGTAGTGATCATTCAAATTTAGTTTTCTTGATGCACATTAAACCAAGTGTGCAAATCTTGATTCCAGGCAAATTGAAGAAAACCAAATATGAGTCTAAGATTCGATCTCAACGAAGGTTTGGAGGAGAAGCTGCAGGTTTTGGAGGATTTAACATGGAACGTGAAGCAATTACAAGACGATATATTAGAAGAGATACTTACACTTAACGCAAACACTGAATACCTCCACAGATTTCTCCATGGGAAGTTTGATAAAGAGCTTTTCAAGAAACATATACCAGTTGTAACATATAAGCATCTTCAGCCTTACATCGAGCGTGTTGCTAATGGAGAGCCTTCACATGTCATATCCGCCCTACCCATTACTGGATTCACCCGTAGGTATATAAACTTACTTTGTTTATTAAATTTTTTCCGATTCTTTAAATCAGTTTTATCATTTATATGAGTAATGGATCAATTAGGTTATTAGACTCGATGTAACGGTTATGTGGACTTGTGGATGTAGTTCTGGAACTTCGGGAGGAAAACAAAAGTTGTTTCCTCTCAGCATGAAGTTCTTGGAGAACATCAAATTTATCCGTAATATATGCGCGTTCGTTATATGCAGGTTAATTTTCTATATTCCATTATTCAAGTGTTTCTACAATAATTTGTATTAGTGTCATCGTTGTTGACAAAAAAAAAGAACTAGAACATGCGTTTTCGGTTTATATATAGGCATGTGGATGGTGCCGAGCAAGGAAAGGTGATGAAGTTTTCTTTCAGTAACCCGGAATCTACAACTCCCTCGGGTTTATTAGTTGCACCTGCAAGTACGCACTTCTACAAGAGCGATTACTTTATAAACCAGACATTAAACTTTGATTTTTTATAAACAAGTCCTAGCGACATCTTTTTATGCAGAGACAGTAAGCAGAGCATGTTTTGTCATCTTCTCAGTGGACTTGTCCAGAGAGAAGAGGTTGTGGGTGTGAGTGCTGTTTTTGCTTCTACTTTGATTCGAGCAATCAATTTTCTTGAAGAGTATTGGAAGGAGTTGTGCAGTAATATCCGAACGGGTCACGTGAGCGAGTGGATTGAAGACATTAGTTGCAGAAACTGCGTGTCTGAGATCCTTGGAGGACCTAATCCTGAGTTAGCAGACTTGTTAGAAAAAGAATGCAACCAAATCTCATGGGAAGGTATAATTAGTAGACTTTGGCCAAAAACCAAATTTGTTGAATGTATTGTTACAGGTCAGATGACTCAATATGTTTCAACATTGGAGTTCTACTCCAACAAGTTGCCTATCATTTCCATGTTTTATGTTGCTTCCGAAGCCGCATTTGGGATCAATATGAATCCTCTATGCAAACCACAAGATGTGTCTTACACTTTTATGCCCAACATGGCTTACTTTGAGTTCTTACTCGTTGATGAAGTAAACGAGGTCAAAATTGTTGATCTTGTAGACGTCAAGTTAGGGTGCTATTACGAGACCTTGGTCACAAGTTATGCTGGTGAGTTATTTATATCCATGCATGTAGTCTATGAAAAATCAGGAGTTTCCAACTAAACTAAACTAAATGAGTTTCCAACTTCTAATCTAAATTAACTTTATTCTACTTTTCTTGCTAGGTTTATACAGATATCGAATGGGAGATATTCTAGAGGTGACTGGATTCTATAATAACGCGCCGCAGTTTAAATTTGTACGTAGAAAAGATGTGGCTCTAAGCATTGAAATGGAGACAACGACTGAGGAAGAGCTTTTAAAGGCAGTGACATATGCAAGGATGGTTCTTGAATCTTCGGATTTGATGCTGATAGATTTTACATGCTATGCTGATATCTCTACTATTCCAGGCCATTACGTTCTTTATTGGGAACTCAAAGCGAAAAACAAAAATACAATCCCTGAACTGGATGAAAAGCTGTTGATGGAGTGTTAATATAAAGTGGAAGAAAAGCTCGGCGTTCTCTATAGGAAATTTCGGAGCAGGGATGGTTCAATTGGAGCTCTAGAGATAAGAGTGGTGCAACCTGGAACATTCGATTCTCTCATGAACTTTTTCATCTCTCAGGGTGCCTCTTTTGTTCAATACAAAACACCCGTATGCTTGAAATCTAGCGATGGCTTAGCCATTCTTGAAAACAAGGTTTTCGCACGTTTCTCCAGCGATAAATCTCCACCTCTCTGACTTTAATTTCGCCATTTTAGGGCTGCTCAACTTTGACAATTTAGGCATAATCTTTATATTATGTATGCTTTGGAATGATAGTTTGGAAAACAAGAACATTACAGTTGTGTGTGTAAAATGTGCCATCCATTTTCTTAGTATTTTCTTATTCTTTTTCATTTTCTTGATTATTGTGGTAGCTGACAATTAGCTTATAGTGAATCAAGTTCCATCGTTTCGTTGCAAAAACCATTTTCTTATTTTATGGTAAATATTGTCCATGAAAACTATCCACCATCCTTACAGACCAAATATGTCCACGAAAAAAACATCTAGCATACTTTGGTTTGCAGTGGACAGTATAGATGGTCTTTGTAGACATTATTTGGTTTACGGTAGATGGTTTTTTTTGTAATTAGGTGAAGATATGAGTAAGAGCTCGATTTTTAAAGAAAAGAAATCGTTTTACCTGTGCAACCAAGATGAAGCTTGCATATTCATAATCCTCCCTCTTCCAGCCTCCGAGCTCTAGGGATAGGATCGTTTAGGCAAAAGCCCCAAGTGTCTCGGAGTTACATTGACTTTTAACATTGTCCATTTAGTTGAAGAATATAAGAGTGTGAATTTTATGTATTATGATATAAATAAAATTGGAACAGATGATCTGGAACAAGATAAGACTCTCAGTGGCTTCCATGAAGCAGAGTCCAGAGACATCACATCACACCTCGAGATTCTAATATATTTTTTACTTTACACATTCAAATATATATATACTAAAATAAAACGACAAACAATTCAAAACTTTTGAATCTGAATCTAAATCTTCTTCACCCAATAAATTAAGAAAACCAAAAAAAAAGTCAAGTCTCTTTCTTATCATAGTGCTTATAATTAAGCAAACCCAGAAACAAAGTTACTTCCTAACAAAGTGTCCAATGCCTCAACTGGATCGTTCTAGGGTTTCCACAGCCAAATTCCTCACATTGGTCGTCGACGGTGACTATTACGGCGGATCATCGGCCGCCGTTCCCTTCAAATGGGAATCTCAGCCCGGAACTCCCAGGCGATTCTCTAAACGATCCTCCTTGTCCGGTTTCGATTCTGATTCTGATCCGGTTTTAGCCCCACTCACACCTCCTCCTTCATACTTCTACGCTTCTCCCTCCGCTACAAATCCCGTAAACCCTAAAAAATCTAACACTCTATTTGGTTCCTTGCTCCCCAAGAATCGTAGCTCCCCGTCGTCGTCTCCGGCTTCTTCTTCTTCTTCTTCGTTTTCATCAACAAGGTCGCCCTCGTCTTCTCCATTGAGGACATCCGCTTTGAGCAGAAGGAGGAACAGGAGAAGATTAATGTGGTTCGAATCTGCCTCGAGTTTAGATTACGGACCGAATCATCATAATAATGCTAAGTCTTCAGGATGTTACGCTTCCATTGTCAAGGTGTTACTCAGAGATGTTAAATGATTTTGCTTCTTTTTTCATCTTTCTCCTAATCTGTTATTAATTTTCATTTTCTTCCTTTTGTAATCTCGGAAATAATTTCTGAACTATGTTTCCTCTCGATTCATATCATCATCTCCGTGAATCAATTGATTGAATCATTATCAAACTCTGGTCTTCGATTTATCTAAATTAGTTACATGATAAAGATGGTGACAACCATCATAGAACAAATTGAAAATAAACAAAGCAGACAAAACTAAGCCAAAATGCACCCAATAATATTTTTGTCTTTAGCAGACGTAATTTTTGTATAATGATAAATTTCGCCAAAAACAGTACATACTATATCGAGATTAGATCTAAACATGTTCAGTATAGCTCTACTTTTGTGCAGTCATGTGAGACCTCAATAAACAACAACAACTTTCACTTACGGTCAAACCAGTTCACAAAAAATAAAAAATAAAATCTCAATCATTGAATTTAATTGTTATTCTATCTTTAAAGTTCTTACGGAAACACCCATCACGTGACACCACGTGTACATAATATTTAAAATCTTTCACACATTGGTTGATTCTAAGATTCATAAAAGTTTCTGAGTTTTTCATTATTTTGATTTTTGAGCGCTACTACAAACAGATTATAATCGTGTCGAAGTTAGGGCATTATTTGGTTGCTTTCTCTCCAAGCTTCTTCCAATCATGTACTATGGAGCACTTTTGTGACCAAGCATCTTCATCTTGTTCTAGTGAGTGGCCTGGTTTGAGGTAATAATTTATACGTATTGTTTAAGGATCTTTAATTTACTCCAATCAGGTCAAGTTTTTGGTTCTGATACAAAATTTTCACAGGCTTTGTCAAATTTAAAATCCAAAAAAAAATCGCTTTTCCTCCCTCGACCATAAAACAATACAAAATAACTCATCTTATTCTCCAAATATTTAGAAGACGAAATTGCCCTCTTCTGCAGCAGAAGATAATGCTCCATCTTCCATCTCACGGAGCGCAGTCGCAGTTGAATCATCTATTCCCAGTAGATATTGCAGCCTCGAGACTTTTTCCGGCGCGGGTTTAGGATCACTCTTTGAATAAATAGCATATAGATCGGATAATTCCTCTGAGACCTCCCATGACATCGGCTCAGCCGGCACAGCTTTGTCACATGCAAGCAAATCATTCAACGACGCGACCTGTAACCATAGAAGAAGCATACACAAGTCATACCCACAAGCTGATATATCCAGAGTTTATGTCAAGATAGTGAGAGGGAAAGACCATTTGCATACCACTCCTTTAGCGTTTCTCTGCCTGAGTAATGCCACGGCTTGGATCAGCGAGTTCGATAATCTACTCTGAGCGAGATCATGGACAACTCTTTTGGCTTTTTCCACATCAATACTGAGATCAGATGGGATTGTCTGGTAGACTTCTGTTTCATCGAATTCACCTGTTCCTGATGAGAATATATCATTCACTGTCTTCTTAAATAATTTCTCTCTCAGGCTCACGGCAATCATGCTGTCAAGACTCACGTTAGCCTCCTTGAGCTCCCGTATCTGCTTTATGTTCAGTCTTCCTTGGTTAACAGCAGTTTCTATAGCATTTGCCATTTTTGTGGTGGTTATATTCTTTATAACCTTCTCGGCTTGTGGCTGAGGCAAACCAACTTGTTTTTGCAACTCGTCTAGCTGCTCTACTCTAGCCTTTGTCAATTGCCCATCAGCTAAAATCACTTCAGCTTGTTGCCTAAACGCCTGCTCAGCTAAACCTACGTGAATGTTGACTATTTCTTTTGAAGTCAATCCGAGAATCCCACCAAGCTGATTTAGAAGCAAGTACTCTGAATCGTCTCTCTTTGTTGTGATCTGGGCGCCAAAAGGGATTCTTGTTACCTCTCCGGTTAGACAGTACAGCAAGTATGTTTTGTAGAGATCGATTCTGTCCCGGTCGGGAAGGTCATCTTTGAGAGTTATCTCAGTCTGGCCAGGCTTTCCCATCTTCTCAGCGAGTTCCTTGTCGGGTCTTGTCTTTCTGAGCGATTCAAGGGATCCCCATTCCTCATCTTCACCATCTTCTTCTTTCCCTTGAACAGGCTCCTCCTCAGGTGCCTTATCTGAAGATTCTCCCTTAATGTCAGCAACCATTTCAGTCACAACTAACGTGTTGAAAGCAATCATCTTCTTGAGCTCCTTTGCTGACTCAGTGCGGTTCTCTGCTGCTCTTGCTCGTCTGATATAGTTTGTGAAAACCCTACGGACCTGCATCAATGAAGGGCTTTTTTTTCATGTCCTGCTACGAGAAGTCAGAAAAAATAACAAATCATAATACCAAACATGGAGAGAGTAAATAGTGTGATACTCACAGCCTTGCTAGCAATAGACATGGCAGTTTCTCTGGATAACCGAAGACCGTGGGCAGCCTTTCTTACTGATTTGCGAGTTTCAGCATCATAACCATCCACTCCAGAAGAAATTGCATCCCTGACAACCTGGAAAAGACGAAACAAATAAGTATCTGTAGGTAAACTTTTCGGCAACAAGATGTGAAGGCAATGATGTAGTCAAAATTAAAGTCAATTGAAAAAGATTGAAAACAACAGATGAGACAAATATGTATCATTAACATAGGTATTATTAACATATGTTTTTTTTTCTAAAAGACAGTAGGAAATTGCAGTGCCAAGACCATGGAAAATAGGATAAAGGGAGGAGGTGATATCTGGTTTACCTTTTCAAATATTGTTCCACAGATTTCTGCATGAGCTGTTTCAACAGTTTGCTGGGGAATACAGAGCATGACTCTTAACCTTAATAAAGCAGCAACATTGTCATCGCTCAGCTCTCCATCAGTAACACACTGTTGAAGCTTCTGCCGATAGATCTCTGAGGAAAGATGCTTGTCAGATAATTGAGAAAAAAAGACCAAAATGGATATTATAACTGTAAAGTAACAGCATGTAACCCTGCGAAAACGCCGGACTTGTTGGAAGTCTGTTAAGAACCAAAACTACAACACTAAAAGCTAGCTTGCAAGGATAAGAAACCAGCAGGTTTACAAGCCATCAACTAAACTGATAAGATTTTAGTTAATCCATGGACCTATCTGACATTTGGGCGATTTTGTGCAATTCAAACTGTATATTTCATCCATAACATAACAACATAAGGATCATTGGTGAATGGAAGGTATGCCATATACCTTCATGGATTGCGCCTGCCTTCTGTGCATCAAAGTGCAGCTCTTCGCAGAGCTTTTGAAGGTATTTTGCTTTACTGTCTTGTGCTTCAAGGTCACCACTAGAAACAGCGTTAGCAAGTCTTTTACGGTATGCCTTGGACGTAACATCAACACTAATAGCTTCAGCCTCCCGTTTTCCCAGTCCGAGTATGTTTCTAAGTTGGCTCATTGCCACGAGCTACCATTCAGCAAAAAGACAATCAGAAATGAAAAAATTATGGGACTGGGATAGAGGATACAGCATCTGAAACACCTGCTCTCTAAAGAACTCGCAACCAAGCGTTAATATGTAATATCTTATATAAACCTGGTGTGAGTTTACCTTATTTTCTTCTATGCGCCCACCAGATAAAGCATCTGTAACATATGCTCTATAAAGAAGCTTTAAATCATCCATTCTCCTCTCAAACTCGGACTCATCACCTAAGCCACAAAGATCCAAGGTTAAGAGCCTATGATTATAATTCAGAAAAGAGAAGGTCAAAAGCAGCTTCACCTATCAAAGAAATAGGGCCAACCCCGCGTGCAAATTGATCTGCCTCTGAATGACTTTTCAAGGAAACCAGCAGGTTATTAAACTCTAGCACTTTTTCAAGCTCTTCCACGACAGATGCCAAACTCTTCCTGGATAAAATCAGGTTATTTAAGTGACATGGATTCAAGACTTGCTAGATGATCCAATTTGTTCCACTATTCATTATCACAAGGATACAAAAACGCCTATAAAATTAAAATCTCATGACTTAAGTTCACAGTAAATAACTGTTTAGCCTAAAACCATTTAAAAATACATAAACTAAAAGACACTTCACAAAAGCATAGTAGGGAAATATCACTGATAAGTTTTAGCGAAAACCAAAACTCAAAACTTCAATCTCTTTTACATCCCGACCAAACTCAATGTTCAAGCAAAGGATTACATATACCCACCCACGCCTACAGAAGAAGTCACAACTAATTGGTACAAGAATAGAAAAGTTGAATGTGTAAACCAAATTAATTCACATGGATTATAATTATTCTATACGATTTTTCTATGCATGATTCTGCAAGCAATATGTTAAAGTGCTTTACGCTGCTCGTGTGCGAGATTTTAGTATGCTGAGCGCCGATGAAATGTTCTCTACGACTACTTTTCTCGTATGCTCTCTAAACAGGTCTTCAGCAAGCTGTGAGGGAGAAGAAACTGTCAGAAGAAATATAACCAGAGGTAGCAGGAAGTCAATGCCACAAAGAAATAGAGTACCTCATCAGAAAGCTTGAATGATAGTTGTGCTTTTCTAAGGTCCACAAGGTTTTCTACGTTAATATCTGCAAGATCATGTTGAGAAACATAACCATGTAAGTTTCCATGCATTAAGCTGATGAAAAAGCTAAGCTATATCTAATAACAATTTTAAACGAGGAGGATCCATTACATCATTACAGTCCCATGCAAAGTAACAATTAGGGTTGGTATTCAGACAGCTTGCTGAGAATCGAATATTACAAAACCCAATGGACAAAGAAGTGCCACAATAATTGAGATAACCAACTCAAGCAAAATACCTCTGTTCTATCTCATAATGTAAAATATGAACAACATTACCTCTACCAACTAATTTTAACCGTTCGGCATACAGCAGCTTTGCATTTTCACGAATAGCAATCTCAACCTAGAAATGAGATTATAACATTAGCAGGGAACTTCCGATTACCATGTCGGAGTAAGTTGCCAATATGCGACTTTCCATAAAAAAATATTGCGGAAAATCATAAGTATGAAAAAATTGAACATGCCTACCTGAGCATCTGTGACCTTCAATACTCGCTTCCAAGGCAAAAGGAAGGATGACGCGTCTCCAAACACAAGAGCTGAAACATATACAAGCCTCATAAATGCCTGCACTGGAAGCATAGAACTTGTGATCACGCTTGTGCTCTCTCTTTCTGAACAATACTACAATCAAAAATAACAAATACTAGGGACTGGCGACTCACCCGACGCTGTTCTGCATCACCTTCACGCTCCCCAGTCTCAAGTCGTTGCCTAAAAATTCTGCGGCCAATCTAAACAAAACCAAGAAATTGGTGATTATACAATCAAGATATTTCTGAACCAACTGCCAAAAAAGCAAAGGGCTAATACAAACGAAGAAAAAGAATCTAGAAAGCACCTCCATGTGCATGGCAGCTGCATCAGGGTCGTCTATCCCCAAAGCATTTTTGAACTTGACTATCTTCGCCACTTCATCCCCTTTGAGAGACTGTCCTTCAGTTGGAAGCACGGAAGTTACATACCTAATCAAAATTAAGATGCAAAGAATTACTACATAATTCTCCAACTAAGAGAAAGGAGGAAGACGACATCTGACTTTTTCGGATTTCAAACATGACTCACCGGCAGTATATATCACAAATCTCAGCCTGGAATGCCTCGTCTCCTTTGTTAACACCATATCTGCAACACATAAGAAGGATCGTTAAGTACACTTTGTGTGTAAATCCCAGCAAAATGACAACATTTCAAGCAACCACTACCTATCAGCTATCTTTTCAACATCTTCTTTCGTCACAGCGGCAGGATCTTCAAATTCGGAAACATAGTTATGCAAACTGATAGCAGCTACCTCCGGTACGGCAGAGTTCAGCGCATACACAACAGCTCCACCGGCAGCTCCAGCTACCGCCGCACCACCCAAGGCAATATTTCTGGAACCGGCTAACCGGATCCCAAGGCCGTAACCGGTAGCTAAAGACGCAGCTAAAACAACAGCAGAAGTCGCAAGCCTCACCGGCGGCGTCATTTTCTCAACAATCGGTTGCAATCCAGTGAGCTCCTTTTTATTTCCGTGTACATCAGGATTCTTCGGCTGCGTAGAAACTGATACTTGGTCGGAGGAAGCAGCTGAGTTACGAGGGAACGAAACTCGATAACGACGGCGTGTTAAACACTCAGACTTTGAGAAACGGTGAGGTAAAGAAGGTAGGAAGTGACAGAGAAGAGGAGAGCGAGGAGAAGGTGAAATTGGAGCGTTAATGGCGGCGGCGAGTGAGGGATTCATGGTTCCCTCTACTGTGAAAGATCCTAGCAGTCGTAGAGTGAAGAAGCTCGTAGGGTTTAACAGAAGGAAGAAGATAGAAATGCGGAGGAAGAAAGGGGAAAGGGATAGGGACTAACAAAACATCAAAATGCCCTTTCGAACGTCTAGACGTTTCTTAATACTATTTTAAAACTGCGTGCTGTTATTATATTATAAACGGTAAGACGTTTGTCAGTAAACACAAATTAGACGGCGTGTGTAAATTGGAAACGCGACGGTTTCTCCTCCGTTTCGTCTGCTTCAGTTAGGGCAGGGCAGTGTCGTCGTCGTCGTCTTCGCCGAGCTCAGTTGAAAAATGTTAACGGCTGATATACCGCCGAATCAGTCAATCTACATAAAAAATATCAATGAGAAGATCAAGAAAGAAGGTAATGCTATCCATTCGTCTGTTTCCATCTCTCTGATTTGGTGATTTTTGGTGAGTTTTGGTATGCATTCTGCAATGCCTAGGTTGCTTGTTCCCTATTTTTGTCTTGTGAGCTTCTCTTGAAAGAGTTACCGTGTCTTAGGTCTGATAAGAGTTAAAAGTTGCTCGATTTGATGTTTACGTGGTTAAATTAGATGCCTTTCTAACTTTTAGGGAGTTAGAACTCTATTGAATCTTAGAAGACCAGAACTAGATACCCTAACATTTGTGCTTTCTTAAGTAACAAATAAGTAGGAAACTCGAATGCTTTTTTCATGAACTCTTAAGTTTCCTGGGTAATTTGTTTTGGAGAAAAGTCGTCTTGGCTTATTGGCGTAGGTAATCTAGATTCTTGGATTGAACTCAATGCAGACCTTAAGCTCTTTGAGCTGCTTTGGTTTCGTAGATATTTGTTGTGTGTATTAAGAGTAGTGTTAATGTTTCAACCTTTTGTTTATGTTTTTCAGAGCTGAAGAGATCTCTTTATTGTTTGTTCTCTCACTTTGGAAGAATACTTGATGTGGTTGCGTTAAAGACTCCCAAGCTCCGGGGACAAGCATGGGTTGTGTTTACTGAAGTAACAGCTGCTAGTAATGCTGTTCGTCAGATGCAAAACTTTCCATTCTATGATAAGCCAATGGTACCTTTTCTTGTCTTATGTTCCGGGTTTATCCTTTTCATTATATATATGCCGGAAAATGATTTTATGGTTGCTATTAGAGATCATAAGCTTAGAAAGTTGCAGAGATTAACTTGGAGGGGTAATTGAGTATGCATTCTGATACTTGTTGTTATATAAAATTGAAGGAAATTTGACAACATTAGATGTTGAGGGTTTATGATTACGCAAGTGATTGATAAGTAAAAGACTAGCGATCTAAATTGCCATTACACATTATTATACACATCGTGGTGATGTGTGATCTGTTTGGGTGCAGCGGATACAATATGCAAAATCAAGGTCAGATTGTGTTACTAAAGCCGAAGGGACTTTTGTTCCGAAAGAAAAGAAGATAAAGCAAGAAGAGAAAGGTTTAAACTTTCGTGTCTATCACAAGTTCAACTTTTCAGCTCGTTTTATCTTCCTCTTTTCCTTTCCATCTGATATTTAACAAAACCACACATTTTACATTCAGTTGAAAGGAAGCGACATGCTGAAGAAACTCAACAACCAAGCATGCCTAATGGCGCAACCGCTCAGAATGGAAGTCCTGTAGTAATTTCTCTTTCTCGCATCATTCCTTTTAACACAACATTATCTTCTGCCAGACATCATTGTTGCAGTCTGTTAATTCTTGTTACCGCATTATTTGAATACCCGTCTCTGCATTTTTGCAGCCTCCTTTCCAGCCGAGTGGGCAAGACACGATGCCACCAAACAACATACTCTTCATTCAGAATCTTCCCATCGAGACGACTAGTACGATGCTTCAGATGCTGTTTGACCAATATCCAGGATTCAAGGAGATAAGAATGATCGAAGCAAAACCCGGAATTGCGTTTGTGGAGTATGAAGACGATGTTCAATCTTCCATGGCCATGCAGGCTCTTCAGGGTTTCAAGATCACTCCACAGAATCCAATGGTCGTCTCTTTCGCCAAGAAGTGAAAACCAGAGGTTTGTCTACCTTTGAACGAACAATGCTATGCGGATGAATGGTAGTGATATACTAAGTTGTAGCTGTTTAAAAGCAAACGGTCTTATTTTTTTGGTTCAATTTCGGTTAGTGGTGTGAATGACCTAGATGTTTAGACCAGAATGTGATGAGATCGAAGAATCTAGCGTGGTTGGAGAAAATCTCATTTTAATTGCCTTTTTATTATTAGGTCTTAAAGGGAACTTAAAACCACGAATTAGAATGAAAAGATTAGGGGTTATTAACATCAACCAACCAAAAAATAGTCGGAATCGATAATTAGAAGCAACAAATTGGCTTCATCTCTCTCTTTTTCTCTCACTTCCCTTTTTGTCTTTGACCTTTTAACAAAACTAAGAAACCATTCTACATTTGATGAGAGCAAGATAATCAACATTTCCCCAAAACAAAAACAGAGTCCTCTGTTTTGTTCTTCATCTCACTTAGAGATTCTCAGCTTCCTCTGTCCACATCGAGAAGTTTCTGCAAATATTTAGAGCAATCTCTCTTCCTCCAAATTCTGCAAACTCTTCTTTGGTACGCACGAAAGATCAGAGCGATGTCAAAGCTAAACCTGGATGACGCGAACTCGATGCAGACAGGCAAAGTTCATGGGCCGTTCTTGATGGAAAACTTGGTGTGCCAAAAAAACCACATGTTGACCTCAAAAGGTGTTTTCTTTGGAAGTGACCCTCTCAAATACGCAATGCCGCTCTTGTTGCTGCAAATGGCCACCATCATCATCACCTCAAGGCTTCTCTACCGCCTCCTCAAGCCCTTGAAGCAAGGCATGATCTCTGCCCAAGTCTTGGTAATAAGTTGTCTATATTTCTGTCTTTTTCTATGATCGAAGAATCTCAGAGCAAAACTTATACTAACCTATGGAGTCTTGAGCTCTTTTCGTTTCTCCCTTTTATTGAATTTTGGGAAACCTTTACACGCAGGCTGGTATAATCCTAGGACCGTCTCTCTTTGGCCAAAACAACACATACATGCAGATGTTCATGCCCATTAGCGGAAAAATCACTTTACAAACGCTCTCAAACCTTGGTTTCTTCATCCATCTCTTCCTACTCGGACTAAGAATTGACGCCAGCATCATTCGTAAAGCTGGTTCCAAAGCCATACTCATTGGTACAGCCTCCTATGCCTTCCCGTTCTCCCTCGGCAACCTCACTGTCCTCTTCTTAAAAAACACTTACAAGCTCCCGCCAGACGTTGTTCATTGCATCAGCACAGTGATCACCCTCAATGCAATGACCTCATTCCCGGTCACCACAACCGTCTTAGCTGAGCTTAACATACTTAACTCTGATCTCGGACGGTTGGCCACAAACTGCTCCATTGTCTGTGAGGCCTTTAGCTGGATTGTGGCACTCATTTTCAATATGTTCTTGCGGGAGGGGACACTAGCTAGCATTTGGTCTTTCTCTTGGGTCACTGCTCTTATTGCAGTGATTTTCTTGGTCTGCAGACCGATCATCATCTGGCTGACGGAGAGAAGAAGCATTTCTATCGATAAAACATGTGAGATCCCATTCTTCCCAATCGTAATGATCTTGTTGGCGATAAGCTTTACCTCCGAAGTTCTCGGGGTCCATGCGGCGTTTGGAGCGTTCTGGCTTGGAGTATCACTCCCGGACGGACCTCCGTTAGGGACCGGGCTCTCAACAAAGCTGGATATGTTTGCAACTAGCCTTATGCTCCCTTGTTTCATCGGCATTAGTGGATTGCAGACCAATTTTTTCGTGATCGGAGTGAGCCACGTGAAGATTATTGAGGCTGTGATACTCATCACCTACACCTGCAAATTTCTAGGAACAGCAGCAGTTTCCGCTTATTGCAACATACAAATCGGAGACGCAATCTCTTTGGCCCTCTTGATGTGTTGCCAAGGAGTCATTGAGATCTACACAAGCGTCATGTGGAGAGACGAAAAGGTATAATTAAAACCAAACATTGTTTGTTTGCGTTTGTCTGATCAAATTTTCTCTAAACGTATGATTGATGATCACATACACCACCAATCTCCCAGGTTCTAAACACAGAATGCTTCAATCTCCTAATAATCACGCTTTTGCTCGTGACTGGCATTTCGCGGTTCCTCGTCGTTTACCTCTACGACCCGTCTAAACGCTACAGAAGCACGAGCAAGCGAACGATCCTTAATACAAGACAACGAAACCTTCAGTTCCGACTCCTGCTCTGTGTCTACAACGTCGAAAATGTAACTTCCATGGTTAATCTTCTAGAAGCTTCTTACCCGAGTCGGTTCAGCCCGATCTCTGTCTTCACGCTGCACCTCGTCGAGCTTAAAGGTAGAGCGCACGCTGTGCTCGTGCCGCATCACCAGATGAACAAACTCGATCCCAACACATTACAATCCACTCACATCGTCAACGGTTTCCAACGTTTCGAACAGCAGAACCAAGGAACCCTAATGGCTCAGCATTTCACAGCTGCAGCTCCATTCTCCAGCATCAACGACGATATTTGCACTCTCGCCCTCGACAAAAAAGTCGCGCTCATTGTCATCCCGTTCCACAAACAGTACGCTATAGATGGTACGGTCGACAACGTAAACCCCGCAATCCGTACCATAAACCTAAACGTGCTAGATAAGGCACCTTGCTCTGTTGGAATATTCATCGACCGAGGAGAAACAGAAGGCTGTCGTTCGGTCCTCATGAGTTACACGTGGCGAAAAGTCGCAGTGATCTTCATCGAAGGCCGAGACGATGCAGAAGCCTTGGCGTTCTCCATGAGAATAGCTGAGCACCCGGAAATGAACGTCACAGTGATCCATTTCCGACACAAGAGCTCCCTCCACCAGAACCACGCAATAAAAGATGAATCCGAATACTCGGAGTCTCGCCTTATAAACGATTTCAAGAGCTTCGCGATGAACAAACCGAAACTCAGTTACAGAGAAGAGATAGTTAGAGATGGCGTGGAAACCACGCAAGTGATTAGTTCACTTGGGGATTCATACGATCTGGTGATTGTGGGTCGTGACCATGACCTTGAGTCGTCCGTATTGTACGGACTTACAGACTGGAGCGAGTGCCCTGAGTTAGGTGTGATTGGAGATATGTTTGCGTCGACGGATTTTCATTTCTCGGTACTAGTGATTCATCAGCAAGAAGGAGAGTCTCTAGCGATGGATAATAGCTATAAATTGCCAGTTTCACCTCCTAGGGTTGTGGATCCAAGAGTGCACCCACGTTTCTCTGTTGAAGAAGGATTTACTTCCGTTGATCTTCACAACCACCGTTAATTAGCCTCTTTTTTTTTCTACTATTTTTTCAATTTTCAACATAAATAATTAAGGATATAGTTTTTAGTGTTTGTTATTAACTACAATTTGTTAAGTAAGCACCTGATATTGTAGAACACAATTTTTGGAATGGTTAGTTATTTTTCCTTTTGAATTGATAGAAACAAAATTTACTTTATGAATGGGGGGAATTAAAACTCATAACAAAAGGATTCATGAGTGGATGAGATCACTTGTTGGAGGACTTTCTAAGTCCTTTATATAATAAGCAGGTAAAGAGAGGGATTAGCTCGCTAAGCACTCCAAAGAGAAAATTAATGTAAGCAATTTATTGGAGGAACATGATACCTAATGACTCATCTAATTAATATAGAAGAGATGTGATCACACATCTTTTATATTCAAAATGTTTTGTTCAATAGTTGATAATTTTTTTTTTCAAACAGTGTGATTTCACGCACTTTTTTTTTACCATCGATATCCGGGATGTATTGTAACAAATTGGTATCAGAACATGCATGATCCTATGATAGATAAGTGTTCAGGAAATTGTCACCGGAAAATGTGACCTTAAATAATTAAGCAGTAATAAAAGTTTGTTGAAAACATCTCTTATAAGAAAATCTACGCTTCACTAAAGTAGTAATTTAGTACTGTATTACATGCTTAATATATACGGATAGATGCTTACATAGGAAAAGTTAGTCTATACACAAAAATTAGGCATACACATCAACAAAACGACTAGGATCAAATAAAATTAATAATCAATCATGACAAATGTCAATATCATCTAATTATTCTGAAAATGTTAATCAATGTGGCTGTTGTGCTCGAAGAACCTAATTTATACTTTCTTTTATAAATCATAAATCTCATAAAATAGATATGATTGAGTGATGTGCTTCTAATATGAGACCCCAGTCCCGGCGGCGGCCATACATTTAGGATAGCATTAACATAAGCCTAATTAATTATTAACATTATTTTCGTAATTCAACCTAACATATAATGAAAATAAACGTGTATAGTAATAGTATCACAAATTTTAATAATACACAAAAAAAAAAATCACAGATTTGGATAAAAATTCATTCGTTCACGTAACTATTTTGGGTTCCATGGACTTTGATTACTCTTAATTCGAATTTCGACAGTCCACAATACTTGCGTTTATTCTCAAGTCACCTTTAAATTTTATTTGTACGTACTATATTTTTGTGTTATTGGCTGATTGTATAGTTTTGCTTTTTTGTTGGTGACAAACTTTCTATTGGAAAAAATGGTTAAGAACGATCATTTAATCCAAAAAATATATAAATCTTAGAATAGTCATCCGAAAAAATTCAATGCTCAAATCACAAATTGGTTAACGAAATAGATTTACCCTAACAGTTTTCTTTTAGGGTAAATCCAATTCGTTAACCACTTTCAAAAGAAAACATGTTAAAATCAGACATGTTATCTAAACAAATGTTTTCGAAAGAAAACTGTAGTACTGTACTAACTAGCACTATTGAACTGAACATTGATTAACGCTATTTTCCCCCGAAAGTTTATTTTCGAGAAATTGAAAGTGGGATCGTTAATTCCCAAGATGTGGGGATCTCAAAGTTGCTATTATGTGGACAGAAACAACGGACGTGTCATGCTTTGACGTGAGAGAGTACGTAGCGTCAGAAAATTTTGAGAACGACTGGGTCACTAAAATTTAGTTACGCCTCCTCGCTTCTATTCATATTAGAGGAACTACGTTAAGTTTTGGCGGTAGATACATCTACGTCTCTTACCGAAAACAAGAAAACCCCTCAACTTAAAACAAAACAAAATCATTTTATAACGATTTTAAGAATTGATCTTTTGATTTACCATTATATAAATACAATAGTTTTATAACGTTTACAAGATGTGTTCAAAGTAACTGTTATTTTCAATAGATTTCGCCCGTGTTTAAGGCCGTGCTGAAATTAGGTCGACTTTTAAAACCTTTTGTAGTTTTAGTTTTTGTAGTTCGAAAAAAAAAGAGACCTAATTTTGTATGGTTTCATATTCGATTTGATGATTTGTATAACTGTATACGCTTTTTAATATTATAAAAAAATATTACTATTTGATCTGGAGTGGAAATATTAAATTAGCTTAATCAATCATAGCGAATGAATTCAAAATTTTGGATATACAAATTTATGTACGTGATATTGGAAGCATTAATGACGCAGGCGTATGGAGAAGATGGGCTGTTTGGACCAAACATAGTAATGCATAGTTGTATACACATTATACCAAAAAAAAATTTATAATTAATAGTAAATCGTCGACCATAGAAGGGAATTAAAATAGAAGAAAAAGAAAGAGTGATAAATAAACAAAAAAAAAAATATGAATGTCAAATAGAGATGGGGCATAGAAGAATGAAACCATGTGAAGGCAGCTGATTCAGATGGGCTCGCCAGCTTTCATTTTATCTTTTCTTTTTGTGTGTGTGTCATTTCTCTTGAAATGTTTTAATAATAAGAAGAATCATAATTTAGTCTTTAGTCTGATATTTTATTGCAATAATTTTATTTTATTTATAAATATCTTAATTTGTAGTTGTATGCATCTCAAACCTTTTTGTCCAATAACAAAACTATGAACTTTTTTTAACTTCCAGCTGAAGAATGCCATCAAACATATAAATTTTATTTAAGTGGTAACAGTTAAGTAGCTTTTTTACTATTATAATCTTTCTTAGGTTTTAATTTGTAACCTATAGCAACTGCCAACTGCAATAGCATAGCTGACATGTTTAAACGAGTCGAATCTTAGAATCTTTAATGAGTATTAAAAATGTTAACTCATGTATATATAATTTTAAAATATCGTAGCTAAAAGTTGAAAAACAAATCTATACACGATACTACGATAGAATTTTCAATTCATGGTACATGAGAAGATAAATTTAAACATTTACTTTTTTTATTAATTCATAATCATTGATAAACTTTATTGCCCCTATATGATTAATGTTTATGTATTTTTATCATCAAAAAAATGTGGTATTATTTATAACGCTTTTTTTTCAGTTTCAAAGGCTTTTTGATTGGTCCACTTACATGTGAAAACCTGCGGACAAACTATTATTATTAATTATCATTTCATAACTACCCAACTTCTATAATTAAGTCTAATCATTCAAAGTGGTGTTTCCGTTCAACACACATTTTGTCATAATCATTTCATTGATGTTTTTAAAGTCTAATTATAATTCGATCACACACACTTTTCCAAGTTTAAACACAAATATAACCCAGTAAATTATAAAAACTCATCAATGATTTCATTCATGATATCAAAAAATTCATTGAATTTATCATTGAAACAAGGGGTTTTTTTTTTTTTATTCAGTTCCATTTTTAAAGTTTACCTATCTTTAGCGTTAACATGCATGTCCAACAAAACTTACCATATCAAATTTTGGCCATAGTCGAATTTATATTTGCTTCGCTTTTGATCAATGATTATCAGATGAAATACAATCATTCTCAGGTGAGTCGAAATTACAAAAGCATTTTAACACAAATCCTATCCACATTATATAATACTTTTCGTGAAATTTTCCCCAAAACCCAATAAAAAAAAAGAAAGAAAAATCAAAAAGGAAATGATCTCTCGAAACATAAAAATCCGGCTTACGGACAAAAAAACACCATTAGCTAGAAGCAGAAAAAAAAAAAAAAAGAGGTAAAGGGAAGAGGATTTAATTAAGATCCTCAGAGATACTGTCTAGGTGAGGCCGCCACGTGGATACTGACGCCGATCTGCTGTGCCGCCGGCGATGACGGTGTTCTTTACCATACGACGCCGACGACACAACTTCTTCTAAGTACTTCTCACACAACTTCACACATTCATCATCACCGGTGGCATCGACGTTAGGGTTGTTGAGAGACTTTTTCCGGCGAGGAGCGTCCTTTCTCCGCCTTTTCTTCTCCGGCAAGGAAGAATCCGGGATAAGAAAATAGATGCTTCCTCGCTTGAGCTCAGATTCAGGGGACAAGATCAAGATTTTGCGGACGACTCCTTGAGAACATGGTTTGCTTAGGACATGGTTTGGGTTTGCTTGGAGGATCTCTCCGGCAGTTATTGACCGCGTGATCTCCTCGACGTAGCCGTTTAGATGAACGATCCTGATCAAATCTAGTGCTCCACATGGAAGAACACAAGCTAGACAACACCTTAGGCTGTTTCCCATCTCTCTCTCTCTCTCCCCTTCTTTTTCTTTGTTCTTGGGTATTTATTATATATTGATAATCAGATTTATGGGGAAGAACAAGTTGGAGAAGACGAGGTTATATAGGAGCCAACACTTCACGTAACACCGAAGCGGAATTGACCATACGTCTACGGACCTATAAATTACTGAAATACCCTCTTGTCTTCTGGTTAATAACTTGAATCCACCCTCATAAAACATATTTTAATATCTAAGTTATCTCCATAAAAGCCATTTATACTATTGAATTTATTCTGTAATATCTAAATTCCTATCTCACCAATTATCTTAGTCGTAGCCCTTAAAATTTAATGATAAACCCATTTTTAAAAAATATGTAAATTACGAGCCGAAAAACATAAAAAAAAAAAAAGTGATACACACATAATCGTAAATTTAACCACTCCAAATCATTATAAAATATCCAGATAATCGTAAATCTACAAAACGAACCAAACATATCAAAAAAATGCGAAATACGTTATGCACCAAGAAATCGTTTATTTTAGTATACATTTATCATTATTCATGTGTTATGTTTACTCTCTGCAGTTCAGTCGTCTAAGATCTCTGATGGAGATTAATATAGTAAATAATTAAGCAACGATTAGAAAAAATGTCGATATAGTCGAGTAGTGATATTCCCGTTCCGAGGCCTTTTTTTTTGGCCGAAGTGATATTCTGACGTTGTGTGACAAATTTTGAAGGAAAAAAACAAAACTTTTACTATTTATATTGTTTCTTGAATAATACCAAATCTTGAAACTAGGAGCGTGTTGGGATTAGATAAACTACTCGTAATTAATAATGTGAAACAATGACCAAAGACTTGGAAACTGAAAAAGGATTATCTTTTTTAATTTAAAGCGTACTGTACACTAAGTAGGATTTGATATCAATGTTGGAAGTAACAATCCATTAACTTTTACCCAAATAAGTTTTTTCGTTAATATTCATAATTCATAACTACATTTTCTCGTTGTATGTGCTCAAGCTACTTCACGTTTGGAGAGAGATATATAATATTAATGCTGAACAATATCTTGAAGATTTCTATATCTACAAAAATAAAAGTATAGAGAATAAGAACTCACTTATGTATATTTTAAAAAGGTTTATGATCCCATATATCCCAGCACATTTTGGTGGGTTTACTATTGTTTCGTCTTTTAGAACCTCCGCAATTCTATTTTGAGGTTAATTAGGTGAATCACCAAACGTTGCTGTCTTAATTGAAAAAATAATGTTGGCCCTGTTTTTTTAAGTGAATAATTCAAATTGGTTAGAGAGAAGACTAAGACGTCTCATAGGCTCATATGATCTTATATGATACGGGCAAAGAAGTTAATATATGCATATCCCCAGAGAAAAATAACATGTTATTTACTTTTTATTAGCCTTTATGTTTTAGTGTGTCATTTTTCACAAATTTATGCTGAATAAAAAATTAATATATAAATAATGTATTTCGACGCATATGATGTTAAAAATGATTTTGAGTCACTCGACATAAAATTTGTAATGTCGATTTTTTAATTTATATTCTTGCCATTATTTTGCTTTTTTATCGTTAACTAAACGTAGTTGTTTTTTAATACATATTTTAGTTTATAATAAGTGTTATTTTGATATTTTCACATAAATTAAATTATTTTTTTTGTATTTTTTGACTCTTAGTATATTCTATGAACTCGAAATTAAATTAAATATTTTGGATTAAATTTTACATTAAAAACTTAAAACAATATTTATTTTGAAACAAAACAATAATACTTAAATGACTTGTAAAGTGGGGGGGGGGGGAGCAATTAACTATTGTTATCGAATGCGTTCATTTACAAAAAACATGCAAGATCTATGACATTTATGGAATCTTCAGTACCACTCACTACTCACCAAAAATAGCGGTGCAGTCAAAATCCGTAGTTTATAAAAACGTTAATTTAGAATGGTCGTCATTTGAATAACTGCATGCGGTACGGATCAACACACCCATATTACGGTGGTTCAAAAATCAACCCGCATAAAAAAAATTTTAGGAAAATAAATCCTAAAAAGTATCTGATAATGAGTTATATAAAAAAAACGCATGAATTTTATCATTCTTTAACAAAAAAGAAATGAATTTTATCAATCAATACAATCGTTTTATGCCAAATACATAAATTTACCTAAATTTTTAATATGCAAGCATCAGTTGAACGAAGTTAACATTAAATAAAAAAAAGGATAACAATCTTTTATTTTCCTGAAAGAAATTCAGCTGTCTTCAAGGACAAACCAATATTATGAATGATTTCTCCTTTAAAATATACTACACATTATTCGCTTATATAGATATATTCGTTTACGTTATTATTCACTGTCAAATGTAGGAACCATTTAAGTATGTTTATTTATAGTACTTAAAATTAAATAATTGTGTTGCTTTAAAGACTTTATGTTAATGAAGATTCTCGCACTAATTAAAGTCAATACCGTACGTACGTAAGTATGTACTTAACTAAGGTATCTACAACTTGCGGGGTTATATAGATTTCATGCAGTTGAGGACCCGTTGGTCTCGGGGTTTAATGAGTAATTAAGCTTACTTGATTAAGCAAGAGAAGGGGATCAGGGAACAATTAATCCGCAGGACCACATCAATAGTTCTATATACTGTTGTACTTTTAAATTTGATTATTTGAAAAAACTTTGTTAGAGCACGTAAACCAAAACTGAATATTTAGTGGTTTCGAAAAAAGAGGAGCTCAGTCTTTAAATTCTAAGTTAGGATCTGAACGTGAAATAATTAGGTTCTCACAATGAGTTCACATGCCTGAAGTTTACATTCAAGCTTCATGATTGAAGTCTTGAAGGACGTCAACGATGCATCATATAATGCAAAATGCTTCTTCATATTAATATTTTGGGTTTCCTATCTAAAATTCAAGACACCGTCATTGTTAAAATAACTATACGTTTCCTTCATGTTTTTAGGGATTTAACAGCGTTATTTTTACATCATTAAAATGTGTTGAATTTAAAATAATACGCCATATTTTTTATTTTATTTTTGGTAACATAATACGCCATATTTACTTAGGTAACAAAAAAATTGTTTCGAATTTCTCCCTAATAAAGTGAATTTTAAGAAAACAATTATCGAGCAATACAAACAAACCTCACTTTCATTTTTTGGTCTTTAAACTCTTATCATTATCATCTATTCAATTCTGACACAACAATGTAATTCGAATTAAAAAGTTTATTTTCTATAACATCTTCTCAGAAAGCAAAACAAAATAAATATATTAGAAAGAACATAATTAGCATGCTAAAAAACCAATGATTAATCAAACAAAAAAAATCTGGTGGCAGAAAATAAATCTTGGAAACGAATTAAGGACATGAAAGAAGAAGCTTCGTCGTACGGAGGTTTCAGGCACCGACGACGTACGATAGGCGCCGAAAACATATTTAATGTGAGATTAAATTCCTTAATTTGAATTGTTTAATCAGAGAATGGCGAACTTAATTAGAACACAGATGAGATTTTGGGTGTGTGTGCGGCACAATGTGTTAAAGACTAAATCTTTCTTATAGATCCTTTTAAAGGTTTAATGGGATCATAATTGAAGAACGTGAGGCAAACCTGTCTTGTTCCACAATTTCACAACTTCCACGGTGGATCTTTAATCACATAATCAAGTTTGTATTTAAAATTATGTTAAATCATTTTAAGAGCATTTGTCAAATTTTTCCGCTTTTCCCATCCGAATACATTATTAAATCATAGGTAGAAACTAGATAAAAAAAAATCCAAAGGATATGCAATTGTAACTAAATATATAGAGCAATTAAATTATGAGAAGTATAATTACACTACAAGAAAACATGACATTTTCCGACCACCATTTCCGACCAATTTCCGAGACATTTCCGACTAATTTCCGACCACAGAGCCGGTGGTTGGAAACTAGTCGGAAAAAGTTTGAAAATTTCCGACCACCGAAGATTCCTCGAAAAGTCGTCGGAAATATTGGTCGGAAAAAAAAAAATTCCGACTACCGAGACAGTAATCGGAAACTAGTCGGAAAAAGTTTGAAAAATTCCGACCAACGCACATTCCTCAAAAAGTCGTCGGAAAAATTGGTCGGAAAAAAAAATTCTGACAACCGTGTTTTGGTCGGAATTTTGGTCAGAAAATTGGTCGGAATTTTAATAAAAAATGAGTTAGATTTATAAATAAATAAAAAACACATTTTTCGTCTAATTTCCGACCACCCATGTAGGGTGGTCGGAAAATCATCAGAAATAAAAAAAAATTTAGAAACTCTCATGAATAAAAAAAAATCCATGCATGCATGAATGAAAACTGGTTCAATTGTATAGAGATATGCAATATCCAACATTGGTCAATTGTGAGTTTTTATGGATTTTTTTTTGTTTGTTTTTTTATTTTAATAAAAAACAATTCTTAAAAGAAAACATAGAGAATTTAGTTTTTATCTTCTTAGAAAATCTTAGTAATTTTTTTTTAAATTAAAAGTTTTTAAAAGATTTTATAAAAAATGAGTTATATTTATAAATTAAAAAAAAACACATTTTCCTACTAATTTCCGACCACCCATGTAAGAAAATTAGTAGGAAAATGTGTTTTTTTTTTGTTTTTTGGTTTTTTTTTAAAGAAAAAACAATTTTTACAAAAAAAAAAAAAAAAAAAACCATGCATGAATGAAGATTGGTTCAATTCTTACTTAAAGTAACAACCTATGATTTTGCATCATAGAGATATGCAAGATCCAACATTAGTCAATTGTGAGTATTTTTTTTGTTATTTTTTTTTAAAAAAAACAATTTTTTACAAACTCTCATAAATAAAACATGTATAACCATGCATGAATGAAGATTAATTCAATTCTTACTTAAAGTAACAACATATGATTTTGCATCATTGAAATATGCAAGATCAAACATTGGTCAATTGTGAGTATTTTTTTTGTTATTATTATTTTTTTTTTAAACAATTTTTTACAAACTCTCATAAATAAAATAAAAAAAACCATATGCATGAATGAATGAAGATGGGTTCAATTGTATAGAATTATCTTATTTAAATTAACAACCAATGATTTTGCATACTAGAGATATGCAAGATCTAACATTGGTCAATTCTTATTTAATGATTTCTTATCATCTTACACAATTTCAAAAGAGGTATAGTTTTAGAATTCTATATTTTCATTATGAAAATTTATTAGTTTTTATTCAATTTTTTCTATTTTTAAATTTTCACCTATTTTTATAGAAATTTTTATTCCAATTTTTTAAAATTTTATTTTAGTCATTTTTTATTTCCGACTACATTTCCGACCACGTGGTCGGAAATAAGAAAATATCTTTTCCGAGGAATTTCCGCCCACCGTGGTCGGAAATACAGTCGGAAACTCCACGGTGGTCGGAAATCTCGTCGGAAAACCAGATGGAGCCTCAACAGCAGCTAGGTCTAGAGGGAAGTTGTGAGCATTACCATTACGTTCATGCATAACTTCCATACCAAAGTTAGCACGGTGAAGTGCTTGGCTTTGTTACTACATCCCGATAAAAAAAGTCTCAATCTTCACTTCCTTCAAGGCCTTCTCATTAGTAGGGGCCGATCTGACTCTGCAGTGTCGCTAAGCAGAATCTTCTTTCCATCACTCTAGATTCATAAAGACCAAGCGGTCCCATCGACATACCATCAATGTATTAAAGGGGAGCGGTACGAGCGGCTTACTACAAAAGAAAGGCTATTTGAGATGCTTTTTCCGGGCCAAAGTACTCTGACCCATGCCTCTCAATCGAATTATTAGAGATATGTTTCCGCAAACCACTTTTGACCCACTTGAACTACAGAAACCTTCACCCAGTAAAGTGAAAACTATAACCTACATGCTTGGTACTATTCTTCTTGTAATTACATTAATGGATAAGACTGGATACACTCAATTAGTTCAAATGTAGATAGAATGAAATACACAGTTTTTCCAATACAGTCGAGGACTCTTTTAAGATTACTTAAACGGCTCCCATTTGAGGGGAAGCTAGCTGTTCAGATCCCCGAAGTAGGCTTCAATACCTATGCGAATATCGGAATCTTCCTTTATCATGAATGGATCAGAAAGAAGGGGGCTGGATTCAATTTCCAGGTCGGGCAGCGGAAATGGTTGGTGACGAAGAAAATCATCGGTAGCGCATCCGGTTCGTTTACCAATAAAGTCAAAAGTTGATTTTGTAAATGTGCTTTCCGCTCCATTATTCTAATGTCGAATAGCTCGTTGTTTAGGGCAGATCATTAAGAATTCAGAAAGGGAACTGCTATTAACCGTTTAGCAGGAGCCTCCTTTTTTTTTTGACTGCCTCCATTATGTTGTTGCTAGCAAATACCACTCTTTTTGGATCTTCCAAATAATTCCCGCAGGAGATCCGGACCCAATTTTTTCTGATCCTTCGATAAAAAGATTCATTTTCTTCATAAAAAATAGGAGGTAGAACCAATAAAGATTTCTTTTTCGATTCATCCCTGGAGTTGAAAACCTCCTTCAAGAATTGTCTTTGATCCAATAATCACCTACAGCCCTTTCCTCTGCCGGGGACTTCCATGAAATGAAAACGGGCGGCATCGTTGTATGCTCGACATTTGTTGCCCTGGTTTATATCCCGGAGTACATTCGATTTTTATTCAAGACTACTAAAAGAGTAATATTCCTATTGGTTGTTCGTCAATTCAAAATTAAATATAGATTACATTGGTGCTAGAGTTTTAACACGTGGCAGCCATCAGAAAGACCTCGAGCGAACAAAGGCCGGAATCTTATTACAAAATTCAATGAGCAGAACGCTTGGGATCAAAGCCCGACGAACCCACCTTAGCACTTTTCGTTATGGAGTGATTCATCTAAAATTCCCGGGGTTTTGTGAATGAATTCAACTAGAAAATCTCAATTGCAGTCGGGTGAACGAACGATTTAAGATGCAGCGATCATGGCCTTATTTTACGTCGTATATTGATTCTGACGAGTGAATTTCATCCATTTACTGATAGATAAAGGATAGGAACCTTTCTTACCACATATCCGACTAGTACCTTTTTTTTAGGAATTTCCGACCACGGTGGTCGGAAATTCCTCGGAAAAGTTTTTTTTTTTCCGACCGGTTTCCGACTAACCACGGTGGTCGGAAAAATTTTCTATATAACCTCCGGCCATCAACTCTCACAAATCACAATCTCTAAAATCTTTCTAAAATCTCTCTTACAAACTCTCTATAAAATCTTCTAAAAACTTACAAATTTGCTAAAAAAAGTTAAGTTAAGTTTTTTTAACTTAATATATATAATTTATATTTTCATTTAAATTTTTTAAATTAATATTTCTATTTTTATCAGGTTATGGCGCAACCAGGAGGATGGCTAGCTTACGAAAAGTGGTGTGCACAAATGGAGTTTCAACCGACCATGGAAAGCTTCTTTTTGGAGTCAGATGATGGCTCGACTCCATCCCGAAGTTGTCCCCCCGTCCCGCAGAAACATTGATCAAAATCCGAGTACAAATGATTTCTTTGATTTGTAATTTTTATTTTTAAAAAAACAATAAATGTAATCTTTAGTTTTATTAATGTAATTTTTTGTTTTTTAATGTAATTTTTAGTATTTTCTTTTTAATTTTTAGTTTTATTAAAATATAAATTTTTTTTTTTTTTTAAAAAAACTAAGTGGTCGGAAATGTTGTCGGAAATTTCCGACTAAATTTCCGACCACCGTCTGTTTTTTATTTAAAAAAATAATGTGGTCGGAAATTTTCGACCACCGTCTATTTTTTTATTAAAAATATAAGGCGGTGAGAAATTTCTGACTAAATTTCCGACCACCTTTTTTTTTTTTTTAATGTTTCGGACGAGTTTCCGACGACCTTTTCCGACGATTTTCCGGCGAATTTGTCTGGTCGGAAACTAGTTGGAAATATTGTCGGAAATATAGTCGGAAATTTTCCGACGAGATTCCGATGACTTTTTCGAACAAGTTTCCGACTACGCCTTTGGTCGGAAATTTCCGACTACTTTTCCGACCACGAGCCTTTTCCGACCAAGCTTTTCCAACTACTCCGTGTTGGTCAGAATCTCGCCGGAAAAGCCGAATTCCAACCAATTTCCGACTAATACGGTGGTCGGAAATAGCTATGCATTCTTGTAGTGTTAACTGGCGTTTTTGGGGTCAAAATGGTCTAATTAATCAAATATTATTTTCAAGCTCCATTTTCCTCTCATTCTACTATCTATACGTGAGGAATATGAAACATGTCTTTCATAATCGGATTCACATACGAACTCAGTAGCCGCACAATCTCCACATTAGCCTTGAATAGCTTGAACGTGAGCTAAGTGGATTATAATTCAAATTAATTTTGAGATTTTGTATTTAAAAAAAAAAAGAAAAAAAAGGTGAGATATGCTTGTCTTTTTTACGCATTTATAAGAATTAATCATAATTAAAATTGCGGTCAAATAATTTGAACCATATTTCTTAATTTTTAGGATGAATCACTTGATCAGTAGTGATACATTATGAATTGGTTGGGAAGTATGAATATCAGAATATAAGCATGGCTAACATCTTCGCAGATATTTTCATTTTTCTTTTATTAATAACATACGTTAAAATTTGAAACAAAATATCATAACAATTTTTATATTAGACACGTCCTTGTCAATTTCATTTTATTACTACTATACCCCAACGCCGAGGAAGATATTGTAGCCACTCTTTTTTTCCTAAAACCAACGACAACACTATTATATAAGATTATGGAATGAATTGGTGTTTAAGGGGGGACGTACCTAATCCAATAAAGACAAACAAATCCAATAATTAAAAAGTTTTAACATAGATATTGGAGATATCTCCAGCCTAGAACACACGTTTGTTTAGATTTACCCTCGTGTGCAATATCTCTTTTTTAGTTTTTTTTGGAGCTTAAATCATTTTCGTAATCTTAATTGATATCCTCCTGCTGCACGAACTTCTATTCCATACTCGTTTCCGCTTTAGGACTTTGGAGAATCCTTTTTTTTAAGTGATTCTACCAAGATATCAATATTAACAACCACATATATATATACAATATTGGTATAATAATTTTTTGCATGATCTCGTGGGTTTCCATGTACGTATATTTTAATGTTTCAGAGGATATGTACATGCATTCTTTTGGTTGTAAGGCTTATTACTGACCATTTATCAACTCTCATTATCGACCATATATGTTGTGATCAAGTCACTCCATTTTATAACTATGTTGATCTCATTGAATGTAAGATGCCTTTAATTTCCGGACAAAAATATACTGGAGTGATCATAATGAGATTTTAGGATGTGAATGATTATTATTGAAAGAAACTATCCAATTGTTACCTTATTTTCTAATCTTATATGTATATATATTAAAACATATTTGCATCCATTTTCACGGTCGTGAGGACTGTAAGATGAAACAGTTATATCGTTTTATTTATGCCCCCATTTTATTATAAGAAAAAGTCACTCTGATGAAGACTTGAAGAGAGATTAATTGTGGGTTAGAAAGTTAAACTGTGATACATATTGTGACCAGATGAAGTAGAGGTTGATCTTTAACAACTCTTATAACATGTAATTAGAGGTTGATCTTTAACAACTCTCAGATTTAAAATTCAGGCGTCAGCAAATTGACTATTAAGTTCAACAGTCTTATGAGCTCTTATGAAGCCCATTTTATCGGCCCAGGTAAACCCGTCGTGAGGAGTTTTTGATCAAAAAGTCAACAAATTCAACGGCATATTAATATGACACATACACATATAGTAGACTCCATAATCAGAAGGTACTATAAAGGGGGGAAAAGCAAAGAGAGAAGAGACAAGATGTTGATCCATGTAATAACATTCATGATCATAACCACAATCCTAATATCGACGACATGTCATACAAATGTAACCAACATTAACGTATCAATGTTCCCGGCGATTCTTGTGTTCGGCGATTCCACAATTGACACCGGCAACAACAACTACATCAAAACCTTCATTAGGGCTAATTTCCCTCCTTACGGCTGCAATTTCCCCGGCCGAAACGCTACCGGAAGATTCTCCAACGGTAAACTCATACCTGACTTCATAGCATCTCTTATGGGAATCAAAGACACCGTTCCTCCTTTCCTCGACCCGCATTTGTCAGATTCCGATATTATCACCGGAGTGTGCTTTGCTTCGGCCGGTTCCGGTTACGACAACCTTACAGATATAGAAACTTCAAGTCTATCCGTCGTTAAACAGGCGGATATGTTCAGAAGTTACGTGGCGAGACTAAGTCAGATCGTCGGGAATGATAAAGCGGCCAGTATAGTCAGCGAGGCTTTGGTTATTGTAAGCTCCGGAACTAACGACTTCTATCTAAATCTCTACGATACTCCTTCTCCTCGTCACAAGCTCGGCGTTGATGGATACCAACGTTTCATTCTCTCGAGTGTACACAACTTCGTTCAAGTACACAACAATTCCTATAATATATATATTCTTGCCGAAGTTATTTTCTTTGTATTGATTCCACATTTTTGTTATGATAACGTTAATTTTGTTACGTGGATGTATATATATAGGAACTATATGACATTGGGTGCCGTAGAATAATGGTGTTGGGACTACCGCCGGTAGGGTGTTTACCGATTCAGATGACGATGGCTATGCAAAGACAGAACGCAAGAAAATGCATCGACAAACAAAACTCAGATTCACAGGAGTTTAACCAGAAGCTTAAGAATTCCTTAACAGATATTCAATCCAATCTCACTGGCAGTGTCATCTTTTACGGCGATATCTACGGAGCATTGTTTGACATGGCTACTAATCCCCAAAGATACGGTAACGCTACGTTTCCTTTATTCCCATGCACATTACGTTTCCCACTAAATCTAGTTCTCCTAGCGTTTTGATCATTTGCACCTCTTTCTAAATTATATTATATATGGAAATATATATTTAGAGGTTTTATATGGGATAGTATATTACGAACAAAAATAATACATAAATTTAAAAGATAACAATCAAACCCAAACCAACTTTTATCCAATTCTATATATGAATAGATCAATATATATATCAGCGTATAAGTGAAGTGTGCGCTTAATATTTTCAGGTTTTCAGGATACATATGTTAGAAAAGAAAATTCAAGAGGAATAAACCATGTAATATTTCATTTTATTACAAAGTACTAAAGTGATTCGTTTGAAGGGGACAGGAATAAAGGTAACGACGAGAGGATGCTGCGGGACTGGAGAGATGGAGCTAGCGTACTTGTGCAATGCTTTAACTCGGACTTGTCGTGACCCTAACCAGTTCCTTTTCTGGGACGACATTCATCCTTCCCAAGTTGCTTACATAGTCATCAGTCTCAGTCTTATTGAACAAATCCTCCACGTATTCTCTTGATTTTCATTTTTGCTTTCATATGTTAATTTGTATTGAAGAGGTTAATAATCAATCTATATTTTCCTCTTTCTTCACATTAATCTATCGTGTTAGCCTAAGCTAGTCCTTACTTGTACTATTGTTACTTGTAACTCCATACCACAATGCATGTGAGTGGCTTCGTTTGGAAGCCCATAGAACTTTAACTTCATGTAATTTTTTTTACATAAAAAGAGCAAATCAAACACTTATAAAAGACCTACGGTCAGAATCGATCCATGAACATGATTCACCCAAGAAAAAGAAAAAAACAGAACGATTCACCATTTGACAGATTAGTCGATTAATTATCTTTTTTTCTGTTCATATTTAATTTAATCAATTTGAGCTTTCTTTGAACAACCCTTTAATCATTACCTCCAAATCTTCAACAGTATAAGCAATAAATGGCTCTCCACGCCTCCCATTAATCTCCGGCGACTCTTTCAATCTTCTGATAAAATTCGAGTAGGCCGGAGACAAAACTCCGGCAATGGAGCTTCTTAACTCCTCCCTCAATTGCCCATCAGTAACAACCCATTGAGATTGCACTTTACACACCTCATCGAACTGGGATTTGAACATTCTAAGGTTCTCTATTAACTTGAGATACGGACCGTCGGTCCTAAGCAATCCCGCCACTTGGTTCCACGAGCTCCTTCGGTAATTAGAATGGTATTGCCTCAGTTTCGCCGTGTGCTTGGCAATCCACTCATCTCCTAAGATCGAACTGAGCTCGTTATCCGTCACTTTATCAAGAATGTACTTGCAATTGTTCATCATGAACAAGAAGCACAAAGACGGATCACGGTAAGTTCTTTTCTTGCCTTCCAAGTTACTCTCCAACAACTCCAAAACCCATCGTATTTGTACAGACAAAGGTCTCGTATCTGATCCGGTTTCGTTCCCAGTCTGGTCAAGGATCTGCTCCAATGACTGCCGCGATTTACACGCCGCACGCAGATAATTCATCACGTACCGTGTGATAGGGTGAATCCCACCGCCAGGAAACGCGGTTTTAGGAGGGTCACGACGGATCAAATTCTCGAGCTCCATAAATATCCCTCTAATCGCTTCCCCTAAACGTTTATGAATCGCGACCGCCTCATGCCTTAGCGGCAAACAGTATCGGTCGGAGAATAGCGTTTCCATTTTAGGAATCAGGTCTTGCAACGCTTCGTATAAATCCATAACCTTAAACAAACGCTCAGGCAAACGGTTCCCTAAAGCGATCGCGTCTGCGAAGTTCAAAAGCTGTGTGGTCGTTCCGCGACAAACTTCCATGAAAGAGAGATCAGTTACAGAAGAAACAGGAAGATCAGAGAAAACGCGATCGCAGAGAAGACGCTCACTAGGGAAGAAAACGCGAAACACTAGAGTTACAGCTTTGATCCAACGGTCGATTTCGTCTTCAAGATCTTGCCATGGAGTCTCTTGAACTTTCTCCATACTTAGTCCTCTGAGATGCAACCTTGACAAACTCTCCTCTAGAAACTCTCTTCGTCGACAACTGTACACTCTTGAACACTCTTTTCCAAATCCACCCGCGACCATCCGCACAGCGATCGCGTTTAGATCACCAATAACGCTCGATTGTAACGCCTCGATCACGATTTTATAATCGGTGATCGGACGGGCTACAATTACCTATTTCAAAATGAAATCAAATTGTCTACTTCTAATTCCAAATAATGCAAATATGTATCAATGAATTTGTTTATAGTAATTGTGAAAAATTAAATTAAATATGAAATTACTTAATTACCCCGTAGCTTGTGTCGTTGTCTTCTTCGCCGGAGAATTCATCGTCCGAGTCAAAAGACTCAGGAGCTCGGTCCATTACATATCCAAACTCTTCCTGAAGCCGAAACATCACTTGTTGAATCAACTCATCGGCACGAGATAGACAGACGGCGACAGAATTATCTCCGGCCATGGATCTCAAGTCTCTAGCCATCGCAATGAGTTCATCAACAGAGTCGAGGAAGGTGCGCGAGTCAACGGGATCGGACCAGATCGGCCGATCCTCCACGATGTAGCCAGAGATCTGTCTCTCTAAAGAGTTAAGTGATCGGTCGAGGTTAAGGTTTGCGCCGCCGCGGGAGGGGGTGGGTCGAGGGTCGCCGCCACGGTATCCGGAAGCGCCATAGCCAGAGAGAATCTGTAGGATATCTCCGGCGGCGCTTGGATCTTTGCCGAGGGCTCTAGCGATGTCTCTAGCGGCGGCGTAAAGATTCTCGTCACCGGCTTCAGCCATAAGGTTTTATGGGAATTAATAATATTTACGGAAATTATGGAATTGGGTGAATAAAGACGAAACTCCATAGACGAAGACTATAATATGGACAAGTCTTCGACGCGGGAACCATGTCTGACTTTGTTGTGTGTTTGTATTTTTAATTAAATCTGTTATTTCATACTGCCACGACGACCACGACTTTGTCTTCGTTTCTATGTTTGTTTGTTTGTTTTTTGGTTCTGTCTGTTTTGGTGTTTCCAAAACGTGAACGCTTTTTACCAACCGCGTTATGCGTTCTGCATTTGTTTAATACCCCAAATCAAGAAATGGTGTATATTAGAATGGGCCAATGACATCGTCACGTTGAACTTTCGGCGTCGGCCCAACGGATAAATCTATTAGTTTTGGGATTGATAAGTTTGATAATAGGTTGAGGAGAGGCCCACTCTTTATTTTTCTTTATTCAGGAAACATATACTTATAATTTATTTACTGTTTCAAAATATTTTTTTTCAAAGAGAAAATGGGGAAATGTAAACTATACCGTAACAGCTATATGTACTAATAATTTTAAAATTTTGTCTAAGAAAAATTAAGTTTAAAATTCAGAACTTAACAAAACGTTTATTTAGAAATAAGATTGTAATATTTTAAGGTTGATTATAGACTATATACATAAAAAAAATTAAAGACATATTTCGTGGAGATTTTGCAACTCAAATCCCTTATCATAAGCGGTAAAAAAAAATCCCTTATCATAAAGAATCCACAAGTGATCAATGATTAGAGAATCCTAGTACCTAATTAGTCTAGTGGGTGCACCAAATCAACTTTGTTGCTCCTCCGTGCTGACTTTTACTAGTTCCACATTCTATTTTTCAAATTTATGTTTAGTAGAAAGTGTCCCCTAACTAACAAACTCACACAAAGCTCTGTTGCTTCCCCCTTAGTCCTTGTGTGTGTGTATATATATATCTTCGTACCTTTCTTGTGGTCTCAAAAACCAGAGAGCTTCAACACTACGAGATGAAGTCTCAGTCTCCAACAAATCTCGGGCGAGTCTACGGCGTATCTATCATTTTCGTCCTTGCTTGCTGCACTTTTCTTGCTTCCCTCGCTACCGCTGAGCTTCACGTCCGTCAATTCGTGGTAAGTTAAGCTTCTTTCACTTGATAAATATCTCTTTCAAATGTTTTAATCACGTCCATGGTTTAAATCAACGTGACCTAGATCGAGGCAAAACCAGTGAAGAGGCTGTGCAGAACTCATCAGACCATCACCGTGAATGGTCAGTTCCCCGGTCCAACACTCGAGGTAAGAAACGGTGACTCACTAGCCATCACGGTCATCAACAAAGCTCGTTACAACATTAGTCTCCACTGGTAAAAAAAAAAGATTCAATCAGCTTTTTTGGTAGATAACTTTTCATCCAAGAAACAAACATTTTGATATATGCTCTGTTGTTGGGGGCAGGCATGGAATCCGACAGCTGCGAAACCCGTGGGCTGACGGACCAGAGTACATTACTCAATGTCCGATCCAGCCGGGACAAAGCTACACATACAGAATCAAGATCGAAGACCAAGAAGGTACGCTTTGGTGGCACGCTCATAGCCATTGGCTTCGAGCCACCGTCTACGGAGCTCTCATCATTTACCCTCGTCTCGGTTCTCCTTACCCTTTCTCTATGCCTAAACGTGACATCCCGATTATCCTCGGTAAATTCATAAAACACTTAACATTTTTATATATATATCTATAACCATTTTTACTTTATGATGAAGTATTAATTAGAAGTTGAAGAGAACAGGGGAATGGTGGGATAGAAACCCTATGGATGTTCTGAGGTTAGCGCAATTCACTGGAGCAGCACCAAACGTCTCAGACGCTTACACCATCAATGGCCAACCCGGCGATCTCTACCGCTGCTCTAAACCTGAGACTCTCCGGTTTCCTATTGTCCCTGGTGAGACGGTTCAGCTTCGTCTCATCAACGCCGCCCTGAACCAAGAACTCTTCTTCACAGTTGCGAACCACCAGCTCACCGTGGTCGAGGTAGATTCTGCTTACACTAAGCCTTTCACCACAAACGTTGTCATGCTCGGTCCAGGTCAGACCACAAACGTCCTTATAACCGCTAATCAACGCCCCGGCCGCTATTACATGGCCGCACGTGCCTACAATAGCGCAAACGCTGCCTTTGACAACACCACCACAACTGCTATTTTAGAATACGTTAACGCACCTAGTGGACGCGGTCAGATCACACCGGTTTTCCCGGTTTTGCCAGGGTTCAATGACACCGCTACTGCAACCGCTTTCGTCAATCGTTTGAGGTACTGGAAGAGAGCTCCAGTACCACTCCAGATCGACGAAAATCTATTTTTCGCAGTAGGGTTGGGACTAATAAACTGCACCAACCCGAACAGTCCGCGATGCCAGGGACCGAACGGAACGCGGTTTGCTGCAAGCATTAACAACGTCTCATTCGTCCTTCCTCGGACTAACTCCGTGATGCAAGCCTATTACCAAGGAATCCCCGGGATTATAACTACAGATTTCCCGCCAGTTCCTCCCGTTCAATTTGATTACACAGGAAACGTTAGCCGTGGACTTTGGCAACCCGTAAAGGCCACAAAGGCCTACAAGCTTAAGTACAAGGCCAATGTGCAGATTGTGTTGCAGGACACGAGCATTGTCACGACCGAGAACCATCCCATGCATCTACATGGGTACCAGTTCTATGTTGTCGGGTCAGGTTTTGGGAATTTTGACCCGAAGAGAGATCCGGCTAACTTCAATCTGTTTGACCCACCGGAGAGGAATACCATCGGAACCCCTCCCGGTGGATGGGTGGCCATCCGATTCTTTGCTGATAATCCAGGTGAACTGATAATGCTCTAATCTTTGATTAGACGCTCTAACTTAGTCCAATTTTTTTTTTTCTTTTTCTAACAATTCTTTCTAATAAAATGTTGTAGGAGCTTGGTTTATGCACTGTCACATTGACTCACATCTAGGATGGGGTCTGGCGATGGTTTTCCTAGTTGAGAATGGAATAGGTCAGCTCCAGTCGGTGCAGCCTCCGCCATTGGATCTCCCAAGATGCTAATAATGGTCGTCGGATTTCTCATTTGATCAAACATATCTCATGTTTGTCTCGTTTTAGGTTATGTGAGTTTTTCGTGTATTGAGAGGAATTATATGTATATCATTTGAAATTAATGTACTCGTCCGTCTCTTCTAATGATTGTACAAGAGTGTCTTTTAGTTTCCCATATAAACTCTCCATAACGTTCACTTCAGGACCTCAGATCCCAACCCAAAACGATTTGGTAGTTCATTAGCTACCATAAAATTTTCAAAAGTAAAGGACTAAAAATTAAAAAGAAAATGAAAGTTAAATAATTTCGAAAAGAAAAATAAATGAACACTTTGGAATAGCGATTTTTATTCACTTATGTCAAATACAATATAAATATAGACATATTATTTGTCCTTCTATTACAAAACATGTTTAAATCAAACTGGAGACTTTTTTTTTTTTTTTTTTTCCGCTTTGTGGTTCCCCTTTTATTTTATTAAAAAACAAACAAGAAAACAATATTTGAGAGGAAAAACCTCAGCCAGTAGATATAAAAAAGGATTTGATTACTCAGCATGCATTTAGAGACAAGTCACAAATTTGAGACCAGACGAACACAAATGTTAAGTGATTTCATCAGAGCTCTGGTGGATCATTGCTTCTCTACCACCAATGGCTTCCCTTTACCTCAATTCCTTACTCCCGCTTCCTCCTTCTCATCCCCAGAAACTTATAGAACCTTCTTCTTCTTCCTCTTTGTTGAGCACTTCCAATTGTAACGAAGTGGCTCTGAAGCCGATTGTCATCAATGGAGATCCACCCACTTTCGTCTCTGCTCCTGCTCGCCGTATCATTGCAGGTTCGCCACCTAATATCTGAAAAGTTTCAATCTTTTTGTTAAAAACGACAACAAAACTTAGTGGGTTTTGTTGTGGCTATGCTCTCACAGTTGGGGACCTTCACGGCGATCTGGGTAAAGCCAGAGACGCGCTTCAGATGGCCGGCGTTTTAAGCTCCGACGGACGAGACCAGTGGATCGGCCAAGACACTGTATGTCTTCATCACTTACCACATTTTCTGATCCTAGTGGAACATAGTTTCAGTTTCTATTGCATTACTTGAAACTGAGTCTGAATTGGGTTTTCGTTCGTCAAGATAAGGATATGTACAGATGATATTACGATCCATTTTGATTTGCCCCTTAGCAGTTTATGATGAGATATGGCTTATACCGCTTCATATCTTTTGAGTCTGAGTCCTTAAGAGTTCCTCCAACTTATGTGAAATCAATAAATGAAAAATACAGGTACTAGTTCAGGTAGGAGATATACTGGATCGTGGTGATGATGAAATTGCAATACTTTCTTTACTAAGGTCACTTGATGATCAGGCCAAGGTTAATGGTGGAGCTGTTTTCCAGGTTTTGCACTTTGCACATTTTTATTTACTAGTTCTAGAATGAAAATTGATTGGACTGACAATGAGCAACTAATAATCCAAATTTTAAGGTTAATGGGAACCACGAGACGATGAATGTTGAAGGGGATTTCAGATACGTAGATGCGAGAGCATTTGATGAGTGTACAGATTTTCTTGACTACTTGGAGGACTATGCACAAGACTGGGACAAAGCGTTTACTAATTGGATTTTTGAGTCAAGACAGTGGAAAGAAGATAGGAGAAGTTCTCAAACCTATTGGGATCAATGGAATGTAGTAAAGGTACTTCATTTTGCTGTGTCCTTTCTGAGTTTTCTTAATTTTCTCTACTTGTCTGTTAACCAAAAGCCTTGGGAAACTATTAGGACAGAGGCAAAAGGGAGTGATTGCAAGGTCGGTCCTTTTCAGACCAGGTGGTCGATTAGCATGTGAATTGGCGCGTCACGGAGTTGTTCTGCGCATTAATGACTGGGTCTTCTGCCACGGTGGTCTCCTTCCTCACCATGGTATGGATAAGCATTCTATCTCAAACGTCTCAGTGTTGAGAGATGAGTTCTTTTGGATTTGATCCATCATGCTTATGATTTACTTGCACAGTTGCATATGGCGTAGAGAGGATAAATAGAGAAGTCTCTACTTGGATGAGAAGCGCTACTAACTATGAAGACAGTCCTCAGATGCCTTTCATTGCGACTCGTGGATATGACAGTGTGGTCTGGAGCCGACTCTACTCAAGAGAGACTTCTGAGCTGGCAGACTATCAAATTGAGCAGGCAAGTTGAAATTGAATAACCAAAAGCTCAAAACTGCTAACGCAACAGGTAGCAGCTTAAATTAATGAGATTCCTGACTTCTTTTCTTATCAGGTAAGTAAAATTCTCCGGGATACTCTTGAAGCTGTCGGTGCCAAGGCAATGGTGGTCGGGCATACTCCGCAGTTATCGGGCGTTAACTGGTACACATATCGAACTCTCTCCCAAAAACTTGTAATAAATCTTAATGGCAAGATCCATACAATTCGATAATGAAATATGGGTTTCTCTTTTTAGTGAATATGGTTGTGGCATATGGAGAGTTGATGTAGGAATGTCCAGTGGTGTTCTTGACTCTAGACCAGAGGTACTTAACAATCTTGGTTCTTGATCCGTAGCTTTTTAAGTCTCTGTTACATGTATTCTCAGAGATGATGACTGACTCTGGTGTTGTTTCTTCAGGTTCTGGAGATAAGAGGGGACAAAGCTAGAGTCATACGGAGCAACAGGGACACACTTCATGAACTTCAAGTTGCAGATTACATATAAAAAGCTTTGAAAGACAAGAAACAGACTATCATGTTCAAGATTCAAACTTATAGCCATAATTTTCATGATGAACAAAAAGCATGGCAGCAGAAGTTTAAGACAAGACCCAGATGAGAGACAGATGCAGTTGAATGAGGCCAGATTTTGAACTCTATGTCTGTATATATATGTATGTGAAACTGTGAATCATCAGAAACATACTATAATCATCAAGTAAAGGGTTTGTATAGCAAAATACTGGTTAGTGTTACCACCCAAATGTGGATTCTGTGATGACAAGTAACTAAATTAGCCAAATGTTAAACCGATTCTGCTGTACCAACACTCAAGAAAACGTATGTAAGCCACAATGCAAATTGAAATCTCTGGTTTTGTATTTGAATGTTTAGAGGAGTGTCACATTGAGAAAGATGTTGAACGAATACATAAGTATTGAGTTATTGAGAAGTGGATCTCAATCTTCGAAGCTGATCAATCCAACGATCCTCATTAACATCGGAAGCCCAATCAGGAGCCGTACCAGGGAACGAGATTGCGCGCATAGCCTCCATAACCCTAACGGCATTCTCCTCCATTAACGGCGATCTTCTACGCCGTTCGTCCTCTTCAAAGGCTCTACGAATCTCCGATTCCGTCTCCGTCTCTGTCTCTTCTTCGCTCTCTGCGTCTCCGTTTATGCTAAAAGAAGAGATTCCTTCCTCAATCATACAATGGCCGTTAGAGAGGCCGTGGCTGAAGCAATCTCCACCGATCGGATGATAACTGTCTTCCTCATCGTCATTGGCGTTATCTAGATCCACGGCTGAGATCGGCTCGTAATAGTCCTGTGAATCCTCGACGGAATTAGAGTCTGAATCGCTCCCGGCGTTGTTATTCTCTGCAAATAATGCATCCAGCTAACTAATTAAGCAGATCCCAAAATCCAGAGGGAGAGAGAGAGTAAAAAAATCTGATATCCGAATCCTTATAAGAAGTAAAACAGAAGAAGGAGCAGAGAGAAGAACCTTCCATATGATCACTTGAAGCGAGGTAGAGTAGCTTCTTCTCCGGCAACTCGAGACGGAAACGTACTATGTCGGAGGTGGAGAAGAGAAAGGCCACAGAGTGGACTCGGATCAAATAAGTATGATCGCTCATCAAATTCATAAATACAAAAATGGTCCTTAAGGCCCATATTAATTATAGATGGTCTACTTTTTAAGGCCCAAATATGAATCTAGATTGTGTCAGGATCTCGTTGCATCTGCTGGAACTTGGAAGACACAGTTATCTGAGAAATATCCGAATTCGAAGAACAAAGATAAGTTGGGAGAAAAAAAAAAAAAAAAGAGCTCAGAAGTGAGGCGTTTACATCTGAGTGATCAGAAGATTGCGAAGGACCCAACCATCGCTGAAGCCATTTTCATCACCGCTCATGCACCAGCCGGGAATCGAACCCGGGTCTGTACCGTGGCAGGGTACTATTCTACCACTAGACCACTGGTGCTTTTTGTTTATCTTAGTGTAAATATATATATATATATATATATTATATCAATTAGTGTGAAAAAGAGGCCGCTCAATACAGCAGAGGACGCCCAGGCATGTAGATATGTGTACTTTATCGTTGGAAAGTCTGGTATGGTATGTGTATGTTTTGTTAAGTTATTATTGGAAGTTTGGAAGGAACATTGTTTTGTACAACTTCTACCAAAATTTCTCGACGACAGCATCATCGACAAGCTGGACAAATATAATCTAAACATAACAGTAGTAGAAAACCTGACAAAACTAGTTTACAAACAATAAAGAAAAGCAGGATCCTCAATCGCCCAACTCTTTGTCTTTTTTCTTTCAGGCAGTGTTTGAATCGCCATTGAAGTCTTGAAAGAAAGATTTGACCCCTTCGTAAGTGGACCAACAGATTGCTGCAGCAGGAGCATGGAAGAGCATTCTCGGTAGCCACCCCCTTAGAAGTCCTCTGTATCCGTCTTTTCTCACTATCGTTCTCAGTACATCACTAATCGAACCACTAGTGAAGCGGTCGCATCCACACACACCCTGTACATCACCACAGATGATTGAGGCCATATTTCACACAATTTAAAGCAAAACAATTTTTGATCCCTCCTCATCTTTCACCTCATAAGATCACATTTGAAACGAAACAAATTGAAAACATATCTCCTACATTCTGTAAATGCTATAGTAACAATACAAGGCGTGCTGCAGTAAGACTGAATTAATGATAGCTCAACTGGGAAATGTCATTGCCTGAAACCATAAAACACACTCTACCTCAAAATATTACAAATGCAAACCAGAAACCTACTGGTAGATTCATTGAAACCAAATAACTACTCTACTTTCAACATAGCTCTATGCGATTGTCAAACCTTGAGAAACTTAAACCGCAACTATAAAATTATGTTGCAGCTCTAGCACATGATTACCATCTGCCAGTAGTCTGATAGCTCTTTTTACACAAATCACTATTCACAAAATACATCATCTAACCACTCAAGGTGAAACATGTCCATCTAAGAAGCTTTAGAGTTTAGACCTTCACATGGATTGGTAATCTTACACAAAAGTATGAATTTCGAGACTAAAAGCAGAATCTAAAGAAAGCATTCTGCAGCACTGCACACATCAAGAAGCATAACCCATCTATCGTTTACCAGTAGCACCATTGTGTACCTAATCAATCGCCTCTTATTCCTATCCAAAACTATACAGATAAGAGACAAAGAGCAAACAATCCTACAGAGAAAGAATCATTCACCTGACATTGCAACTGCGTCTTGACAACATCAAGCGGCGTCGTCACAGCAGCTGCCAATCCACCAGCAGCAGCTCCAGCGGTGGCATGAACCAACCAACCTTCATCATCACTAACTCTTCCGGGAGAAAACTCCATCAATCCCTTCTTAGCGGCCTCGTAAGTAGCGAAATGAACAGCAGTAAAAGGCGCGTTCATCAGAACAGTCGTCCTATAAGAAGCATAAAACGCACCAATCCCTTCCTCACGCATAACCCTCTTGACACAATCCCAAACTCCTTTATAAGTCCCTTCACCCATCTGCAATCTCTGCTTCACCATATCCATAGGAGTAAAAACTGCATCGCTTGATATAGTTGCGAAAACGCCGGAGATCGCATGAGCGGCGGAATTGTTCTGATTTCCGGCGGATAAGAACTTCTTTGATACCTCGTAGAATGAGAAATAAACGGCGTGAGCAGGTCCAGCGCCGAGACCCATAGCCCAAATCCCGCGATACAGAGCTGAAGGTCCTTCCTTTTGGATTATCGAACGGAAAGCTTGCCGGATTCCGACGGGTTTTAACGGGCAAGGTCTGAGCGCTTGCATATGGGTCTTCACGGTGTCGACGGGAAACATCGCCATGTGTTCGACGGAACCAGCAATCGAACCAGCAATCATGAATTGCCAGAACTTAAGGCCGTCGTGAGCGATTTCCTGTTTAAAATCCGGTGACTGAGAAACCGGTCGGAGATCTGGTTCCTGGAACTTGGGAGCGGTGGTAGCCTCCGTAGCCATCTAGGGATTTGGCTATAGATCAGGAGGCACTTAGCACTCGGCACTCAGCGGCGGAGAAAAATCTTGGGTGAAAAGTAGGGTTTTTTGGCGGAATGGTTGGAGCAAAATGATAGCAAATCGGAATGTGAAACACCGACGAAGAGAGACGGCGGTGGCACAGGCGTGATGGGGAGATTGGTGTGGTGGACTACATTATCTCATTTCATAGAATTGTTTTTGTTTTTATCTGTGTTTACCAACTCCATGTTGTTGTCAAAGTTTTGAACTTTCTTCCACAATTTTTTTTTTATTTCAGGAGGAAAATTCGTACCGGAACTCTGTTGCTATAAAATTCCATTGGTTGACATGTAAAGCTGATGAGAGAAAGAAAGAGATTTTGGATGAATCGGTAAAACAATAACTCAAACGGAACAAGAATAAAACGATACAACATAATTACCGTTTTATGTTTTGTAGACCATTCAGTCATCATCGTTTAGCTCTTTCTCACCTCTATGAAAGTTCTATCACGTTCTGTCACCCAATTGGATAAATTAAGCTTTTCTTGTTTGGTTTTACTTAGTTTAGTTTCTGTTATATGATGAACTGACGCCAATAAATAGTTATCGGCACATAAATATCTGATCAAAAGTTCTTGGATTAGTAGTATCTTTACTGATCAACATTACAAACAGTTTGGAGCTCTTATTTGGCTACATAGATACGAGGCATGATTGACATATTGCCAAAGTCGTGGCTATTGTTTGTCATTAGCCGCTTCGTCGGGACAGTTGTTCCTGAAATGTGCTCTCAAAGATCTTGTCAGCATTTCCGACCTCAAATCCATCGCGTCGATGAGACTCTCCTATCTGCGTTTTGTAGGTTTTGGAAGTGTCAATTCAAAGTGTTGGTAGTATATCATCTTCATATTATACTTGTAACTAAGAGGATTTCTCTAGGCAACGAGAAGCAAAGGAACGCATAGATTCACAGTCATTAAGAATCATCACTTACCTCGCTTTCAGGTAGATCTTGATATTGGGGAAGCACAAGGCGTTCAGCAAACTCAATGTATGAACAAGGGATAGTTTTGGTGACACCATCAGAAAACTTGAAAGGAATCGAATCTGCTACAGTTGAGCTTTGCAGCAAACCACCATCAGGACTAACTGAAAAAAGTGGAAAGAATTGTGTCACTCATTGTAAACCCAATTAGCTTAAAATCTAATATTTCTTTCAATCGACAAGTTTAGAGTCATTGTGAAACCTTTAAGGACTCCTCCTTCAGAGTTCAATTTGAAACCTTTTTCTTCGAGGAACTGATTGAGCTTCTTAATTTTGTTTAGATGAGATTTAAGTCGATGGACAGAAATCGTTACGTGGTTAAGTGCATAGCCATTGACAAGGGTCCATGCTGCGTATTCACTTTCCCTGTAGATCAATTTAGCCCAACACACCGTCAGTTAGGAGTCACTACTCTAGCTTGATCTATCAAAACCAGGAGAACTAGACCATGTACCTAGCCAATTGCTCAAACTCAGAAGACAGAGGCTTTTCCCAAGTTAAGGTACCCAAAGCACTAGAAAGAGCAGCATACTTTTCCCCATTGGGTGATGCTTGGGTGTATTTCCTGATCACATCCTAGAAACAAGAGGAATTGTCTTCAAAGCTCATAACACAAACCAGCCATCTAGGGTCAACCAAATGACAGTATATCATTACCTGAGTCTGTGAACTCATCTGGTCCACAAGAAGCTCTGAGATAAAAACTCTTGGTAAAGGACCGTTTACACCGCTTCCACCAGGAATAGCAGAAACATCAGGAGGTGCAAACCACAAAGCTCTAAGCTTTTTGGCCGGAAATTTAAGCTCATCCATCGAAGTATACCCATAGTCAAGGAAAAAGCTTGCAAGGGAGTCAATTCCATAACCACCAATCTAAACACATTTCCACAGACAGAGAGTCCAATAATGAGTAACTGAACTTTGTTAAAATGTTTAAACTTTGAGACAGTACTTAGTGAACTGTAAGATCCTAGTTCTGAAGAAAAATGGGAATTCAGGAAATGATACCCCGAGTGTTCTGAAAGCGAGATGATCATAGCAAAGTTGGTCGTCATCAACGGATCGGACAAGTTCCAAGACGGATTTAGGCGTCGGGTTCCGATTTAGGTAAACTGTTTCCATCTGTCCTAAGACACTCCTGAAGAAAGATTCAGCAACCTGATCAAGTGTAAATACCAAAGTTACCAATTCGAGTAGGCGAATTGCTTGCACCTACAAGCCAAACTATCAAAATAACAGAAATCGTCAAAAACAAAACATTTGAAATCATTCATGCCCTAAATCAATCGACGGTTGATACACTATGCGCAAGTATGTTCTTGACATAAGCCAAAGAACGAACCTTTGAAGACGATCCGCGAGAACCATTGTTTGATGACATCGAGGAGTCTCTTCCAGAAGCAGAGATGACAGAGAGATCGCGCTTTCCAGGGGAGGGAAGCCTAATAAGAGATCCGGCAGAGAAGGAAACAGAGAGTGTCGATCGTAACGAAGAAGGAAGAGAGGCTTTAACGGCGGAGGAGTGGAGTGAAATCATGGTGGAGGAGAAGTGGAAATCGCCGGAAAGCGTTTGATTAGTGAGAAATCACCGATCATCATATTAATGGAGCTTTTCGTGATCATCTTCCTCTCCCATAGAGAGAGAGAGAGAGTCGTGTCGTATCAGACACTCTAACATCTGATGAGACGTGGCGATATTATCAACATCATACTTTAATTACACTTTAGTTACATCATTGGATCATTTGTAGTTAATTGGTTTTGAGAAGAAAAAAGTACCAAGTACCAAGTACCAAGTACCACTCTTAGTCTCGAAAGTAACTAATATATATAAACAGGTTGTATTACGGGAGTAGCGATTGATTGATGATAAATTTGGGGGTGATATTTTCGTTTAGTAGAACAGATAAACAGTTCGGGACGCAAATAAACAGTTCGGATGTTGGGTCGGACCCTTGTATTTTACTAAAAGACGGTGATCGTATAGAATGACGAACTGATTCAACTAAGATTCAGTTCGGCGTTTTGAACAATTCGTCGGAAGTATTACAAATATCTTAGTTGAGTTCGGTGTTAGTTTTAGGGAGAATTTTCGGACCCCTTCTTTCATGAATGGTAAGGGGTATTTATAGAGAATCGACTACTCCTCTTCTCCCGCTCAGCGCGTGAGCGGTGAAGTCAACACTTTCCCGAATCGCACTCGGGTAATAGCAGTGTCAGTCCGGCAACTTGCATCCTCGAGCTTCGTGCCCGACATGAATGGTCACCGGCCCACTGGGTCAAAAGGTCGGGCTTCTATGGGCCTTGGCCGTATGGGCTTTGATTATGGGCTTCGACTTTCCTAGATGGGCCGGGCTTATAGGTTGTCAGCCCTATCTCCAACAAGTACCAAGTACCAAGTACGAGGTTCCGACTCTTATTACCGCTGAGACTGTGATTTTCGTGGACCAGCTACAGGTATAAGCATGCTTAAGCAATTTTTTGTTATCATGCTCTTTCGAAAAAAACGAAATGAAAGTTGTGACACTTACCTGGCTCCAGTTACCTTAAATTGGATTATCGATCAAATCATCCATGAAAATGGATAAATAATAATAATTTTGAGTGAATTTTAATCCCCAAATATAGATCTCGTCGTATTATATATAACTCGCTCTCACTGCCCAGTGCAATGCACCAGTGGGGGCTTGATTCATTGGGATTTTTTCAATGAACGTGAACCGACTTTAGAATGGACAATATAAGAGATAATAGATAATGGGCTTTTCATCTATTATTTGGGCTCTTTTAAGTTAAACGGGTTTCCTAGTGGGCTTCTTATGATCTAAATATAAAAAGAGGCAGGCAAAAAAATCATAAGATATCTAAGAACTAAGATGGTGTGATTTATGTTAAAAGTATGTATTAATATGTATGTCAACTTGTCAAGAACCGAAAAGTTTCAAACTTTGAAAGTTTATGGAAGTTTTGTGATAGTCATTAATAGGCATTTTATGATTGAATGATATGGGAAATTTACGGTAATTTTGAAGATTAAGATCAGAAAAACGTGGTAATTGATATGAAGTTGGTCCAGACAGAGAGGATGAGTAGAGTTGGATTCAAACACATGTGGTGAACCCTTTTTTAGCCTTACGACCCCACCAATTCGACAAACACTTGCCATATACGTCCTCTTCATGTAATCTTATAGATATTTTTGCATCTCTTTTTTTGTCGATAAGATATTTTCATTTCAATTTGACAAAGTTGTAAAAGTCGATAATGATACCTCAAAACTAGTTGCACAAAAAAAAAAAAAAAAAAAAAAACCTCAAAACTACAAATAATAATAACAGAAATAAAGACAACCAAGGTTGGAGATATTTTTCTACCAGATGTTTTCTTCCCTTTTTAAGTCTCCCTTTTCACGAACCGACCCTACAAATAATTCAAAAGATTTTTATAGTAAGAAAAATATAAAGTTAAGCGTCTCTAGCACAAAATTAATTAGAGTCATGAAACTAAATAAAATACAATTAAAATGAGTTATGGTTAAGAGAAAAGAGTGTAGTGGAGGAAGAAGGAATAAGAGAGAGACCTTAAAACGAGGTCGTTTATCAGCGTTGAGTTTTCGGACTTGATACCTTATCTTCTTAGAGAAGAGTCTACTCTGTCTTTTCTCTTTGTACCTTAACACACTTGCTTCTCTTCTCATGTTTCTCTCTTCCTCTATCATTGGAACTTCTCCCCTCTGCATACACTTTTAAATCATTAGTATTCATTAAATCACTAGTTATAACTTGCATAACAAGTAAAAGATTCACACAAACTGACATAAAAGGAATTGGCCGGAGGTGAAGTATCTGTCCACAGAGGTTTCTGGTGATCAGACCAAGCATCGATAACTTCTTGATGGTTCAGATTCAGCTTCAGACCCAACTCTTTATCTTCATAATCAGTAGGCTTATTGTCCCAAAACCCGAAACTTGAGCCTTCTTGATCAGTACTCAAGCTTTTTTCTTCTTCCCTTATATCTTCATCTTCGTCTTCTCCCCAAAAATCCCATGTGAGTTCGTGAGAGCAGCTTAAATTGTCAATGGCGATGTCGAATATGCTGTCGAAATCATCTATAGAATGGTCTTGAGAGAGAGCATTAAAAGATTCGAAGGTTGAAGAAGGTTGATGATCTTCTTCTTCTTCTTTCTTCGGCAACCTTTGTGTATCCATAAAACTCTTATCTTTTTTCTCTCTTTTTTTCTTCTTCACTCTAATATTTTTTCTTTGTAAATCCGTCACCATACGAATTTTTATATATATATAGATACAATATTTACAGAGCTAGGTATTCATTTAATACTTTTATATGTGATGGAGTTGATACGACATTGCATCTTATCCCAAAAGTGATGGAAAAATCCTAAGCTGATTGGTTTTGAGAGTCCAGCTAGGAACCAATTGTGGGACCTTCTTACTGGTCCTTTGGCTCTCACCAGAAACCATTTCACCCATGTTTTTCATCTCTATACTAGTTGCCGAGAAAGAGCTATCATATGAATTTCTTTCCCATATACACATTTGAATATGAAAACTATTCAAAATATCTACGGAAACACTTGTATACTTGCGTTGTGTAGCGTATACAGGACATGAGAAATTTAATATTACTAAGAAGTGAACAAGTTTTATGGCAAACTTATTATCAGATCTTGAATGGTTGAATATTGTTTCTAGAACTTTCTGAGCTTTAGTTAATTTTTGTCTTTTTGATTTCTATTAACTTTTTATTAATTTTATTGAAAATGAAAACATGAGAACAAAGACTGTTTTTTTCTTTTTTTTACTTTTGAAGACAAAATTTAATGGAGTTTTTTGAAAAGGTAATATGGTAACTTTTTGAATTTTAAAAACCAAAAGCTAAAACAAAACTATCTCCATTCAAATTTCAAATTGATTGAAAAGAATTTGCAAATTTGTCAAGTTATAGGAATTATGTCGGACGGGTTTATTTGGATTTGCTAATAAAAGGCATCGATGAAGTTAAACTGAAACCTGAACAAGTAATGTTTAATCGAAAGCTTACCTGTTATTCAATGAACATGAAGCAGCAAAAGGGCAGCAAAGGTTGTAGCATCAATTGCGTCAAAGTCAGCGTGAATCTTGTTCTGTATCTCGGATCATCTGAATGCTACGGAGATCTTCCAACATTCGTTGGTTACGCTTCTTGATTCCTTCTCTGAACATGTTGCTACCTGTGCAGTCTGGATTTTTAGTGTGTTGAGTCTGCCTGGTTCGTATCCTCAGTTCCTTGCTCCTCAAGTACTCTGCACCTTGTGCCTGAACTGTTTGTGAATTGAGAATTATTCAGAACAATCAGGTACTTTCCCTTTCTAAGTAACACACTACTCAAGCTTCTAACCATTCTGATGGATCCACACAATAGTTGGTAATAGTCAGCTTATAAATCATCAATCTTTCCAACCAGAAGATTTCCAAGATCATCTACAACTCAATGGAAATTCCAATATACATTATACATGACTATTACAGTTAAAGGCTTAGGAGTTAGGAGGAAAGAATTTCATAACTACGTTCACAGATACCACTATTGAAGGAAAGGGAGGATGGGAGTAACTTTAAGGTTGAGAGAGTTTAAGACCAACATCTCTTCAAACAAAAATTGAATGACACGAAGAAAGCAATAAAGAATCAGAACTCTGTTCCAAGCAATGAACATAATTTACAGAAGACACCTTATCAATGAATGTACCTGAATGTGGAGATGTTAACGAGGCAGCTGAATCCCTTAGCCTCCTTACTTTCTCAGTAGCATCCAATATTTCAGAAAACTCTTCTGATTTTGGTTCAATAAGACTATCCTTTTTAAGGCTCCATAGCGCATTTTCAGAGGCCTACGTCATAACAATGTCATATCGTCAGAAGTCAAAAGGAAAAGAAGCAGATATACTCCACAAAAGAAAAAGCACAAGCGATGGAAAAGAACCAAAGTGATCCGTACTTCCAAGTGGAACAGAAAATGTAGAAACATAACGTTAATTAGTAAAAAAGAGCCAGAAACACAAAATATCATATTGACATGTATCCAACAGTTGAGCAAATTTGTAAAGCAACATTCTGATCATCTAAGCATGAACTTGTTAACAATTGCCTAGTAAGTTTACTTTCGATTGAGCATATCAAGAATCTCCAAAACTTCCTCTGAAGTAATTCTCACACTATTACTAAAAGCAACAAGCTCATAGAGTAATTTACCTTTCCTGCAATGGAAGGGAATCCATTTTCCATAGATTGGACTGCAAATTTCGTCCATTCTGTATGTGAAACACTTAACCATAAACATCTAGGAGACTTGAGTTCCCTCAAATTTAATGCCTCATACCTCATAGCCAAACAACTCTATTCAAGATATAACAAAAACACATACATTAGAAATTCTAGAAAAAAGCACAAATCAATCGGCAAAGCTTCACTCATATATGGTAAACGAACCGGAAGCTCAAAGATAGTTCCAGAATTATTCAAGCTGACAGGGACAGGATACGAACCTCCAAATCACCGATAAGAGCAAAAGCACGAGCGAAGAATTCAAGTACAGAGAGCTTTGCAACGATCGATTCTCCAGAGAGCTCACCGAATATAGCAGCGGATTCAGATCTCATGAAATCTCTCAATCGGGATCTAATATCCGAAAACGATTTCACATTCATTGCGACCAGAGACAACTCGAGAATCCGAAGAGATTCTTCATCGAACCTACAAAATCAACGAGAAGAAAACCCAGCTCTAGCCAACAACACAAAAGAGAAATTGAGAGTTCAGGTGATTCGGAGGAATCGAATGAAGAACCTTCTATCTTGTATCCGACTGAGAAAGAGATAAGTCTGATCAACGATCATCGACTTCGACATTTTTCCGAGAGAGAAGTTGTGGCGGGTCAAATCTTTCCCAGTGTTTCGAATTTTCGATGCGCCTTTTGATTTGAATTTTATGGCGTATTGTTCATTTTGACGGCGCATTTTAAGAACTCATTAAGGAAACGATTAGTAAGGGGCCGTGAGCGTTTAGACGTTCGGCCCATCGGTAGATTAAGGCCCATTAAGGTTAAAAAACGATGTCGTTCTTCGTGTTAACTAACCTCCGCGGGTGAGAAGGATTCACCTATTAGGTTTTTCGTCTAGTTTCGTCTCCGTTTCCTGAAGGCAACTGCTAATTTCTTCCCACCGGACGATTCGACAAGAAATGGTGAAAGGACGTCAAGGAGAACGTGTCAGGTTATATTCATCTTCTATTTTCTCTGATTCACTAGTCGCTATAGCTTCTGAACTTAGCTGCATCATTTACTTTCTGTCGATCTCGCTTGTTAGTTCTTGCTTCCCTCAATTTTTTTTTTTTTTTTTTTCTGTGATGCAGACTCTATGTCAGAGGCACCATACTTGGGTACAAAAGGTGCGCCACTGTTTACAGATTTGTTATGTTTTTATCTTCGTTGATATAACTGGTTAAATACACTTTGTGACCTTAGATTAGTTGCTTGTGGGATTCGAATTCTCTTCATTCCTGACTAACCAGTTCCCTTTTTGCTTCATTTTCTGATAAACCGATACATGAATCTGTACTAACTGTGACATGATCAGGATTTTGCAACTGTTATTATCCTAAAAACAACTATTGTAATCACATGTCTTACATTATAATCACAAAACAGAACTACTTGTCAACTTTTGGGCTTTGATTCCGAACTTAAATAGTTATTTTGGCCTTTTGGGAATAGGGTATGTATACATTAAGCAAAACAATGTACCTTTTAAGTGCGTGATAGGTTGCAAAGTGGTGGTGTTGTTTCTGGTTTGTCATTAGTCAGCATTGTGTCATTAAAGACATTTTATGGTTACATATGAATAGGTCGAAGTCGAACCAGTACCCAAACACGTCCCTAATCCAAGTCGAAGGAGTTAACACCACGGAGGAAGTGGCGTGGTACAAAGGCAAACGAATGGCTTACATCTACAAAGCCAAGACCAAGAAGAATGGTAGTCACTACCGATGCATTTGGGGCAAAGTTACAAGGCCTCATGGTAACAGCGGCGTGGTTCGAGCCAAATTCACCTCAAACTTGCCTCCTAAATCAATGGTAGTTAAAATCATTTCCTTATATATATGTTGTATATTGTAGCTCTCGTTGTGTTTTGTTTGGGTTCTAATATCGTTTGGTGATTGTTTTCGCAGGGAGCTAGAGTGAGAGTGTTTATGTATCCGAGCAACATCTAAATCTTTGTGTACTCATCAACCGGTGGTTTTTTGTCAGCAAAACCTTATCACTGAGACCTTCTTTAGTATTTGACTCTTCTTATATTGAAGTTTTGGAGAAACGTATAATCGAGCCTTAACTACGAGTTAACTATTTTGTGTTTGAACTAATGACGGTCACAGTATCAATTTGGAAACAATTTTTACAAATTACTAGACGACATAAACGAGACACGTGGCTTTTGAAGCTACACGAAGTAGGCATGACGTGTACCAAATTACCGAGTATCAAGATGTATTAATTGAATGGTCTTTAAAGAAGACGACACAAAACCTTGCATTTGCAATCATGGCGTCGATACAGAGCAAACTTCTTGTTCTCCTAGTCTGCTACGTTTTTCTTCTCGGCTATGCATCATCGTCATCATTATCATCTGAAATATCTCTTCCATCTTCGTCTCAGAAAGTCTCCTTGGGCCTGTACTATGAGTCTCTCTGTCCCTATTGCTCATCCTTCATAGTGAACCACCTCGTGAAGCTCTTCGAAGACGATCTCATATCAATCGTCGATCTCCATCTCTCTCCGTGGGGTAATACCAAGCTCCGCCCCGATAACGTCACTGCTGTTTGCCAGGTCCTCCTTACTTCTTCGTTGTCTTCAATTTACGGAATCGATGTCTCCGATTCGATTGAATTAAGCTTTAATTTTATGAAATCGGCGTTTTCTTAACCTAAATTTTGATGTTGTGTGCATCTGAGATTTGACAAATTGGTCTTTTTTTGGCAGCACGGGGCATTTGAATGCTTTTTGGATACCGTAGAAGCTTGTGCAATTGATGCTTGGCCTAAATTGGTATGTGTGATGATGAGATCTGATTGTCGCTCTCACAAGTTGAAACATTAACTTTCATTTGGTGAGGCATGGTTGTGAGATAACTGCATATTTTGTCACTTTCGATTGCAGAGTGATCATTTCCCGTTTATCTACTGTATCGAGAAGTTGGTGACTGAACACAAGTATGACAAGTGGGAGACGTGTTATGAGAAGCTCAATCTCAACTCAAAACCTGTTACCGATTGTCTCAGCAGTGGACATGGAAACGAGGTTAGTAGTCCCTCCTCTTTGTGTAGCTTGTTCGCCGCAAATTCTTGTTGCTGTTTGCTTTTTAAGCATTGGAACGTTACCATTCTGCAATGGTGTTGCCTGGTTAAGCAAGTAATATAGAAGTATGTCATGAACAGTTTTATAGGCTGACTCCTACTTATCTGATTTACCATGTTCTTGTTTTAAAGCTTCTGGGTTATAATTCACAGACTTGCGCATTCAGTTTCTAATCTTTTTATTTGTTGCAGCTTGCGTTGCACTATGCCGCAGAAACAAATGCGCTTCAGCCTCCTCATAAATACGTACCCTGGGTAGTCGTGGATGGTCAGCCACTTTATGAGGTTCGTGTAGTATGCTTCTTTTTACAATCTCCTGAAGCACTGAATTCTTAACCTTAGCCAATTCACTCTCTCTCACTCCTCATGCATGAATGATATCACTATAATTCAGTTGTCAGTCATTGAGACTTAAGATAAGCGTTCATTCCACGGATTGGTTTGGTCTTTCTATGAGGAAACCATGTTTTATAGGGGTGCAATACCCTATGAGAAATGAATATTCCAGTTTCCAAATGTGAAACTCCTTGTTCTTGTGGGTTAGAAGGGCCTATGCAGTTTCGAAAGCAGGGTATAATCTTTAGCTGTGGTCAGCGATTGCCCCTAGGGTTGTTGGCAAAAGCTGATGAGAACTGAACTGTCTTGAGGAGCAAACAGTTTGATTATTACTACCTATTGGGATGGTCCAATTCGCTTTCATTTGATTCCTCTTCACAAAATACATCCACATGTTTAAAGTTTGATATTCTCATAAGATTGAATGCGCAGCATAATAACCCATTGATCAATGGGAAAAGAAGTTATCTGTATGTGTTTGTGCTCGATGTTTCTTGTCGTTGAACCTAAGCTCGTTGTCTTTTTCTCTTTTACTGCAGGACTATGAAAACTTCATAAGCTACATCTGCAAGGCTTACAAAGGTAATAAAGTGCCTAGTGGGTGCGCCAAATATTCATCTGGCAACTTCATTCGCAGTGTCAAATTGAAACGCTTCCCTCTGGTTTGCCAAAAAGGAGTTAATAAGATGTCAGATGTGTTGGAACATATCAAAACCTCATTATCGTCATACATCAACATTGCAGGCCTTCTATAAACATTTCCGGTTTCTTTTACCTATGTCACAACACACCCCAAAAAAGCTATCTAGATTATGAGATCTGATGAATATGTATAATCAAATATGTATCAGGATGTATGTTTGTTCACAACCTTTTAAGAATCACATTATTAGCCTCATATATGTGTTATTAAATTACTAGACTAGTTGACTAAACTCTGTTTAGACGGATTTTGCTTTTTATTATTCGGTTCGGTTGTAGACTATAATAACAAAAGTGTAGAAAATTTTATCTGTTCGGTTCTAGCAGTTAATTTTTGGCTTGATTTAAGTACAATTTTCTAAAAACTTGCCAAGAAGAAAATGTATATTTGGGTTGGGTCGAGTCCAGACTGCCATACACCTATGATGGTAGGAAAGTAGCCTATCAGGGTTGAAGATGGAACAGTACTGAGACCGTGACCCACTACTAACTTTGACGTTGACCATAACATCGATGTCTCGAAATTATGTTTATATATATCACAATCGATAGTTATATAACGCAAACGTATATAAACAATTAAACCTTTCTTTCTATTTCAAACGATTAGACATAAAGAAAAAAATTCCTCATACGTGTATACTAACCAGTATTGGAGTTAAGAAAATTGAATATTTCAGCCTAGTAGTTTTGGCTTATTAATCAAAGTCGTCTCCCTCTAATTCTACATCTAGACATTGCCACATTCATCGGATACTTATAAATTAAATATCTAAAAGTATCATTTTAAATGTTTGTTTAAATACCGTAACTTTTACAGTTAGTAATTTAGAAAGACGTTTATGAAACTTCAAAAAAATGTGGTATTAAAAAAAAAAAGTGATTTGTTCTTTGATGAAATTTAGAATTTGTTCATTCTCGACACGCAGTCCGTTGAGTAAGGATATAACAGAAAAAAAAAAAATATTATATGAGATGAGTTTGATTAATTAAATATTTGAATGGTAATTTGCGAGACAACTGCGAAAAAAGTGTTGTGCGGTTCTAATAATAACAAAAATAAATACATACATATGTATACGTAGATATTTTTGTTACTATTGGAACCGCATCGCATCGTGCAGTCCATCATCATTCGGAGCCTAAATAGATTGTTCGTATTGTTCTTGGGGATGGTTGACTGATGGGTCCATCGTCCATGTATTGCTCTCAGCTTCTAGACTCAATCAAAAAGAAATGTAATTAATGTAGCTAATTGGTTACAACCTTACAGGTATAATCATTAATTATCATAGAATAAAACAAATGTGGCTTGGCTGCTGGCTCGTCTTTATCAAAGCCTACGTGGTGATTAGGAACAATACAAATTCGGATAATGATTTTGAAGGACCACTACTTCTGAGCTATCTTTCATATATAGGGGAAAAAATGTCTCAAAATATGTAGACTCGTAATGCAAACGCTAAGATTACATATAGGCTAAGACGACTTTTTCATATATAAAATGTTCACAAGCTGAGAAGTGAGAACGGTCACGAATACTATACGATCTTTAACTAATGGTCAACCAAAAACTACGTCATTACTAACGACAGGAAAAAGAATACACTATTTCCATTACTTCACCATTGTACTCTATAACTATGACTTCATTGGACCAGACTAAAGTATTTGGACATTGCATTATTTCTCCCTATTAGCTAATCGACATTATTATAGTTGCGTGAATTGTTTTCTAAGACAAAAACTAATCATTGAATGGTAAAATAGAATTTTAGTTTATGGATTTTGATAAGCTAATTATACGATTTAAACGAGTATAAGAGGGTAACAAACTGACAAACATGATGTAAGTTTTTTAACGAAATACGAGGAAAACACCTAAGAGTATTTCTATTGGAGGTTTCTCACTAAATTTTTTTTTATTATAATATTAAAAAGAATTTAAATAGTGATAAAAAAGTGAAGGTGAGTCTCTCATTTGATAAACTCATGAGAGACTGGTTCTCCATGTGCACTATCTGATTGGATGAAACATAAAAATAATAATTAATAATTAATAAATAATTAAATAATAATATTTATTTTTTTTAAAACCCATATGTGTTTCTACTAATGAAGATGTTCTAACATAAGGGGTTAAAAGGTAAAAAAGGTTGAAAGAACACACGTGTGGAATGACACGTATTAGAACACAGTGAACACGAGGCCTATGTCGGTCGGAAATAGTGGCAATGTCTCAAGAGTTACGATCTTGTTCTGTTCATGTTACTTTTACTATTTTCCAAGGTTATTTACGTACACGTGCGTCTGTACGTATATGAAACCACATACGTACACCTAGCTACTACTCATGAAAACTAAATTTTTTAACAGGAGATACTGAGTTTATCGGCAATAGATTACAAAATTCGAAAGGAAAAGTTTATAGATTTTTTTTCTTTAAACAGAGAGTAGTTTCCATGCACGTATCGTATATTCGTATATAATAATTTTAAGAAAAAAAAGGCATTAGAACTTGTGTATGTGCGTAGACAAGCAGAGGTAATACAAGGCATTGTTAAGGAAATACGGATTTCTAACTCTTTATACGTTTTTTAGTCCGGCTAAAAGTATTTCAAACTATTTGCTTGAAAAAATATTGTGGGATTAGTAAAGATGGCATTATATAGACAAATTAACGTATATACGCAAGCTGAAAACAACCCACCTCTCCTTTTTCATCTGTCTCTTTAATCTGTCATCTTCTCAATTCTTCCCAGATATCTGAATTCTTCGAGAAACATTAAAAATATCTCATGATTAACTGTTTCAATGATAACGTTTGATCAGAAAAGTAAGATCTACATAATTAATATATAAGATATATTATATGATAAAAACCGCATTAGTTCTTGAAAATGTGTGCTCGAATTTTATAAGAATTCCAAAATTGAAGAACTTAATGCGTCAGAGAGATCCACTGAACTAAAACATAAAAAATTCCGTTCTCCGTTTCAATATATGTTTTCACGATCAACAACAACAAAAAAAAAAAAATCAGTGATCACGGAACAAAGGAAGGTGAAGTGAGTTTCCATACAGACATATAAATAAGTATATCATAAACCAAGAAAACCCTATAATAATAATAATAATTATACTATATTAATTGATCTTAATTAAGGCGGTACGGCTACAGACGGAGCACCGACGTTACAAGCGCCTCCTCCGTCACTTTGTCTCGAAGAAGCGACGTCAAGTCTAACGGTGGTGACAGTTGGTGGCCGTTTCCGTTTCTTTTTCTCGTAAGGGATCCCACGAGCCTTGGCCTGACTCTCTCTGACTTCCCTCAAGTAAATCCTGACCGCACGTGCGGCGAACGGGTTTGAATCCGGCCGTCCACCGTTCTCCTCGTAGGCAGCTCTCAACCGTCCGATTAGAGCATCGAGAGATCCCCAAGCTTGCTTGAGAGGGCAGGAGCAAGGAGACGGAGGTTGCTGCTGGCCGAAGTAAGGACAAGCCGCCACGTGGACTTTGGTCTTACCGAACTGATCGAGATACTTGAGGAACTCGATCACATGCGCTCCACTACACCGTGACAACGCAAGAGGCGGCTTGTGGTTCTTTAGGTACTGCAAGAACGTGTTCCAGTCGCGTCGTTTCTGTGACTCATACCTACTAGGTGTAGCCGGTGGCGAAGAAGACACGAAAGATGGACCCGGGTCGTCTCCTTTTACCGGGTCGGATCGTTGTGACCCGGAGTCCACCGATTCCATTGAATCTAGGGTTTTTTTTTTTCTTTTCTGCGTAGAGAGAGTTAGAATAGAGATGATCAATAATTTTGTGTTTAGTTAAAAGAGAGAGAGATAGAGAGGGAGAGAAAGAGAGAAAGAGTGTGAAGCATTGTTAGGTTTTGAGGTTTTATTTATTTAATTTTTCAAAACAGACAAAAAAAAAAGAAGGAAAAAAACAGAGAGGGTTTGGGTTGAATAGTGTGAATTGTGAAAGAAGACTGGAAAATAGAATAGAAATGTAAGAAACTAAATCACGTGGTCATGGCCCTACTCACAGGCCACTTGACACTTTTTACTATTCTATTTAGGTCAAGTGTGGGCCAAATGCTTAAATCTTTTATAAATTTTAATTAATACCACTATTATTATGAGATATTATTTTCTAAAGTTATTGGAACTATAATCCAATCAGGAAATTGCAAGTATGGAAGACAGATCTGAATTATTAGTTTTTGTTGTTTATGGTTTTCCTAAAATAATTTTTATAATAAGGTAATTAAATAGTTAAGAGTAGATTTTGTGATGAGATAGCCAATACATCAACTCATGAAAAGAAACGAAAGCAAATGCTGTTGTGATTAATCTCTCGCAAAGTCCCTCCGAATGCAAAATTTTGGATAGTCGAATTAAGGGCTTTGTATGTGTATCCATATTCCATAACTTCGTGTTTGGAAAATGTGTTACTAGCTATCTTACTTGCTTTCATAAAACATTGTTACAATCTTACAGTATACCTAAAAATCGTAGTTGATGTACAGTTTATATTTAACTAATATCACAATACGTATAGGCTAAATATGTCAATATGGTTTGGAATGTACAGGCGGATTCTAATCATATTATATTTTGTTTAAGTATATAATTACCACCAGAATTACAGAATTCCAAAAAATTACAAATATAGGTTCAGAAGTGTTTTCAAAAGTTTAGGATGGGCTATATACCTTTTTCAAACCTAAAGTTCCGAATTTTTTTAAATTTTTAATATATGTGGTGTAATGAGAAATATAAATATGTCTTGTGATATTTGTTTTGTTATTTCTACAAATTTAATCACAAATGCATGAAACCAGTGATATAGTATATCTCATAAATTTACCATGTTAAATATGTATATAGATATATGTTGCAAGATCCGTCATTATATATCTATCGAATTGATTGTATATATTTGTTAGAAAATTAAAAGATGAATTAAGGGTTGCCTTATAAAACCAACACTAATCTAGTCTAAAATATATCGAAAAATCCATGCATGTTGTTTGGATATGATATGTGACACAAATATAGAAAAAGAATCTATTTTGCCTTTTAAACGAGGGATGGTAGGTATGATCATAGCGCTGGTCGTTAACATATCAAATCGTATGGTTGAAAAGATTAATTATAATCGAATACACATTCGAACCTCTGAATCTTGGTAGTATTATAGCTAGTGCTCCATACAAAAATTGTTGGTTAGGAGAGTGAAGAATGATTAATCCCAAAAGCAATTCACTTGTGTTTTGATTTTCGATCTGAAATTTCTTAGTTAGCAATTATTAACGAATGGATTTTAATTTTTTCCTGGCAGTACCGAATTCGCTCGTTCAAAACGCATCTGATTACTTAATAAAAGATGGACCACTGCGTTGAGTGATATCAATGAAATGACTAGTAATTTGGAATCTGACAAACAAAAAAGTTCGAAAATCCAGGGTCGAGTACATCTCCACCATCCAAATATGGAAAAATATAAAAACCTATTTGGCCCACCCTGCACTACATATGCGTCCGTGTGCTTCAAAATTTTAAATTTTCTTGCATTTTTGATATTTTAAGAATTTTGTTCTAAGGAAATTAATTTATAGAAGTCACATAGACATCTCACTTACCTTGTACCCGTTTTTTACAGCTTCCAAAAAGTATGAGATATATCTTAGGACGGGACTGATCGAGCCGTAGGGTTTTTTTTTTCAGTAAATATACCCTAACCCTAGCTTACCCTAGGTTAAATATATATCAAAAGGGTTCGGTAGGTCAAACTAGAATGAAGACGTATTTTCATTATTTCTCAAATTAAATGATACTTAATTTATTTTTTATGACATCATTGAATTTGATATATATACATGTATGCACCCATGGATTTTAGTTAAAATGTAGTGTTGTTTGTTTGTTTTATCCAATAACTCAATAAGAGATTAGGTACTGTCTTTCTGAACATATACACAATATTATGGTATGCCCATTGACAGGACGTCTTGACATTTATATATGGATTTTTTCTTGAATCGGAATACACTCTGCGTTAATTATCAAGATTCTTCCAAGTATGACAATTTAGTTAGAGTACAAAAGGGTTATGACTTATGACTATTTATAGTAAAATTTTGCCCCAAAAGCGTTCTGTTTTGCGCGGGACACTAGCCAAATGAAAAAGGTAAAAAAATAATAATTTCCAGATTGACATGAGTTACATTTATTTTTACATCTAATAATTGCTTTAATCAGTTTTAATTCCTTCATGAAAACATAGGACTTTTGAATCTAATGGTTAAATGCATATAGTTTACAAAGTTATAATATAATTTTGACATAGTACGAAATTACATGATATAAATCATGGAAAAAAAAAGAAATATGCGTGTGTATTCTAATTCTTGATCTGTCACATAATTCAATTAGTTTGAAAGTTATCTTAACGGTATTGTATATATTTTTGGATACATGCATGCAGGACTTAAATTAGAGATATATACAATACAAATAAGTATTTTTCTTATACCAAAAATCATTGTTTGTTTACTCAATTATAGAATTTTGATTTGCTTAAATTTTACTAGTTAGTTCACAGATATTTTTATTTCAGGAATGATGCGGTGACAAAACTATAATAAGTAAGATTGCTAATACATAATTTAAACAAGTAATGATATCATGTAAAGAGTGGTAAATACTCTTTATCTATTACAAAAATTCAATACCAGAATATGTTGAGAAAACAAAAGAACATAACGATCAGGATCCGATGCCAATTTTGTCTACCACTATGATAATTAAGGAGGCCATAGAAGTCAATGTTCCAGCCCCCACAATGTGTTTATAAACAATATAATATGTATAAGAATGAAAAACTTAAATTCAAATTATTGGTTGGTGACTTGGTCCATACGACCCACCACCCACACACATCAATAGCTTTATAACGACTATTCAATCTTATTAATTAATTTGTTACCAGGTGGAAGGTGATCATATCAAACGATCGATTATATTTTCCAAACTTATCACAGCTGCTCTCAAAAAATTCTTAGATGAGAGTTCGGAAAATAAGACTGAATTATGAAATGTTCTGAGAATTATGATTTTCTTCATACAATTGCTGCAAAGGATCTATTCAGTAGTTAACTATTAGTACGGTATCTAGAAATTAATGTTGCAATTGGTCCCGTAGCTCAGTTGGTTAGAGCGTTGGTCTTATGAGCCGAAAGTCGCGGGTTCGAGCCCCGCCGGGACCATATTTTCGGAGTAATTTTTTGAATTATTTTAAATTTTTTTTCCTATATTAGTACCAATACACCAAACAAAATGAAACTTGATGACCATTTTTAATTTGTCATTAATGTTGTCCACTTATAACGCAGTTTCTAACATTTCACTAGACACTAGTACACTAGGAGATAACGATGGCTCAGTCAAGGTCCTAACCCGAGGAAACTGAACAGTATGCTAGAGTTTAATCGACGAGGCAGAGTAATTTCAGTCGTATCTCTATCTATAGTATTAAAATTAATTATTATGAAGATTATATAACATTTTGAAATTACAGGACATTTGGGAGTATATTTGGTGAATAAATTATAACCCAGAATATATAACATTTTGAAATTACAGGACATTTGGGAGTATATTTGGTGGATAAATTAAGAACTGGGTTACCAAAATGCATCCCAGTGATATCTGCAATCATACTCGCAAGAGTAAAGTAAAATAAAAAACCTTTAAGACTCAGAGTTGTTGAAATTTGTAATAGTTTTTGTTTGGATTCAGTCCATGAGTTTGTAACGCTTCTCTTGCACACCAGAAACTCCCATCTGTATCTCTATGATAGTGTGAAGTGGCATCTGTTCAAACATTCATAAATGTTATTATGCGTAGGGCTTGTATCCAAAACTCTCTGAAAGCTTATCACTCAATGGTTTTAAGATACCGTCTCATATATTCTATTTCAGATTTACCTCAATCTGGGGTATTTCTTTGAGGGGACGATCCGCAAAATATGCATACAAGGCTCTCAGAACAGCCTGCATAAAAGAAACCAACCGAAAAAGAGGAAGATAGGAACTCAATCATGGAATTTAACAGCAAAATCTAACGCTTGTGCTTTTTTCTTTTTCTTTTTTGAAGTATTACAGTTAAGCCTCAGTTTGAGCATGTGGACGATTTCTTTCATACTCCAAAGCCAAGGGTTTTAGACATTATATTAAAAAACAGATCGGTTGGAGTATAACCTGGTGAGATATCACGACGACAGGAGCCCTCTGTCGTTCTAACTCAATGATCACAGGTTCAAGCCTGCATTGTCAAAGAAGCAATATATTCTTGAGATTTAGTTTATGACTAAACTTAGAAGAAGTACAAGAGAAGAACATACCGTTGAATTACATCAAGGTAGGACTCTCCACGAGGGTATCGGTATCGCAATTTGTCCTTTTTCCGAGATCTGCAGTCATATGCACCACAAGATGAGTTAGAGAAGTCGCAACTAATATCGCTCTTTTACATATACAGATTTGACCAAGTCACTTACTCGTACTCTTCTGGCATGTTCTTCTTGACCTCTTCATATGTCATCCCATCGCAAACTCCAGCATTGATCTCATCCAGGGCACGCCATTGCACCTAAGATGAAAATATGAGAAATTGATTTCCTCATAGCAAAAATATTATACATCTCAAGAGTCAGACATGGTAGTAGGTAAACACCAACTTTGGGGAATCCGACAATGGAACTTGCTGTTAAGTTTGTTCTCTGAAGTGTACTGGTCCAAATCTGAGATAATCAAAATCAATTGATATTAGAGTATGACTAAGAACTTTTTTATTCCAGATCAATCAAGTATAGAACTGATTGATGCCTTAAGAACCAGTGCCAAAAAAGGCTTCAAGGATGAGTTAATGCGTAGGATGATGTTCTAAAACTAAATTGATAGACTGTATCAACCAAGAAATGATGGTCTCCCTTGGGGTCCTCAGACACTTTCTATAATTGGATTCCTCTGAGCATATCATAGAGATATGTGTGTCAATTTAGTGTTAAAACCATTGGACGAAATGATTAAACGTAGGAAATAATTATCTAGGCAAATCCAAGGAGAACCGCCATAAATATTGGTGCAAGAAATGCAGTGGCACATTTTTTTACATCGACCAAGTAATTCAGATATCAAATGTGTAACCTATAGACTCACCATTATAAACCAGCCTTCATAGATAAGTATACCAAGGATTGGAAACAAAAGGATTAGAACTCGGAAAAGTTCACTTGTTAACAGAAAGTCCAAATTGTGATACGTGTTTCATTGTACCCAGGTCAAGCATCAAGTTTTCTTAGACACAATTTCCAATGCACCAAATTCTTACATATTGTAGCTAGTTTGTGGTACTTACCGAAGCAGCCTTTTCAGATTTAAGTCGCTTTTCAACAAAGCTGGCAAGTTTCTTTGCGTAAAGTTTTCCAGATTCACTGCGTTACAAAGTTGCAAAAGGATATGAGAAACAAATTTTCGCAATTAAACAAGAAAAACAAATATGGTTCTAACTTAGCATATTTTCTTTTTTGTCAACGGTTCTAACTTGGCATATCATGAGGTAATCTCACAAAAAAAAACGATTTTCTAGAAAGAAATTTGAAAGCGAGAGACTTGTCAAACCAATCTAAGGGATGGATTCATAGGGAAAACAGATGTGATGGGAAAACAAAAAGAAAAACGGAAACAATTGGCATTTGGAAGAAGCAGAGCAGAGAACATACCTTATTACGCTATCTCCTCCAATTCGGCCTCTAACATTATCCATGCTTTCTCCATGTCGAGTGAGTAGTATGGGTCGTGGGGTGAGATGCGTATTCACCTAGAAGAAAAATCAACGCCTTCAAAAATCTAAGTTATTTTTATATTATTAGCCAATGAACGTTGAGTCTGTTGGTGATGGACACAGTGACCCATGCAAGTATATTACTTTTACGCTGATATTTTGCATGTTGCAAATAGGCTAAAGACGTGTCAATATAGAAAACAAGTAAGAGATATAGCCAATTCAATTCTGTATAACGGATTTGTACCAAGAAAAACACAATTCTCCCAGGAAGGTAACCACTAATATTGTTCACCTGCAATAAAAATAGAATAACAGTCATGAAGAGTCAAAACCATCAAGTACCATACTGGGATTAAGATCAGATGGAATAGCCATGTGAAACGCCAAATTTTTAAACAGAAACAGATAAAGACGTACTTGTATCTGTCCACCGTTCCCGCTGACCATATCAATCATTTTGATGTAAGAACCTTCTTCTACAGGCTCATAAACCTGGCAAAAAAGAGTATGCTTAACATTTGTATCAAGTATCAAGATAATAGTGCATCAAAGCAAAGTTAACTAAGGTTAAAAAGGTAATTAGGACACGTTTAGAAAGTGCAAGTTTGTATACCGACCCTCTCATAATTGGCTAAACGGTCTCTAAAGTCTCGTACTCCAGCTTCAAAATCCGTTCTGCAGAGTAACATAAACTTAGTTGACCAGTGAAAGCGGACATAAAAATATAAGTTACTGAGCTAGCATCGTACTCTTCTGAATAGTCAGGACTTTGCTGAATTTTAAGACGTATGTTTCTTTCAATAATGCGCTCATCATTGCATAGTGTTTCCAGAAAAATGATCTGCATAAGAAATAAAAGGTAAATCAGTTACGGAGGATAATTCCAAATCCACTATTAGCCAAAGGTGGTCATGACAGTATTACAGGCGCTGCATCAAAGCAATTCGTTAAAAATAAACACAGCTAACCAAGCATGCTTTCAACAGAAGAATAACCGTGCCACTATATGAGAAACAAAATCACAGTATATTAAAGCTTCAATACCTTACACTTTCCTTCGGCCATTTTCATCAACATATTCCGTCGAACTCGTGTGCTATTAGTTGCATCAAAGATTCCAACCTACAGCTATAAACTATTTACAATGCAAGATATAGAAACCAGGAACTTACATCTAATCAAAGGATACTTACTTGACCACCTTCTTGCATCCAAGCTATCATGTCCTCCATTGCAAGTGCTGCTACCTAGTGGCATGTGATATATTAAAACTATGTGCAAAGAAGAAGATAAACAGTGTTAACATTTACCACTGAATCAAAACACCTCCCAATATGATGAATTTAAGTTGAAAATATCATAAGAACGATTTAGACACACAAATTAGAAGAGACAGTCAGAAAATGGCTTAACTAAATTATTCAATTTTCATTTACCTCAGTCCGTGCCTCTACACCTTCAGGATTGTCAGCTCGGAAGAAATCAGCACTCTATAAAAGGCTTATTCGTTGTCAATAATAATTCATCCAAAAGGAGGACAGAAAATTATAAAACCTCCGTCTAAGAACCAAGCCTTACCTGGTTAACTCCATGTTTAAGCCGTCGGTACTGCGAAGAAACGGAGCAGTGCTTGAGTCAATCTTTCCAACAAGGGTTGCGTTATAACAGGGTACGCTAAAAACAATCAGTGATCGTTCCAACAAAATAGCTAACCTTTCCAACATTAAAATGTTTAGTATCGTGTCCCAACCAGCGTAGATATCTTGTCAACTTTGCTGCAGTAAAAGTTTTTCCACGAGCTGGCAAGCCAACCTAATACAATTTTGACGGGAATGGTGTTAATCAGAACATCCAGTCTCTTTTTTTTTTCATTTACGTTTATAAGTTAAATAAAATAGCGTTGTCAAAAAAAAAAAAGTTAAATAAAATAGCCAGCCACAACGACGTCCAGCTCCAACAATCAAACTAGGAAATATAAGCTAAAGGACCTGCAGAAACTATGAACAACATCTATGTTGCTAAAAATACCAGGACAATCGCTAGATGTCGATCTTCTTTCGGTCCAAGCATTTGATCAGCTACCGCTGCTGCGGCAACAGCACCTGCAGCGGCTGGCATTGAATTCTAACAATTAAACGAATAAAAGGGTGAGAACAATATAAGAATTTCTTAAATTTCAGATGACCCCACTGAAAGATTGAAACTAGCGCAGGCCAAACCTTGGTTTGCTTGGTATCGACCAAAAAAGAGCTAGCGCTAACAGACTTGACTATCCTAGGGGAGCCAACACCACGATCAACAAAGAGCCCCTTTTGACCATCTTTCTGCTGATACGGTGAGAGTGTTCCCACTGACTTTGACTCAGCCTCTCCTGAAGCCGAATAGATATTCGAGGAATCGGGAACAATGACCTTCATTTCCTATGGGTGAGATGTATGACGATGATTAATCAAGAAAGCCAAAAGTTAATTAATGGAGGATCTCCATCTACCAAGCAACTAATCAAAGTAGCACCTTTGCAGATGGAGATCCATCAACCCTAACACCAGAATCTTCAGAACTGTCAGGTGCTGCGTTTGTAGTATTATCATTAAGAAATGAACCAGAAGCTGAAAGAGATCGTGGATTCTCTGCATTGTCAGCCGCATAAACAAGGGATGAGTTTGCAGAAGGTGCAGGAGCAGGAACCTCATAATGCGCAAGATCGAGCTCCAAACTTTCTGAAGGGCACTGCTATGAGGCATCCAAGAAAAATTCATTTTTCGGGGTTGGTCAACATATTTATTTCTCCCCATGGGAATTCTAGATTCAGATTGGAAGTTGCAGTAGAAAATTTTGAAATTACTCATAAATGGGAGGCATAGAATATCATTCCTGCTGATATAGTTGACATAACCAACACACTACAGATATAGATAGAATTGCGGTAAAAACAAATAATTAGAAGAACAAACTACCTCAACAGATTTTGGATCAGGATTAATGCTGACATCAGGAATTCCCCGTACCATAGAAGGCTGGAGGTTCTCCCTATAAGCCCTCCAACTAGTAGCAAGATCAAATGGCGAAACTCTGTCAGCTTTGATGAAGACTCGGAATTCGACAATCACATCACCTTCCAGCCTAAACAGAGCTAATCTAGCATCTCCTTGTAAAGAACCACCAGTAAGAAGCCTATTCTGACCCTCCTCCACTATGCAAGGCGTATTTATGTGCTTTGGTTTCAACAAGAACTTGAAATCCAAAGTCTCTATACACGAAAACAAACCAAAAAAAAGGTGATGTAGAAGCTTAGATTCTAGTTCACAGAAACACAGTTTCGATAGGCTTCAACAAATATGCTAAACGATTGGTAAACAAGTCCTACAAATTGAGTAATACCGTGATCAGGAGGAACAACGAAACTCAACTCCGACATTGACGCAGATTCACGTTGCAACGGAATCTGTAAATAAAAATTGAAAAAAGGACGACGCAGAAACACAATCAAATTTCAGATGGATGAATCGGAAGGAAAGACGAAGAAGATTAAAAAAAAAAAAAATCAAACCGATGCTCACAGCTTTGGAAGGATCCCAGGAGCCGATGAGAGGAAGAGAGCCATAGACATGAGGAGTGAGCTCGCCTTCAACCTTAGAGTTCTCCATTTTGAGTGAAACGTAGAGCTGACCTCCTCCGGCATTGGAACCATCGTCATCTTCCTCAGTATTCTTCGATGCACCTGACCCCATCGAAACCACCGTCGCTGCTCTTTTTCTGTTATTTGATTTGAATTAATAAAGAAGTATTGCGCAACAAAAAAAATCAAACGGATAAGAGATTTGAGAGCAAGGAGACGAAGAGAAGCCGCTCGCTCCGCAGCAATTTTTTTTTTTTTAATTCCTTTTTCCGGAAAATTACGGTTGTCCTGAGTGGTACATTGGGATAACCGGATAAGAGCAAATACGTGGTGGTTGGTTACTTGGTTTAGGTTCGTTTTGTGTCGGGTCGGGTCAGGCTTGTTTGTTTGTTTTATTGCTTATTGGGCCTATGTTGCCGAATAATTAGAAGCTCTGAGGTTTATTTTATTGGTCGGTCTTGAAATAGAGCTTTGTCACTTCGTCAGATCCTCAATAGTATCAAACTCACCGAAATCTGAGCGCCATAAATTTCTTCTTCCTCTTTGGTTTAAGCGCCATGAATTTCGAAAAACTCATATTCAAAAATTGATGGTGATGATTAAAAAATTTAGAGGAAAATTGGAATCAGAGTCGTTTATCACTCGATTCCTTGAAGAATCAATCCGAGGTTTGCTGCTCCTTTGTCTTCGTACTTAATATGGATTGTGTGATTGGATAATGTGTTTGATAGTTGTTATTCTAATGTATGTGCTTCAACGTCTTCAGAAATCTGTTGATATAACGCAAATTATGATTCGACAAGTGTTTTAGTATTGGTATCTTCAAGTTTCAATGCCAATTTTTTAGTATTGGAATTGAGTGTGGGCTTTTTGTGTGCTAGATGCATTTGGAAAACTGGGTTGAACAAGATACTTAGACATAAATAGCTTTGCAAGAGCAACTAAGGCTTAAATAATTTAGTTCTAGTTTCTTACATTGTCTAATGCGTAATCTTAAAAGCTATATTACAACATTTTTCACTCTCTTTAGTCGTTGCATCAAACCACACAAGTCTTTTATACTCAAAACCAACCCAGAATTTTTCAGAAATTTCAACAGTGTTACATCTTTATCTTCTGGGTTCACTTGTGCTGATCTTCTTGAGCTCGTTAAATATGCGTAATGTTTCTCCATCAAAACCACCAGCAAACTGAAGGATTAATGTTAGGACAGAACCAAATAGATATGAACATGGCTTATAAAGCAGATTAATTAATTTATGACTTTATGTACCTGGTGTATTGTGTAGGCAAATCGAACCCCTTGAAGCATAAGATTCCCTTCTTTAGCGCTTCCATTTGATTCCATCTCGTTGATCATTCGCTTCATGTACTCCTGAGATAGCCTCAGTGAGCTGTATTTTAGCTGCAACAAGGTAAATGTTCCTCAAATCTTCTGACAAAGTAATGGTGAATGTGAGTCTAAGGAAGTTTTCTTCACCAGTTTCATGGCAATCTTTCTTGGATTGGTAAAATGGCTGAGTCCTTTTAGAAGAGATGGACTATATAGTTTTCATAGGTTGTTTGTGCTACCAAATGTTTAGTATAGGTATATTTGCATCTCTTTATGATAGTCCATAATTTCTTTGTAATGTTCTTTCTGTACATGTAATAGTAATACTTTCCATCATAATCAATTTATCAGATTTTATTGGTATTTTCAGCTATCAGTCACCTACCTGTCCAATCAATCCTGTGTCGAGCATCCACTCCCACGGTATCTGAAAATCCTTGTATCTCTTCCCTGTACTGTCTCTCATCTTCTCTGTGTTGTTAACACTTTCCTCTAACCTGAAAATTTGAAGATTTAAGGCCATTAACTCGGGTAATTGGTTAAGATCAGGAAGTTGCTAGTAATTATATTCTTTATACATGCTCGCCTGTCTTGCAACGATTGAATCCTTTGCAAGGCCTGCGTCAGAGAATCCTTTGGATTGTCCTTAAATGACAAAATCTCAGATTCAAGGTTCTTTAGCCTTTTGTAATTGCAAGCAGCCTCTCTTAGTGAATCTGCTTTGCGTTCTGGCCATTTAGGGAAATGCTTTAGGACTGCCCTTTCATCAACCAAAGACGATAGTTCTTCGTCTATCCATTTCACAAATGTCTCCACTTCTGATATGTCTGTAAATGTTGCAGCCTCCACCTTACTAATCAAGATGTGGATATGATCTCTGTGTCTGTCAGTGTCAGATTTAATCTGAAAATGCGCAAACACCGTTAGGAGATCTATTCTGGCCCATGTTAAATCTGTTAATACAGTTATTCTAACGGTTTATCTGCACCTAGATATGATTTAAACTCAAGGTTGTGATGGACATTTTATATGGTTTCTCATCTAATCACCTCTTCTAAGTTATGATGGACAAAATTTTTACTATACAGTACTTACATCTGAAAGATATTTGGAGCGATTCTCGATTTCACCAATCATGTTTCTGCTGAATGCAGGCAGCAAAAGTCCATTCTGATTGATCTTGTTCCCCATATGAGACTCTCTCTTCGTCAGGGCACGATAAAACTCCACAACTTCTGGAGCACGCCGCACAGATTTTTTACCAAGTGTTGTCTTTGATGGAAGTGGTGGAGGTGGTGGCGGCTTTATCGTTGTAGATTGTGGTTGTACCGTTGGCTTGGGATTTGGATTCCTGACCTCTTGACCCTTTGTGTTGAATTTGACACTATCTGACGCTTTCAGGTTAGATTCGTCTGTATTGCCGCCATCATATGAGCTCTGCAACTTCTTCCATAACATTGATCTCCTCTCATTGTCATGTACTTTAAGATTGCTTACTTGTGCTCTTAGGCGGCCGACTTCTTGACGCAGCTCGTGGTTTTCCTTCTCCAGCTTATCACACCTCATTAGAGAAGCTTGAAACTCCTTCACCAGACGCAAGAGATCCGAATCATCTTCTCCATTTGGTAACATATCTATAAATCCTCTTGTTCTAGTACATGTGGGATTGAGTTTGTTTTACTTCGGGGGGCAATTTTTCTCCTTTTTATCACATGCCTTTAAATTACTTCCCAATGAAGCATTATAGACTCACCTAAACCTGTGATGTTCACTTTTGCGTGTGGTTAATTGCAAATTACAGTGCAGCCACCGAACAAGACTATCCTCTTGTGTGACCTCTTCATTTCTAATGAGCCAGGTTTAATCTCCTAGCTCCGTAGTTAGACTGAGCTGGAATCGAACCTAGAATATTGCGTATATACAGCCTAAGCTCTTTTGTGTTGGAAACTAAAAGGTCATCATAGTCATGCTTTGATGCGCATGGTTCGTCTAGTTACTTTTACTAATTTGCTCTTCTTCTAAATTGCAGATTAAGTTAGAAGATCCTCTGGGTCCGCAAATAAGTCACACGTAAGCAAATACTTTACTTAGCCTTCCTAATCACATAAAAACATTAGCTTCATTAGCTTTAGTTCGTAAGAAAATGAGCCATTCGGTACGCGTATGGCTTACCTCCCAAGTAATAGTCATATGCTCAAGAAGTTTCGTGTCTCATTCTCTCACCCACTTTTAATCCACCTCGTACGTCCACGTATGAGTGCTCTAAATCGCTTTTTATAATTTTATCTTTCGTAGCGTCATGGACTAATTGATTTCACTCTTGTATACAAAACTACTTTTTTTTGTCAAATTTTTATAAGAAATACACAAATTGGAGTCAGGACATAGTGTACTGAAGTATTAAGTCACAGTAATAGTCAAATAAACTGAAAAAGGTGTTTGTTTCTTTTGTAAATGGTAATCAAAACTGTCCTTGGAGAATTTAACTTGTGAACTTTATTGTTCTCTGCATCTGAAGCAAAGGTAGACTCGAAAATGATATCGCACCATACAATAGTTTTCCTACTTTTTTCCTTGGCTTTCCATCAATTAGTTTCAGGCGATTCTAGAAAACAAAACCTTCTTGTGTTGTCAAAGCCAAAAAAAAAAAAGCGAGTTATGCACTGTCTTTTATATTTTTTAGAACTTTCTGTTAAGTGTATCATTCTAAATGTGCCTAATTTATTGGAATCTTGCTAATTTATTGGAATCTTGCTTGGTGCTGGTCTGCATCATGTAGTAAGAACTCCAAATTGTCTTTTATATTTTTTAGAACTTTCTGTTAAGTGTATCATTCTAAATGTGCCTAATTTATTGGAATCTTGCTTGGTGCTGGTCTGCATCATGTAGTAAGAACTCAAAATTGTCTTTTTATCATGTTATATGGTTTATTTACTACCTTCTAATTCTTGAGAAGGTAAGGTAAGCACCTATAACGTTGAGGTACAACCTAAAAAAAAAGAAATAATAAACTTTTAGTTATCTTTGTTCAAAAAAAAAAAAAACTTTTAGTTATCTGAATATAAGCACAACTATAAAGTTGTAGAAAAATGTTTTATAATCCCATTTTAATGATTTCATTTATATTATTTCGTTGCTGCATTCCAAATTTTCAACAATTAATTCATCTTTCTTGATGTCAATTTTATATCGTTCGGGCAATTTAAGCTTTCTAGAACTTCGCCTTCCCGCCCTAATCATCATTGTTATGCTCTGTTCATCTTCAGCCATGGATCGATCCATCCAAAACACACACGCAAAGCTCGTGGCGCGTGATATCCACCGCTTGACACAATCACCTAGAGAATCAAACTCGTTCAACATAGATGGCGGCGCGTGCGTCTCACGCGTAGAGACAGTGGGCACAATCGTCTCTCGCGACCTGACCCCTAAGTTCCTCAAGTTCGGCATCGACGATGGCACCGGCTGCGTCACGTGCATCCTCTGGCTCAACCAGCTCACGTCTTCTTACTTCTCCCGGTGGGATCCAGCCACCATTCTGCTCCTCGCAAGCGCCGCGCGAAAACAAGCTGCAGAGATCAGTATTGGAGCCGTGGCTCGCGTTCGCGGCCGCGTTGGCTCGTACAGAGGAGTGATGCAGATCACGGCTACTGTGGTGGTGATCGAGAGAGACCCGAACGCGGAGATCTTGCACTGGTTGGAGTGTTTAAGGCTCGGTCCAAGTTGTTACCGTATTCAAAGTTAATTAATTAATTAGGAGAGATTATTTTCAACCCTAACTCATGAAGCAACCAATTGCAAGGAGAGTTCCTTTTTTCGAAGTGTTAGCATACATTACTTTCTACGTTTCTGATACTCGCAGTTTGTTTCTTCCTCTGTATTCAAACTTATATTGACAACTTCTTATATAAACTGATTAGTCATTACCATGAATAATTAGTTTATTAGATATTGCATTTATTGGAAAAAGCTTGGATTGATCATTTACTTAAATATTGGCTCAACTGTAATTTGAGAATATAAAATTAGATAAAATTAAAATATTTTTGTTTTATTATAAACTTTACTAATTTATACGAAAGCTCGAAATAGAAGAGAGATAGCATGAAATTTGTGCACATTGTTTTAGTTCGTTAAAAAAGTTTGGTTATTGGGTTTTTGAGTTAAATTCGGGTTCTTTAATCGCAAATACAAAATACAATTATAACGTTATAAACGGAATATATATTTAATTATTATATATGGTTAATTTTGATGAGATTTTATAAGTTTGTGATGTATATAGAGTAGTAACAATATTTTAGAAGTTTAGCGATGTCCGAAAATGGTATATCTGAAAACAGATTGAAAAATTTGGAAAAAAATAGTATAAGGTGTATAACAAAATTAACCATTTTTCTTCTTGTAAGTTTCCCTTTAATTACAAACACAATACAAACTTGATAAAAAAAAAAATGGCTATACAAAATAATACGAGCAGAAGAATCCACAACAAATATTGCTTCCTACAATAAATAATACTCTGGACACTACTGAACCAAGAATAAACCGGCTAAAACCGATAAAGCCAACCAACCGACCGAACGCACTGTTCCTTGCATACTCCTGCTGCCGCTTGATCTATGCGAGCCTACCGTTCCACTACCCCTATGTATCGGAACCATACCTCCTGATCCGCCGCTTGGCCGGCTACTTCTGCCACCTCGTCCTCCACCGCCTTTTTTGATAACGACAGCTAATTCCCGGGCATTTCCTTCGAACCCAACAACGTCTGGCTTTGAGTCATTGAGAGGAAGAACCTCGTGGTTCGTATCAACTGAGGAAGGTCGTGAGCTCACGGAATGAAAATGGTGCTGAAGATGTAAGACAAAGAGAATGTACAAAACCAACGATGTTCTTTGCAAAACCATTTTCTTTTTTCTTTTGTTTCTGTGTATTTGATCTCACTTCTCCCTATTGTTCTATTTAAATAGATTTCGTTTCCGTTAATTGTCAAAAGAAAAAAGAATAAAACGCGGCAGAAGTAGTTGCCAGTTTCGACGTATCCCACTATGAAGCTGCCACGAAAATATATAATTATAATTTATCCATTTGAACTTTATTTTAAACAATAGAGATTTTATGAAGAACCAAAAAATAATAAGATAAGAATAAAAGTGATGTTAACAAAAGAAATAAGGATAAAAGGGTTTGGAGATGGTTCTCGTAGACAAATAGAATGAACCCATCAAAAAATCATTTTTAGTGTATGGTAAATTTTTGCCTCTAATATTTTGTTTGTCGACTAAAACAAATAGCAAATAAATTAGCATGATCAAAAATTAATAATACAAAGTTTGGCCGCGTGTAGTACAAGTTGACTGACGGGGTCCCTTTTGGGTATAGAGCGTAGACAAGTGGGATGTGATTCTTCGCACTATTACGGAAATTATATTGATGACACATTTCATATGTCTACCCAACTGGATTTTTTAATTCAGATTTGAATCTTTTGAAATTATCCATTCCATAGATATTTATTAGGATATATCATGTTTAAAACATTATGTTTTCTCTAAAAAAGAGTTTTTTCAATATATAGTTCAATTGAAAATAAATTAAAATCTAAATGTACTTAAAATTATAACTGAAACCAAATTATTGTGATTTTCTTGAAAAGTATGAAGTTTAAATAAGAAAACACAGACAAAAGTGAAAACAGATAATATTTTATTTTAACATATGTCATATATATTAAGGTATAAGTAACCTGTCATCCTTTTAGTGAATATATTTTTTCTGTTCATCCATATGATTGTTGAAAAAATAGTTTATATGTTTGTATCTATCCAATGAAAAGGGTATTATTCAATCATAATTTTTAATAAAATTTAAAAAATCTGAGCATCATTAAGCCTTATGTATTAAAAATATGGTGTTAATGGAAAAGAATGCTGATTTTTATTTTTGGGCTGGAAAATTGTTTATATGTTTCTATTTATCCAATTATACACATGTTATTCAACCATAAATTGTAATCTAAGGTATACTTTCATTGTTTTTATGCTTTAATTTTACCGTCCTGTTGGATATTATATTATAAATTATGCCATAAAGATAGAATTAAATTGTAAACATTTCTAATGATTAAGGGAGATTGAAAAAAAAAATATACAATAAATATAACATTTTATGAACAACAAGCTGAGGACGTCAGTAAATTTGAAAGGTCTTGAATTTGAGATACTGCTAATTTGCGTTGCAGAGACTAGCATCTACTTGCAAGAGAGTAAGGTAGATTGGCAATGACCATTGCATAATTTTTTTTAAAAAATCACATGCATTAAATTTTGAAAAGAAAATAAAATGGAGACTTCTGATACTTGTCCATGAACAAACACTTCTCTATCCTCAAAACAAGACCATCCAAAACGGATCCGTAAGAAAACTTAAAACAATGAAACCGATGTACTCTTTTCAGATAACCAACTTAAAATATCTTTCTCCCGAATCTCCAATATCACCCGACGCTTTTGACTCAAAAACTATAGACCCAAAATGACTCAGCAAAACCCGACCCCAAGCAATCCCCCAACCACTTGATATGACTCGACAACAGATGTAACGATATATCGTGCCAAGACGATGACTCTTGATGCATCAAAACAATTTTGAGGGTTAATTACCTCGCCAAGATTTGGCAACGTAAATGATGATGCATCTTATGTTGAGGGACCAGTTTCTTCGGTTTTCTTTTCGTCATCAGTATTCTCCACCTCACTCTTTTTGGTGACCTCTGCTTCCACTTCAGTCTTTTTCTCTTCCACAGTCAATTTCTCAAGAAGACCAGCTGTGTCAGAGGCATCTTTGCTCTCTTCTTTCTCTTCTTCAGATTCAACAACTTCCTTAAACTTTTGCATAAATGTTTTGCAATCTGACAAGAAAAATAAGACTTGATTACTCATTCAGCTCTACAAAACATTTCGGTTCAGGGGATCAACAACTCAGTGAAAATATACACCCCAAAAGAAAAAAAAAACAGCAGATCATGTTGGCATATCAAATTATTTGCAGCCTAAGCACATACTTGACCACCTCAAGATCAATCTCTCTTTATAATTTTAGCACAATCTAACAGCCAAAGTACTTAATTCGACAATTCCTGAACACAATAAGGCATGTGGAGTTTACAGCGATTTCAAAACTTGGTAATGAGAGTGTCGTATTCAGTGGAAATTGAAAAGCCAAGCAGCAATTCACAGCCCCAAACAAGCCTATGATGGAAGCTCTAAGGAAATCCAAGAACAAGCTGCCATATAACAAATATAACTCCAAGACCCTTAAGTAATCTAAGCCATAAATTCTATCAAAGCTGTACTAACAACTAAATAAGGCAAAGCAAAATCAACATGCATATAGGGCAACGAAATATATTAGGTAATCGAAGGAAAAGTCTAGCATAAGATATGACAGATTTCAGTCAATAGCCATCTCCGAAAGAAAACGAAAAAAAAAACTCCATTAGGTGACAAGATCCCATCTAACAATGAAAAAAAGAATGCAAAATTTATCTCATACTCACTCTCGATTGAAGCAAATCGGATGCAGAAAAGCTCATCCTTAAGTTCCCCATCGGCAAAGTCACGAGCGTGCCATACACACGACTTTTCGTTTCCAACGTGTTCCTGAACAGTCATGCCCGGTTTAACTGCAGAAATAGCAGAAACGGAAGATAAATAAGTAAAGAGTACCTTAAATACGGATCCAGATGCAACCCAAAAGTATTCTAAACAGAAATTTTACCGAAGTGATTAGCACAGATCTTCAAAGTTTTCGATTGCCTCATAACGAGACGAATCTTCCCAGTATTCTTATGCTTTAAGAGCTTCACAGTACCAGCTCCTCTCTCCTTCCACTGATTCGCATCCTTATCGAACCGATATAGCTTCGATTTCCTTTCGATTCACAAACAAAATTCAGTCAAACATCTTAAGAAAAGCTAAACCCTATAAATTCGATCAGATCCAGTTGACCTAGATCACAACAACTTCAGAGACCAATTGAGGAATACACTTACAGATCGAGGATGGCGTCTTCGTCTTCCTCGCCGGTGGTGACAGCAACCTCCTCAAGCCTAACGATCGGAGCAACCTGAGCTCCGGTATCCTCATCCTCGTTAGCTCCGGTCTCTTCCTCGTCTCTGTGCTCGTGCTCGGGTTCGTTGCTCGCCATAGTTATCTACCGAGATATGCTCGTGGTTTCGTTACGGTGCGGCGTATGCGAGAGAGAAAGAGAGAATTTGGAGGTTTTGTAACACAGGAAAACGGAAAGACATTTTTGTAAACGCGTTGAATTGAAGCTAATAATGGGCCGATTTCTTATAAATCTGGCCCATACAAGACCCATTTATCCAGTCCTTCATTCAAAAATATATAGAAATGAGAAAATACAATTCTTAATTTTCGCCTTGGCAAAATATATTTAACATTACAATCTTTTAAACTATTTATCTTAAGGACTATAAACTTAATTATTCATAATAACTCATACGTACACTTATTAAAATATTAAAATATAAATTTTTTGATTTGAATATTACAGTTTACAAGGATAGAAATCATTATTATTTGAAAAGAAATATAGATTTCTATAAATTAAAGTAGAAAATACTATTTTTTTCAAATTTCAACTACAATTTCAATATTTATAAAATATCTTTATATCGGATGTCAATTGTCACCTATGAGATATGGAAACCATTTATTTTGACAACATAGTTATTATAAATACATAATACTTTGACTAAAATCACTTTAGAACACTATACAACCATATAAATAAGACCTTAATGGTGGACCCCAAAAGATATATGGCAAATTTATAAGTATTTTTCTTTTTTTGTACATGTAATTATTATTTGTTGAACACAAAGCAAAATTCATTTTGAACATTAAATGCCAAAAGTGAACTGCATTTATTCAAACTTCGATGGATTTTTTTTTTTTTTGACAACTTAAAGAACCACTTATTATAAATTGTTGTAAGAAACACCATCTATATATCTTCTTTGTCTTTATCCTTCGTACCTCTTCATGTTAACCTCTCTTCCCCCGCATATAGAGAATCTTACATCCTTTTCTTCTCTCGCATATTTTACAGGTCGAAATCATTCTCGTCTCTTCACGTCTATTTCCTAAAACCACTTCGTTTTCATTATCGGTCAATCCATGGCTACATCACCATCAACAGTATCATCAGATGCAAGAGGCAAACCGATCCTTCAGAACGTTGATCGGATCAGCACACTTCCGGACGAATTGTTGTTCATGATTCTAATGAAAATGCCCACAGAAAAAGCAGTCCAGACAAGTGTGTTGTCGACACGTTGGAAGAGTGTTTGGAAACATACGCCTTCTCTCATCTTTGATATGCGAAAAACTTCCAACGCCAAAATGGGATTCTTAGCCGATCGTTCGGGTTATATTGCTAACTTGATTACTAAGGTTTTCTTCTTTTTATTCCAAGTGTTTTTCTCATTATAAGATTCTAAATAATGATTTCGCGCAAAATATTTGCTATAACTAACAATATTTCGCGCGAAATCACTGATACTCCTAAAACTTTGGTAATATAAAGATTAAAATGAGTTAAATCGTGAATATATTATTAATATAATTTACGGAAAATCTGGGAAAATATCATCTCCTATCTTATTTTACATAGTTGTTACATGATTTATATGTATATGTATACGTATATATTCTTTGATCTATAGGAATTTAACATTTGATAAATAATAGCTTGTATTTTTTTTATCAATGAAACTTAATTATGCATAAATTTAAATCACTATAAATATCTTAATTGTTTTCCAAAAATTCCAAGATTTATATAAGAAATTAAAGAATTGGCTCCTATTGTTGTAGAGTTATATTGTATTTGTGTAGAATTCTTTTTTAATCATTAATCTTGTGTTTCTTTCAAAGGTTATAAACAATCACCACGGTCATCTAGAGTACTGCAGAATCCACCATTTTTCATACCAATCTAAAGATTCATGTGTGCTCCAAAGTTGGATTCGATCTCTGGTTCATGTGAAAGAAATCAAAAGTCTCGCACTTCTAAACCATCTTGGTCAAACTAGGAGACCCAGCATGCTCCACTTGCTCCCAAACACATTCTCCCATCGAGCCCTCACCTCTCTCCACTTATATCGCTACGATTTTGAGAATGCACATGGCTTTAACAAGTGTCACAATCTCATGATTCTCCAACTTGATAGAATTTGCGCTGACGTTTGTGTGTTGAACACAATCATTGCAGCATGCCCATCCCTCAAGGTGTTGGTACTAGAGATCACTTGGTATAGCCAAAACGGTTGTTTGAAGATTCATAACAAAAATTTAAAGCTTTTGCATGTGGCTTGCTCTTATATCGATTGCATTGAAGTGTCTGCATCTCTTCTGGATATCTTCTCCATTCGCTTTACTAAAGTTATGAGAGATAACTTCCTCCTCACGGCCCCTAGACTACTCAAGTTTAATAGGAACTACTGGCTTGCAAAGATACCTCATATCAGCTACAACATTTCGTGTAATGCTCAGGTACAACCACAAGCAATTGTATTTAACTATGTATACAGAATTAATATATTGTTTGACATGTTTGAATATTTGTTTACATGAATCAAAGGAGGGAGACAGCATTGAGCATAAATTCTTGGTGAGTAGAGATACTGACTATTTGGCGCGGGTTCAATCTTTGGCGGTGATGGTGGATTTAATGAACCCAAGAGAAGTTGAAATGTTGAGGGAAGTGTTAGTTGCGTGGAATGGAATAATGAGGGAGCTCGAGATATTGTTTAAGGTATGTTCATTTTATGTTTCCGTTTCCAGGTAGATAGTTTTATTTTTGTTTCTTTTATCACTTTTGTTTACTTAGTTATCTATATAAAAACCTGATACAATGTTTTCGTATATATAGCATAAAAATATTCCTAGGAAAGAAGGTGGATCTTCTATTTGTGGAGCACAAAAGAAAAAGTGGGAGGACGCAACAAAAATTCTCAACGCCGATTTTCGCGTGGAAGTTTTGTGGCTGTTTAATTTCAATGGTTCGGATGAAAAACAGTTTGAATTGGCTTCTCGTTTTACAAGGCAAGGGACCGTGGTAAAGAAAATGATGATCAAGACATCTATGGTTCCTAGAAGCGAGAAGTTAGACATAGAAGCCGCAGTTGTCAAACTAAAGAAACTTCCAAAAGGTAACGAGGAGCTTCGTATTGAATGCTTCTAACGAAATTTTATTCGAATCTAGTCGTTGGTCATTTGAGTTAATAAGTAACCTTCCAAGACATAATGGTTTCAACTTTCAAGTAATGCTTTTGGTGTTTTGTTTAATGTTTTAATATTTGGGACTTATATTATACTATAAATTTGAATATTATATGATTTGTTGTATTGAGCTCTATTTCGTAGTTAATACTTTTCATAATAATTAACGTGTTTTTAAGATAAAGTATTTTGATTAGAATAATAAATTAAAAGTGAGTATTTTAGCTCACACAGATTTAAGGATCAAACTTGTTTGGAATAAATGGTTGTTGCGGCTATCTTAATCATGCTTTAAGATAACCAATCGCTAATCACTCCTATTAATCCATCTGCACATACTGAAACATGTTTCTATCTTATCGGCACGCCTAACATAGAGAATGGGAATAAAGATCGAAGAAAAAGAATATGATGATATGCTTGAGCTGAAATCCTTATAACGTACATAGTCGTACATGCTTACCATCTGTCGAGACAACCATCTTTAACCGATCCGGTTATCTCTACGATTCATTCACATGCTCCAAGAATCAAAGTCTCTCCACTTACTTGGAGCCGAAGCTATCACAGCTTATTAGCAAGTTTGGCTGTAAACATGAATTATCAATACGAGGCAATGGTTTCAAATTAGAATACTCAATCTCATCTCACCGCGTAAAAAGATAAGTTTTGTCTGATCCGAATCACATGTGCAAACAAACAAAACTTCAGGCTGAGATTAAAAGACAACATTTCGAGTTTCTTGTTATTATTATCACGATGATATTGATAACAAAAATAAATAATGAGAATAATTTCGCCAGAGACACATGTAAGATAAACCATAATTTCTATTATGTAAATTAAAACCATCACTAATTCATATTGCAGCGCCGTCGCCGATCCCCGGTTTCCCGGCGGTGTATTCGGAGACACAGAAACGGTGATTATCGCCGAGTCATCAGCCACGTCATCGTACGGATCCGGTGATGTGTTGTATTCTACCCTTGAGGATCCCGAATATTCCATTGTAGTCTCTTCCTCTACCGAAGCGTGGCTTCTAACTTCGACCCAATCATCTAATTCCCAAATTGCCCCTCCGGTCGTCGCCAAATTACAAATCCTTGCCATCGCGGTGAATTCGAATCCTGATCTCCACTCGCTTCTCCCTACTTCCTCTTCTTGTTCTTCTAAGTCAAACCCCGAGTTGACCCAGTCCAGTACGCAACGCGGAGATGACTCAGTAGGAGACGAGTTGTGACACTGAAACAGATAAGGATGCTGCAAAAGCTGATCGCAACTCCACCTCTGACTCGGGTCTCGCTTCAGACACTTTTCTAGAAAATCGTGACCCATTTCCGACAGCGTCACGGGCAAAACCGGTAACTCGTCGGAGAAACCGATTTGACTCAGCGAGTCAATCCCGTGGTCTTCCCAAGCGGGTTTCCCCGTAAACATCTCGATGATCGTGCAGCCGAGAGACCAGACGTCGCTCTCCGGACCTTGGTACTCTTGTCTGATCACCTCCGGAGCCATCCAAAGCGGACTTCCACGTGGCGTGATCTGACTCGATGGTTTGTTGATTCTGATCGCCGACCCGAAATCCGCCAGCTTGATCACGGAGCTCCGGCTGACGAGGACGTTCCTCGCCTTGACGTCGCAGTGAACGAATCCTTGCGAATGGACGTGGCGGAGAGCATAGACAAGACACGCCGTATAACGCTGGAGCAGAGTCTCGTCTTTGATTCCTCCGGCAGCGTAATTAGCCACGTCACCTTCTGGGAGATATTCTAAGTAGAGATTACGAAACGACGACGTTCCTTCTTTTGAGTGACCGTCGCCGAGTAACCGCACGATGTTCGGGTGAGGCTTGAGCGAGCGGAGGACGGCGATTTCGTTCTCGAGAGACTCTGCTTGAGTGGGAAGACACGTGGCGAGATCCACGGATTTCACGGCGAGAACTTCACCGTTAGTTTTGCTGATCGCCGTGCTAACTGAACCAAAACAACCTCGCCCGATACAAGTACCACGAACCCAAGAAGAAGATTGAGAAGTTGAAGATGACATTAAAGAAGTAGAAGAAGTGTTGCTCTGTTTCTCCATCTCTGCCAACTTTCATATGTCTTACTTATGCAACATGAAGCTATTTATATGTGTTTTTTTGGAAGCTGTAAAACTGAAGAGGTGAACGTGAGATAAAGTTACAATTTATTTTGTTTCTGACATGGACAAGTCTTGTACACTTGGCTTTTCAATTTGTAAAGTCTCATCTTTTAAAAATTCCCACGTGGATATGTCATGTACAACACAAACTTTCGAGTCTATCATTAGATATTTGAAGAAAAATCTACCATGTTCGATGGTCGGTTTTGGATTAAAACAATTTTAATATACATACATGCATGTATTGAAAATCATCCATGCAAAAATTTTACTTGGATGGAATAATTTGTTGTTTTGAAAAACAGAACAAAAGAAACAAAAAATATCATATTAGAAATTAGAAGACAATGTTATATGACACTTGGAGAAGTTCTCGGGATGTTTGTAAGAAACAATACACTTGCCCTTTCTCCTTAATCCTTATCCAACAAGACTCAAGTTGCGGTTTGATCTTGTCTGTTAATATTTTACTCACAAAGGATAAAATCACTTCCTCTCGCTTCACGCAATCGTTTACGTTTTTATAACCTCAACATTTTTAAAAATGGTCTCTTTACTAAGTTAGACAAGTGATCGGATCATCCCGACTGATCGTGGGTATTGGGTAAGACAAATGAACAAAACGTGCCGATTGATTTGGAAAGCTTGATCTGTTGACTTTTTTGGTGTGTGCTATTTAGTTGACCCTGACATGATCAGACATGGAATATACGGTAAGTCGACGTACAAATCATTATCAAATGATTCATGAATCCAAAAGCATGTCTTAGCCAACCATACGCATGAACAATAATTAATTTATATTCGTAATCAATTAGCATAGAGAAAGTGAGGGTGCACAGTAACAGAATATATACGTGAAGTAGTGGATATCCGAGTAAATATCCGGAGTTGTCAAAGGGGTTAGAGGTTGCCGAAAGGGGTTGGGTTTTAAAATGGGGGTCCATTGGAGGTTTACGTGGCATGAAACCGTTGGTTCACGTTCTTTGACATATTAACGAGTTGTCTGAACACACATATTGGGGATTGACGTGCTTGATCAGCCTCCACGCATAGTGAAAATATTATATTAGTTTTTTTTTTTTTTTGGTTGGGATCATGAAGCACAACAAGAATTTACTCAAAAACGTTATCCATAGATATCACGGAGATCGAGTTGGATATGGAAGGTAGAAATTGAAAGATAGGGTTCCTAGCTTTTGATTGAAGAGATGGTTACGTTGGTTGGGAATCTTGGGATTGTTAATAGCTAGATCACTATAGGGGAGTTTTTGAGAAAAGAAATCTAATTCATAGTGGTTTGGTGGTAGAAATTTCATTTTAAAGAAGACCAAAATTTTCATAACATATAATCAATCTAGTGTTTTAAAACTAGGATTGAAGTTTTGTCAAAGCTTGCTAATGATTTGGCAAACCAATAGAAATTGAACTTAAACCTACTAATGTCTATGCATATACTTTTAGTCTTCTTGATCTTTGAATCATTCCAAAACACACAGAAAAAAACTTTATTCGGCGTTCCGAAAGATTTTTTTTTCCCCGGCCGCAACTAAATATATATTTTACTTTGTTTGTTGTTTCTCTGGGAAAGCTTTGACCTTCCGCGAACGTGAAGTGCTATTTGGACGGTCCACCACTTGTTCCATATCCTCTTAGGGCAACTATTTTCACCTTTTGTGTGTGTATGAATAAATTACTAGAAATGTCCAAAAAATAAGATATTATTTGGAGATTTTAGGACCCATACCATATCCTTCCAACTTAGATGTGTAGGAGAATCCACTCGGACAACAACTCAATACAATGACACTGCAACATGTACTTTTAATACCGTACTAAACTTTCAGACTTTTCAGTGTTTTATAGGATTAAGTTGATAGCTAAGATATATATATATATATATATATATATACACTAAAGTACATGTGTTAACTTTTATCATGCGTCCGTATAAACAAAATAAGTACGAACTTTCAAAACCATATATAATGAAATAAATTCAATCAATGGAACATGCTAAAATTTTATTGGTTTGTTACGTGGTATATTAGATTTGTAATCATTTACCTAATAGTCTAAACTTAAATATGTAAACGATTGATGGTATGAGAAATCTAAATGTAATTATTGGACAAGTGTAAATCTATTTTGCTCCGGCTATAAGAGGGTAACTAGGGATGTGGTATATTAACAAGTTTTATCTCTTTCTGTTTCCCTCCTTATTTTACTATGTTTCAAGGACTTCTATATGTACTCTGTTTTCTATAGTTTTGAAATAAGACGACGAGAGAATGAAGATAAATACAGTAAAGTTTATGAAATATATTTATCATAAGAAGCTTATTTTTGTCAAAAAGTACAAGAATATGATAGAGATAATCTAAGATGGTATACTATACTCTATACTCAAAGTTTCGTGACAACTAAAATAACTAATTGAAGTTAAAAACAAATAAAAGTACGTAAGAAGGACTCCAAACACAAACGTCTGAAATCTGAATTGTTTTCTTATATCTACAGTACTCCTATGGTCAGAAGAAGCGGCACAACGGAATCAACATCACACTGATATCGTCCAAGGAGCCTCGTGATACAGAGAGGTCAACGAGCTTCTTACAAGCTAACAATGGCTTCCGTTTCTGATAGGTTCCTAAGCAAAACGGTCGAGCTATGTCTACTGCCTCCTGATTACTAACCTTGTCCCATAGACCGTCTGATGCTAAGATCAAGAACTCGTGTTGGGGAATGATTCGGATAATCTTTGTCTCTGGTTCAGATATTATCCATTGTTTGAGATGAGCATCTCCTATTCCTCTAGATACTGCTAAAGATCCTTGGATTCTCCAAACACTATGGAATGTATCAACATAACCGCCCTGTTGCATTATCGTAATCAGAACCATGTAATCCGGATAAATAGAACAGACTAGTATAGGCTTTTATATAAAGGTAAGAATTCTTACCGAGCTCTCAATTCTGTAACGTTCATCGTCTCTGGAAGGGCGGTGGTCAGAAGTCAGAGCCTCCGCGAATCCTCCAACGCTCAAAACAGCGCGGCAGTCACCGGCATTGGCCACCACAAGATTCCCGTCGTTGATCAGAGCCGTCACGCAGCACGAGCCGCCCTTAACATGTTTCTTCCTAAGAAACTCAGAATCAGTCGCTAGATAACCGCGTTTTACAGCTTCTTCAATCTTTGAATCGTTCATCCCACTAACAATCTCATCTAGAATGTTATTACACAAGTTGGTAGCCGCAAATTCAGCCGCATTTGATCCTCCGTGACCATCATAGACTCCGAATATTGCCTGAAATTAGAATATACTTAGTGATTTTTGTAAAGTAATATGATCTTTCAATTCAAGAACTACTCATACACTTTCTTCTAACTTGGTTCATTGACTCACACACCATAATGAATGAAACCTTAAGTTATATATTACTCTTCAAATCGCATTTGCTAACCTGTTTGGGATCACCTCGAAGATTTGTAATGGCAGAGAAACGATCCTCCATAGCTTCTCTTTTTCCTCTCTTGCAATAAACAGAGTACTCATCACCTTCCCTCTCAACCTCTCTACTCTCCTCCCTCGGCGTCTCTGTACTCACCGTCTCAGCAGATATAGGAGCTGCAGTACCCACCGGTATATCAAGTCTCGTCGGCCGTTTCCTCTTCAAAACGCCTCCGGGAACAGAGCCCGATCCAAAACCTAATTTAGCGGGCGGTTTCAGGAGACGGGGGCAGAACGGAGATGTGGGAGACGCAGAGGAAGGAGAGGGAGAAGAAACGGGAGGATTGAGATGTGATAGAGATAGTGTTAGGGTTTCATGCGCCGGAGAAATGTTCGAAGTTTTGTTGCAGAAAAGTGACGATGACGGAGAGAACACCGGCGAGTTACAGACGGCAACTGAAAACGACATCGTTTAGTAGAAAACTTTAAAATTCGTTTGTTGATAGTACTTTGATTTGTGTCTGTCTATAAGTCGTCTGTGTTTTCTGTTCAGTGTCAACGAGAGAGAAAGAGTCATATATATATATATATATGGCAATCAAGTCTACGTGACCGTTGTTGCATCTTCCAGGTCAAACGTTACCACTCTCATCCTTTTCTCTGAATTTATCAAATCATGAATCCACCGGCACAGTCCATTTTTTCCGCTTTTGCTTTTGCGTCAACGCCCAATTGTTAGTTACTCTTTAGAATTGATTTTAGGAAGATCATCAAATAGTCAAAGAAGGCAATATTTGTCTGGTCTACTGTTTTTTTTTCTTTATTCTTTTTTAAAAAATGTGAGAAAAAGCCGAAAATAATAGGAGAAAGTCAACAACACTTAAATAAAAAGAGCCCATCAAGAAAGCCTTTAGTCAGATGGCCCATATTAGTCGGACCGACATGGATATGGATATTTTTGTGGTGATTACCCGACCCGGTTCATTATATTTCCAGCGGCCGTCTCTCGGAGATCGCTAGTTCCTTCCCACTCGTGGTGACTCCTTCTTCTTCTTCTCCTTCGAGGTCAGGTTACATCCTCTTTTCTTTTGTTTCCTTTGTTTTATTAACTTCGATTTACGCGTGATTAGCTACTATTTCTGAGATTTCATTCTCTGTTCATGTTTCTCTGAGTTCTTAGGGTTTGCGTTATATATGTTTATTGTTTTTCCCGGCTCCGTTTTGTGTGTTTTGAGCTCAAAAAGCTTTAATCTTGATCGTCTCTGATTTCTCTCTGTGTACATTCTGTTGCTTTGCGGTGAGCAGACTAAAAGTTAACTCGAATTTGTACTCGATTCAGCGAAATGTTGTTCTCCATCGTTTCTTTATTCACTTTGTAGTGGATTTACATTGAGTTAGCTATAATTGGCCTTAAATGAGTTTCTTTTTGAGTGGAACTGTAAATAGAAGAACTGCTGCTTGGTAGGTGTTCGTTAGAATTCCTCTGAGAAATGAAATATAATGTCTCTTTCAAATATGTTCTCAGGAAGCTGATGTTTACCATAACTCTTTCTTCAGCCACCCTTTTTGATGGAGATGCATAGGTGCTATTACTAATTCAGAAATGTGTTTCATTTACTTTGGAATCAAACCCTATTGCAGGTCGAAAACTAAATAGAGGACCAATATCGTTTTTAAGCAGCCATGGCCAAGCATCATCCTGATTTGATCATGTGTCGAAAACAACCTGGCATTGCCATTGGGCGATTGTGCGAGAAATGTGATGGCAAATGCGTGATATGTGATTCCTATGTCCGCCCGTGTACATTGGTTCGAATTTGCGATGAATGTAACTATGGTTCCTTCCAGGGGCGTTGTGTCATATGCGGAGGAGTTGGAATCTCAGATGCTTACTACTGCAAAGAGTGTACCCAACAGGAGAAAGATAGAGATGGTTGTCCTAAGATTGTCAACCTTGGCAGTGCGAAAACTGATCTGTTCTATGAACGTAAGAAATATGGATTCAAAAAACGATGATCGTTGTTAGTTAAACGAGCTATTGATCTTTATTAATGCTAGGAAGAAAGTGTCTGTACTTGTCTGTGTTAAGAAAATTTAAGAAATGCACTCGAAGAAAAGATTATGATTAGTCGGACTTGTTATGCTTTTATGCTTCGTAAAATGGTGGAACGCACTTTTTGCGATTCAGGGGATTTTGGGAGTCGGATTCGATGGTGCGGTCAAGTCTTCATCGAACATATCTATAATTTGAATTTTATGACATAATGTCAACTTAAAACTTTACAGACTACGCAATAACTCCGAGTCTCTAACGTCGATCCAAAAAAGGATATCATCCATTACATAAAACCCCACATGATCGTCAGAGATATTTCTTTTAAAGTGAGGAAACCCCAAAATCCTTTTTTGAGCCAAAAAATTAGACGTTGACCTTTTGTAACGGACGGTGTCTATCAGTCAACGGCCCATGCATGTTCGCTTCGCTTATGTGTTAACTGTTAACTTAACAGTGTGGAATCCACAATGTCTCCAATAGTCAACTCCTACAATCCAGTAGGAATATGCCACGTATTATATATCAGCTATTGTTGGCACATCTCAAACAGATTATGTATTTCGATCTCAAATTTTATAGCCGATTTTATTTATTAATATTTAATTTCTTTTTATATAATCGGGTTGATCTCCTTAAAGAGAGAAGTCAAACAAAAATTTAGACGAAAAATGATATTGTGGCCATTAAGAAAAGCATTAATTTATAAGATAAGAAAATCATTTATTTATAAGAAAAAAGTTTACGTTGATGATTTATTTAGGGACAAGCGTTGAAACAATCAAACTCGTAAATTCAATAGTATTTATTTACATAATATGTTGTGATAGATAAAAGACTTAACATCAGAATATTCCAAACGACATGCCTTTGCAGGTCTCTATATATATCAAAATGTTTTGAAAATTGTTGTTCCCTAAAACATCAGATCCCTAATTCCTTATATATTTGCTTGGATCTGGATTAGACATTCCAACATGATATTTGTAGAGTTCATCTACATAAATTAGTATATTCCGGTTATATATATAGCACTGTCCGAAAAATATGTTATATTAAAGAAGTGAAACTAAGGTTATTTTAAACATTTTGCGTGTATATAAAAGGAAAATGTCACGAGAGATATATAGTTGAATAGAGGAAAGAGAGAGAGAAAACGAGAAGAAGGAGAAAGAGAATATATATGGGTTATTATTATGCAATTCGGCTATGTGTATGCATCTTCTTAGCTCTTTCGATCGTCTCTTCGGCTCGAATCACTTTTTCATTTTCAGGTTAGAGCAATCGAGCACATCATGATCCCATCTACATACAATAAAGATGAAAATATTAGAGTTGTGTATAAACTCATCATGATCCCATCTACATACGATGAAGAGTTGTATATAAACTCATCAAATTTTGAAAATCCAATAGAATATGTTTTGTTGGATTGCTTAGTCTCTTCGATATTAACGATCAATCGTGGGTGTAGCCGTTTAGATCTATCTAGTATTTAGTCAAATAGTTGATTAACCCGTGATACATGTGTGTGGAGGGAGATAGAGTCTTTCGTAATATATTATTCACCACTGTTTTAAATTTTAGTTCTTAGTTTTCGTTTTTGCTTTGATAAGTTTTAGCTTCTTTTTTTTTTTCAAGTTCGTAATATGTGTTCAAATTACATGCATAGCAGAAAATGAAAAGATGGTGGAGAGAGTTAGATCATTGATGGTGAGCACCAATGACTATGACGAGCCATCGGCCAACGCACGGCACAACCCACCAGGAAGGCGTGGAGGACGTCGGAGAGGATGAAAAAATGTTTTTGTATTATTAAGAAAAAGCGAAAAAATGTTCTCGAATATATATATATATATATATATATTAATATTAATATATTTTATTATTACATATTTCTATGAGTGTCATCCTTTTATAGAGTGAATAATATAATCGTCGAAAAATATTATGTACTAAATAAATCAATAAACAGTCCATGAATCCTTATACAATTTTTGCATATGTTGTCTCAGTTTGACAGTTTTAATAAATGGTAAAGAATTATTTCGTTTCATACGTGGGTCAAATTAATAAAGGATCATATAAAAGGGCTATTGGGCCAGTGTTGTCTAAATCCGTAAAACCCATCGGCCCATCACAGTCAGCGAATACTCTGACGTCCTTTTCTTGCGCCCCACATGAGTCTTAGTGAATCACATGTTTTTTTGTTGTCGTTTCTTGCGCATCAAGTTCTGCTGACGTTTCTTATTTTAAATTTTATAACAGAATTTTCAACACCATTAACTTTTCCGAAATTTTTAAAAATAAAACTCCCAATTTTTTTTGTACTTTTACCCAATGAATAGCTACACAGCACATGGCATCGTGTAAGGTCGTAAGAATTTCGTTTATATATCGAAGCAGTAGTCTTCGTATGTTAAACACAAAACATTCTTGATATTTTGTTAGAACGTATTATATTTTTCTGTGGCTACCAAAAAAAATATTCCTTTGGTTACAAATACGAAAATTTTCCATTTATTTTGGGGGGGAGAAAGAAGATTCAGAATCAGAGTGCCACCTGTCATTTCCAAATCCGGCACGTAGGTATTTTCTAATACGAATACAGTGAGTGAATACATTACCAAAGGCGGCTTATAGAAAGAGTTGTTCGATTCTCCAACAACTTAGGTTAGGAGAACTAAAGAATCATGTTTTGGATCAAAAACCTCGTAAGAATCTCGCCGACCACTTCTTCTGTCGGAAACGTGTTCCGAAACCCCGAATCCTACACTCTCTCGTCCCGTTTCTGCACAGCTTTGCAAAAGCAACAAGTGAGCGAGACGGTTCAAGCAAAAGAGGTAGTTAATGGGTTGGAGCCACAACGTTACGAAGGTTTGGCTCCGACAAAAGAAGGAGAGAAGCCGAGAGTTTTGGTTCTCGGGTCGGGTTGGGCGGGTTGTCGGCTAATGAAAGGGATCGATACGAGTATTTACGACGTCGTTTGCGTCTCTCCTAGGAACCACATGGTCTTCACTCCTCTCTTGGCTTCCACTTGCGTTGGTACGCTTGAGTTTAGGTCCGTTGCTGAACCAATCTCTCGTATTCAACCGGCCATTTCAAGAGAACCCGGTTCTTATTATTTCCTCGCTAATTGCTCTAAACTTGATGCTGATAATCATGAGGTAATTGCTAATCTTTTCTTGGTGTTTCATATTCCTAAAAATTGAATATTACTGTAATAGGGTTTATGGCTGATTGTTGTCTCTTTTTTTTTTGGGGTTTTTTCTACAATTTGTGAAACGTAGAAGAAGATTCCTTTAGACATTGTCTCAAACGCAAATTTTGCGATTTCGTTTCATGCTATTATTATACAAACAACTTTTTACAAGCACAAACGCAAACGCCAATTTGAGATTTCCTTCCAATTTTTGCTTGACTTTTACAATTAATTTTGGGTCTAATATATTGTTTTGGGTTTATTTGGAAAAATGATACACTAAACGCAGAGGTAGAAGTATTATGAAACATGTTCTGTGTTTGGCAAAGCTATACATATGACTTTCGACTTTGTGTTATATGATATTTGTGGATCCTGCTCCTGGTTTAAACAGGTCCATTGTGAGACTGTAACTGAGGGATCGAGCACATTGAAGCCATGGAAGTTCAAGATTGCTTATGACAAACTGGTACTAGCTTGTGGTGCAGAAGCATCCACATTTGGAATTAATGGCGTCTTAGAAAACGCCATTTTCCTCCGTGAGGTTCACCATGCTCAGGAGATCCGTAGGAAGCTTCTTCTTAACCTCATGCTCTCTGAAGTTCCAGGTATAGTAATAAACTACACATTCTTCATCCACTTATTACTTTTGAATGAAAACTAAACTCATGAAACACAAATTACATAAATTCAATTTTAGGCATATCCGAAGACGAGAAGAAGAGACTGTTGCATTGTGTTGTGGTAGGAGGTGGGCCGACTGGTGTTGAGTTTAGTGGTGAATTGAGTGATTTCATCATGAAAGATGTTCGCCAGAGATATGCTCATGTGAAAGATGACATTCGTGTTACTTTGATTGAGGTTTTTTTCCTTATGACTTAACCTTTTAATATGATCAGTTTCATATGTATGAGATTTTGACCATTGTTTCTTTCTAGGCAAGGGATATACTTTCTTCTTTTGACGATCGGCTCAGGCACTATGCGATCAAGCAGTTAAACAAGGTTATTATAAATCATCCACATGCATTTGAGAGAATATGGATATTTTGATGTTGAAAATATGTTAGTTTTGATTTCAGTCTGGAGTAAAGCTTGTGCGTGGGATTGTGAAAGAAGTGAAGCCTCAGAAGCTAATTCTTGATGATGGTACCGAAGTTCCTTATGGTCTCTTAGTCTGGTCAACTGGTGTTGGTCCATCTTCATTTGTCAGATCACTTGATTTTCCAAAAGATCCAGGTGGAAGGTTAGTTTTTTCCAATTTCACAACATAAAACGTGTTCTGTTTTATGTTTTTTTCTAATTCCCTCCAAAAATCGATGTCCAACAGTTTGTGATATTGGATCATTCTGTTTATGTAGAATTGGAATTGATGAGTGGATGCGTGTACCTTCTGTAAAAGACGTGTTTGCAATTGGTGACTGTAGCGGTTATCTTGAGAGCACAGGAAAATCAACACTTCCTGCTCTTGCACAGGTCTCTAATGTTTTTAATAGAATCCATTTACTTTTGTTATATGCGGAGTCTTAACATGCAAGTCTTTGATCGATGAAGGTGGCTGAGAGAGAAGGCAAATACTTGGCGAATCTGTTGAACGTGATGGGGAAAGCTGGAGGAGGACGAGCCAATAGCAAAAAGGAATTGGAACTTGGAGAACCATTTGTGTACAAGCATTTGGGAAGTATGGCTACTATTGGAAGATACAAAGCTCTCGTTGATCTCCGTGAGAGTAAGGTATGTTAAAATGCCTCTCTCATTCACTTTCACTTAAAAAACTCTCAAAACATATAATAGATAGGTAACTTCGAGGAGGGAGTTTTCTTGGGCAGGAAGGAAAAGGAATATCAATGGCAGGTTTTGTGAGCTGGTTCATATGGAGATCTGCGTATCTGACTCGAGTCGTCAGCTGGAGAAACCGCTTCTATGTCGCTATCAATTGGCTTACTACTTTTGTCTTTGGTCGTGACATTAGCCGAATCTGATCCTTATCCACTCTCCTTCGCTTACGTACTTCCTCTGTCTCTCTCTTGTTCACTTTATAACCTTTAGTCCCGGAATCATCGTAAACGATGTCTTTTTCCTGGAAAAATGAGCTCATTTTAACAACCAAGTATTTATATCATAGATTCATCAAATTATGAACTTTATAGGACTTGGCACAGCAAAGCTCTAGATGTGTTTCGGATCCAAAGCACCGTCCAATTCTTAAATGATGGTTCCATGGTTGCTGCGCCAAGTCCCTAATTAAGGTGACACTAGTTCAATTCAAATAGTTGGGAGATAGATGTGGCACCTCAAATGATCAAACCTTAAGAGCGTTACACTTAAGAGAGACTAGAGTGCATATACACAAATATAATAGGAGTATAAAACTAATTAATCCCATATTTTGTCCGTCACATGCTAATTAACATAGAAATAAAACCAGAAAATTATAACGTGATCCCTAATTCCAGATGATCCCCTGTATCGAGCACACAGTAACACTTATTAATGCCAAAAGTGATGCTAACGACATCTGTTGCTATTTAACAGTGTGGTACTCGATAAGTGGATGACGTTATTTATACATCCATTAAGATTGCGCCACGTGTTAAGAAACATTATGTGAAGCATTGTAGAGAATTAGCCCTCGATGGAGAGCGTAGACCAAGTAAATTATGGCTTATACGTAATCCTTTTCTTATGGTTTACTGGCACCAGTCTGTCATTAGCTAATCACATGCATATTTGATGTGACATTTGTGTCATATCATAGCTTTTTCAGTGAATGTGTATGTACTTCTTCTGATTCACTTTATTTTTAAATCTACAACAATTATTTTTTAAATCATATTTAGTATTTAAGATCTACCGAAAAAATCGTTAAAAAACTAACCGGATAATTTACCTTTTTCCGAAACTAAAAATCAACCTATGATCCGATTCAGTAATTTTGTTTGAATATTTAACTTTTCGATGTGGAATGTAACTTTTTGGCAGTCGTTAACAATACAATTGCAAATTCTACTATTGTTACATGCATCCACTCGAGGCCTTATAAGTTGATTTTTAAGCAACCAAGTGGGCCTCGGACAATAAAATGATCAACAAAGAGGCCTTACATCAGCCCATTACTTGTCCTACTGAAACTGTAATCTCTCTTCCGTCATGTTCGTGCCAGCAGCGAGCATCTTCTGTCTCAGCCAAAACCTCAGATCGGGAAAATTTGAAAAACCCTAAGCCGCGGAAGATGAGAATGGCACGTTTAGCTATTCGTTCTGTTAACGATGTAACTCTCCTTCGACCATTTCGTCCCACCGTGTCTAGAAGCCTCTCGACCAACGCAAACGAAGGTAAACACCATCCTACATTTCTACGATTTTTTCGTCCATGTTCTCAGATTCTGTCAGCACTGACCACGGAATCGAATTTAACTGAGCAGATCCAAACCAGAATCGATCTTCTTTTGACTCGTCGGATAATTTCGATTCGTTGTTTGGTGATTATACTGGCAACGATGAGAAAAGTAGTGGTTTCTTCCAGCATCTCGGTAAGGCCGAGGGAGATAAGCGCGATTTCAGTGTCTACAACAGATCAGGCGGGTCGAGATTCTCCTCTGCTGGTGGTTCTATGAATAGAGACGAGAGCTTCGATCCTTCATCTGATGGCGTTGATGGGAAATTAAAAGAAGCTGCTCTGTTTTACAATATGGACGAAGGAGATGGCTTGAAGGAGTACTCGTTTAGGCCCGATTTCAACATTAGGGGCGTTAATAATTTTCCTAGGGTATGGTTTCTTGCAAAACTCTTCTATTTACTATGTTATTTATTTGATTTCAAAAGTGTTACTGAAACCATTTTATAGCTATCGTATCAAATTCATTTGGTCTAGTGTTGCATTTGTACTGTAAATGTGCAGTCGAGTCTCAGAGTATTATCACTCAATGATTTGGATTCATCTTGTATATGAATGTGTAGTTCATGTGTATTGTATTCTATTCTATATTGGGTTTACAGGGATGGCACGAGTCCAGATTTTTCCTAAGTCGTTTCTTGTTTGCTTTGATTAAGACACACACTAAATATATTTTCTTTTGTTTTATGACAGATGCAAAAACAGTTGCAAAATCCTAGACAGAATAATAACAAGTCTGAGGTAACTACTGAGGAAGTTCTGAAGAATGCTGATTTCAGGGTGAGTGTTATTGTTTCATAAGTAGTGTAGCATGTGTTTTGTGGTTTTTGGGCTTTGTTGGTACGGGTAAATGAAAGATAGTTTCTGTTATTCTTTCTGTGCTTACCTATGAAATATGTTTTGTCGGACAGAATGTTAGGTTCCTGGCAAAGTTCATCACCGAAGCTGGGATCATCATTAAGAGGAAGCAGGTCATATTGGATGTTTCTCGCTTTAGTCTAGCTTGCTTTATACAATACGTAGGAACATTATGCTAGTTCACATGATGAAACCCTCTTTTTATTTATCTCTTGCACAGACTGGCATTAGCGCAAAGGCACAAAGGAAGATTGCTAGAGAGATCAAGACAGCCCGTGCATTTGGGCTGATGCCTTTCACTACAATGGGTACCAAGGCATTTCAGTTTGGGAAAACCATGGAGAACAGAGACCAAGATTTCGAGTATGAAGTGCTTGATGATGATGATGAGTTTGACGAGGGAAATGCTTGAATACGAAGGATTGGATCGGGGTAGTTTTCATTTCCGTGGTTTTGGTCAATATATGGAATAATCCGTTGTTACCAAGTTGAGAATACGTGATTGGCTGCATGCTGATTTCAGGGTGAGTGCAATAGCTGCTCTTCAGTTTTCAAGTTGTTCCAATATCACTTTAAGTTCCTCCCTGTACTAAAGGATTAAGATTTGTATCTTATGCCTCTAGTTTGTTACTTTTGAAGATCTGAGTCATACTGATTATTTATCACAGTGTCTTTATTCAAATATAACAACGTGTGACTGTAAGATTACGTTTTCTTTATTTTATAAATCAAGTCGTAATTAATTATCATCTATTGCTACAGCTGATAAACAGACACGTATGTCAAAAGAAAGAAAGGATACACCCAAAATTTATGTTCCAGATAAGACAAATCATCTGGAACCCCTCTCTGTTCTCGTCATCTCCATGTATCTAACGTTTTCAATTGTTTTCTTCTTCTGTTGGATCAACCTCTCAAGCCTATTCCTATCTGCATCTGGAAGTTTACATGGTTGATCCAGAGAAGCTGTGACGACTCTGGATCTTTCGAGTAGTTCCCGCTCTTTTTGTTCTGCGAAGCAAAGCAATGATCCTGCGCATACTTCATTAGCCGAAGCCGGCTTCTCTGGTTTGAACTTTTGAAGCTTTGAGTACTCAGTGATGAGGTGAAACATGTAGTCATAAACCCGGTTCATGCTAATACTTTCCATATATCCTTGTCCTCTTTTTCCTATATTTTCAGCCTGTAAAAAGGAAACACCTTAGGAACATGAATGGTATCTTATATATTGATAATTCGATGAAAAATGTGGAATATATTACATCAGAGGGGTTGGCATTGCCCCAATCAACAGCAAATTTGATGGACCGACATAGATCAGTGGGAGAGACAGGCCAGTAGTTTTCCTTGGGAAGGAGGCCTCTGCTGAAGAAATCTTCATACTCAGGTGAGATTATGAGTGTCATAGAACCACATGATAGGATATACTTTAGGGAAACTGACCAAGCGTAACCCTCTGCATATATTTTGTACCTAATGATACAATGAATTCCAACCACATCAAATCCTTCTCATATCCTCTAATCATATACATACATAACTTGGGGTTTCTCTAAGGACTTACCGGTGATTGCATTGGTTGGAGAGCTTGGATTGTTCAAACCCACCTTTTGCTTCTTCTGCCCAGTTCTGTATTGAAAACACAATCAGCATCACTCCCATCAGGTTAAACTATCTATTAGGTCTGTAAGCAAAGCGAACCTGGCGCATGATCTGTGCTCCCCATAACCTTGAATGGTTGCATTTCATGAGCTCCAATCTTATAGGCGATACAACATCGGGATTGCCTTTCCAGTAAGCTCTAGGTTGCTTGCTGTCCCAGCTACTTCTTCTAGACCCTTGCTTTATATCCCAAAACTCTTCTTCCCACGGCCTTAGATTTGTCTCCGACCTTCACCACAAGACTCAGATTCAGACAAGAGTTTGAGTAACAACTTATGGGACAATGGAAAAGAAATAATATGTACCAGCCCCAGAAGGACCAATCCGGAAAAGGAATGTCCAAATGAGCTTCATTGGTGCAATATCGGAAAAGCGGAACTGGAAAGGACTGGTGCTCGGTCCGGTTGATGATGGGTTTGTCCATGCAATCAAACATCATGTCGACATCAGGAACAATCCCTGGATACTTGTTGAGCAGTTGCAGAATCCCCCAAATGGTGAATATCATTCTGCTCTGTACACACGCGTAGTAGAGATCCACGTATAGCTTTCCCGACAGTATCACCACTCGAAACGCAGCATTTGCTTTTGCCTTCTTCACATGCTCTTTAGTCACCCCAGTCTTTGCCCATGGCTCTAAGTCCCGGTGAATCCACCTGGCTTTTCACCAAATCAATGATATCAAACGGATTACACCAAAATAACTAAAAAGTTCGATTCTTTCTGAGTAATGTAATAAACCCATTTCAAAGTAATCGATGAAATTGGTTCGTTCAGACTTCAGACTAACCTGAAGAAGTCTGGGCATTGCGGTTGATGGGTTCGACGACCCGACCCGGAATCCGACAGGAGACTCTTTGGTTGAACGACGGCGTTGTATGGACATGAGAAGTAGGAGCACTGGATGATTCGGTAAGCCTGAGAATGTTTCGTAGCTTCGCTAAAAGATTTGCGTGGGAAGATGTGCCACGGTGTTGGTTCCAAGTTATGTCCGGCTAGAGTTTTTGTCTGAGCTACAAAGTCGTCAACCTGTTCGACGAAATTACCCAGTGATTCAATAATCCTTAGAAAAAACACACACAGGGAAATATAGTCACGTGTTTGTATGTTCCTTAGATCGCAGAGCAATAAAGGCTAATATTTTCATTAGATCCATCAATCACGGAGAAAACAATTAACATAATAATTTCGAGTATGCGATGAACGAAATAGAGGAAAGAGACCTTGTAGAGAAGAAGAGCGGTGAAGGAAAAGAAGGAGAGAGCAAGAACAGATAGAAGGAGATATGAAGGTGTACGATGAAAGCTTTTCTGAGGGAGACGAAGACGGAGACGAAGACCCATTTTTTCTCTTCTTCTTCTTCTTTCTTCCTTCTGCAAAACTCTTTAATGGCCTCAAGAAATATTCTCTGGATTTATTGGTTATACAGTGCGCCGCTCGATGCGGAGCTTCACTTTTCTCTTTACAACAGTTTGTTTCTATTTTTTTTTTTTTTTTTGTCAACAGTTTGTTTCTATTTTAATTCCAAGATTTTATCTTCTCTGTTTTTTATCTTTGATAACCCAAATTAAAAAACAAGGAATATTATTATTTACCTTACCATATCACAGTGGAATGTACACAAACGAATATATCTACTTAACTAACTAAATTAGTTAACTAAAGTTCACCCACATGGCCTTGTGGATCTTGTTTCTATAGTATACTCATTTATTAGTTTGAGGGACGAGTTTAGGAAAGAGTAGACTTTTGCTCGTGGTGAAAACAGAGGTCGTGGTATGTAAAGAACACAATTTTTTTTTTTTTTGTAATTTCAAGAACTTGATCCAATAAATTGATTTGAGTGTTTCCGACGAAATGTAGGGTGTCGTTTTTTAGACATCCTGTCATCTATATTTCTTACATTTACATACATATATAATGATTCTTTATCTATTTTTGCACAAGGATACGTATTACTAGAAGCATCCATCCATTCCATCCATGGAGATGGAGGCCATAAGCAACATTACGTTACCATATTCTTTGATCCATTACATGCTAAGTATATACTTTTTTCACATCATATATGCATCTAAGTAAAGTGGGTACATGAGAAGGCCACATACATTTACATATAATCCATTTCTTTAATTACAGATTTCAATAGTTTCCAATATACTTGTTGGTCCCTTCACTGGGACTGGTCCTGGTCGTCAGAGACGGCCTCATAGTGACTATAGTGTTTTCGTCTGCTCCAGCTTCCAGTGCAGCCATCCCTGCTTCCAGAAACTTCTGAACAGCGTCCTCTGCATACTTGTTGCCTTCACTTACTGTCATGTTCTTCCCAATGTCTGGATATGAGTTTAGAAGATGGTCTCCAACAAGTTGGGAAGCGAGTTGGATCAGCTCCACCTGGAATTCTGAGAGCTTTGAATCTTCTCTTGCTCCCCATGGCCTCAGCGATTGTTTCACTTCCGGTAGTTTCTCTGTTGGATGTCATCAAGGTCAGAAATTGATGGAAACCGATCTGACGTATAAGTATTTGTCCAATATTCTTATTTTGGATTGAGAAGCAAGTTCTAATTTCCTTGACCTGAATTAACACTAATATACCTACTAAATTACATCACTAATAGTTCTCACTTGCATGATTGCATCAACATACACGACTTATCTTTCAACCGGTATCAAATTCAACCAACTGCAACTGTCTATAAATGCTTCAACCACGCAAATATATGCCATATGAATTCAAAATTAATCACAACTTTATTATAATGACCCTTATTTTGGTTATTATATAATGTAAGGCTTCAACGCAAGAAAACTGAGATCATGTATAATGAACTGAGAAATCAGGTAGAGAATGAAACAGACCTGGACAATCTTGGCGAGGAGAATCTCGGATACTGAAGTACTTCTCAAATGTACCAGCCCATGCATCTCTCTTAGTGAGGAAGTGCGACTTAAGGTTGAAGAGTTTCTTCACGGTTGCAGGTATAGAAGAATGCTCATACTGTGAATGCGGTGTTGGACCATCAGGTTCATGTATCACTGCAATGAAAACGAATCCGAATCTAGTGTCATTAAAATCACAGAGACGGTCCTTGGAGACTAATCTAGAAAACCTTGAAGGAACGCATAAGATAATTTACATGTAAATATGTAATGAGGCAAAGCAGATTCTTGTAAAAATTAGAATTAAAACTAATGGGATTTATTAGAGAATTCATAAGAAGCCCAAAATAGTGTCTAATGAGAGGTCCATTAGTCCATGTAACTAGGGTTTTAGCAAGTAAAGATTTATATAAATTTGTCTTTAGAACATCAATGTAAGTTAACCGAGTTGCCTGTTTCCCCCATACTTTTACTTTAAAGAAGATTTTGTTAGAGAACTGATGCACACTCTTTGAAGAAAAATCTGGTCTTTGAAGAAAAAGTATGTGGGAAAGAGGAGATGCTTTCCAAAAACAAATTTATATGAATCTCTACTTGACATCTCATGAAACACTATTTTGGGCTTCCTATGAAAGCTCTAATAGGATTAACATGAACAATGTAACGTCACTAAGAAAGGAAAATAGTTCATGTGCAATCATAGGTAGCAATTCAAACATCAAGCTGATATGAAGCTTTGCATTCTCAAGATTAATATAAACTTAATCATCAAAACAGAATCTCAAAATTGTAAGAGCAAAGGTTGAACAATGATAGAAATTAACAAATCACATACCAGTGCCCTTGTCGATCCAGGGAGAGATGAGAAAGGTAGGGACCCGAACGCCCAATCGATCAAACCCGAAATAAAACGGGTCAGGTCCAATGATTCCATCAGGGTTAGGCACACCTTTAACCGGCGTGGGAACATGGTCATAAAACCCACCATGTTCGTCATAAGTAATGAGCAAAGCCATCTCTTTCCACTGTGGACTACTCCGTAACGTCTCATAAACTTCCTTAACAAACCGTTGACCCGCCGCCACATCATGCGCCGGGTGATCATCGTTAGCCGGAAAAAGATCGATATCGAAATATCTCTGTTCCACAACGGAGTAATTGGGAAGCTTCCCAAGCTTCGCATGGAGCTTGAATTTAAGCGCATAGCTATGAAACTTCACCAAATGCTTAAGCCTACGAAGGGATTTGAAGAAGAAGGTAGCAGGAATGTTTTGGTAATAAATCCCAAAACTGAGTCCGTTCTCTTCTAAGGAATCAAAGATCGTTTTTTGAGGAAACCCTATAACGAGATCTTTCTTCACGTTGCTTGAGCAACCATGGGAAGTAGCTGAGTGAACATAGAATCGATTCGGTTGAGTTGAAGTGGGTACTGATGCGAACCACCGATCGAAAACTCCGAACTCGTTCGCTAACTCGGTGTAAACAGGTAAAACTTGGGGTTTGAATCCACTCATCACGTTTTTAGCCATTCCAGGCTCCATACTCTCAGATTGCTGTGCGAATCCGTTCATTTTAGGATCACCAGATGTATCGTTCGACCCGAATATCTGTTCTCGGATCGCTTGGAATGAGTGACCCGGATCCATGTCGACGAAGACAGCGTCGTCGGAGACGAAAATCTTCTTGGAGTTTGGATCGGAGACGTTTAGGGGGTTTGATTCTTTACCCGTTAACCCGTCGATTTCGGGTCGGGTAGATTTGAGCCAACCGAGGATGTGATCGAAGGAGCGATTCTCCATGACTACAACGACTATGGTCTTGATTGGTCCTTCGATTTTGTGGGGTTTTCGTATATTCTTGAAATCGAGAGATTGAGATGAAATTAGTAAGTAGCAAAAGAGAAAAACAGTGGCAGATACTCGTCGGAAAGCCATTTTTCCGGTGACCTCACACCCGGATAACGCCGATGCGCAGTGGAGATTGGTCAAATTCGGCCAAGTTTTCTAGGGTTTATGAGAGAATCGGTGTTAAGAGAGGAGAAAAAGGCATATACTTGAAGAATAACAATGGAGATACCATATAGGATTTAAGAGCTATGAATCCGAGAAAAGTCCCCTTTGGGTTTAAACTTCATTTTCAAAAATGAAAAAAATAATAGATATCATAAAACATAAATTACGTTTGACTTTTGGTTCAAGAAAAGAAGCAATATGTTATACTACTATTAAATATTTGCAGTAAATATTTGCAAAACTTGATGAATTGCTAAAATGTGAATATTATCGTGATTATGTTAGTTTATTCCTTGTGTGTTAACATGGATTTTGCCTGTTTTAAAACATCATGTTGCTGTTACATAATTTCACATGTTTATTTAAATCATGTATGTACACTTATTTGCAGTCTCATTGAGTATTTTTTTTTGTGCTTATCATTGACTCCTTAATAATCTACCAAAGTCTCTCTTTTAAAAAATGGTTAATAAATCGAAGAAAATACGGTTAAAAGAAATATACAGTCACCAGAAGACAGTACTAATTATACTAAACTTATTCATATCTGAATGTCTACAACATAAAGTAATAGGAGCAACTAATACTAACAAAACCAAAGGACTTCAAAACTAATTATTTTTTTAGGAGCAACTAAAAAACTATTTACAATGTGGTAGTTGAAAAATAATTTATTTATTAAATGTTTACAATGAAAGTGTTGAAAAATGATGTAAATTAATTGGAGTTGAATAATTTTAACTAGTTAAAAAAAAAACTGGGGATTACATGGATGACGTGACACAGATTGATTGGACAAATGTTTTTGAAAACTATTTTTTCTAAATTATTAAAATCAACAATTTTATAATAAACTAATATTTTATTTTTTACTTTCTATATAAAATTTCATCAATTTTTATATTTTATAAATTAAGATTTGTTTCATTAGGAAGAGACACACAAAAACTCATTTTTTTATGAAATTAATTCCAACAATATTTTTTTTAACAAAGTTATTAACTCCTAATTATTTTAGTTTAATTTTAATTGATAATTATTATTAATATGTAATCACATAAACACAAATATTAAAAAAGATAAAAATATAAAATAAAATTGGTAGAATAGGATGTTAAATTTTATTAAACAAAACTATTATATAGTATAAAAATAAAATGTATGTTGAATTATTAGAGGAAAGAGAGAAAAAATGATGTAAAATATAACATAATAAAAAATAGGATGTTTAAAAACAAAATCATTGTTGATAGTCATGCAACCAGCGGTCAATTCCGCTGCTTTCTAATTTTAAGGCCATAGACATAAAAATCATCAATATTATTAACGTTAGAGGCACCATTGGAAATTCAGAAATTTAATGGGCTTTTGGATCATTTAGATCATTTGATATTCTCAACAACAGAGGTTGTGTTTACTTCCTTAGTAAAGTACAGTAGTTTTTTTTTTATTTTTTGTTTTTTTGCTAAGGAACTAAAAGTTTTAGGTTATCAACATGTAAATCCAAACCATTTTCATTTTATTTGATATTTTTATTCGCTTAGAAAGAAAAAAAAAGCTAATTATTTTGGTTTGTCCAAATCATTATTCCACTTTTGTTGGCATAAAAAAAAAGAGAGAGGATTAAACTCGGTGTCTTCCACTTGAATTTTATTTCAAGTCACACGTATTATCCATAACTATTGTCTCTTTTTTTCTTTATTCTTCCTTTATATCATCACATTGGATTCTATTACACATCGTACACATGTGTGAGTGCATCAGAACAATAATTATAGAATAAACTAAGACAGCTAATACTAACTAATAAATTCTTCCACATTTGAACGCTCAACAAGACTAAAACTTGTTGAGTCAAAAGAAAGATATAAAAATACAAAGGTAACTACTACTGTACTTTACTTTTGATTATTATATCTTTCTTGTATATTTCTACATTATCACATCCACTACCATATTATATATTGCTAGAAACAAGCGTTTCATTTTCTCCAATGGAGAAAATCATAAACAAAGATGAAGAAAGCAGAGATATTATTCATTCCTCTACCGGAGACAGGTCACCTTCTGTCGACGATCGAGTTCGGAAAACGTCTGCTCAATCTTGACCGTCGGATTTCCATGATCACAATCCTCTCCATGAATCTCCCATACGCTCCTCACGCCGACGCTTCTCTTGCATCTCTCACAGCCTCCGACCCTGGAATCCGACTCATCAGCCTCCCGGAGATCCACGATCCACCTCCTATCAAGCTTCTTGACACTTCATCCGAAACATACATCCTCGACTTCGTCGATGAAAACATACCAACTCTCAGAAAAATCATCCACGATTTAGTCTCATCATCATCTTCCGGAGATATTCAAGTCGCCGGTTTGATTCTTGATTTCTTCTGCGTCGGTTTGATCGATATCGGCCGTGAGGTAAACCTTCCTTCGTATATCTTCATGACTTCCAACTTCGGTTTCTTAGGGGTTCTACAGTATCTCCCGGAACGACATCGTTTGAATCCGTCGGAGTTCGATGAAAGCTCCGGGGAGGAAGAGTTACAGATTCCGGCGTTCGTGAAACGTGTTCCCGCCAAGGTTTTGCCGCCTGGTGTGTTCGATAAACTCTCTTACGGTTCTCTGGTCAAAATTGGCGTTCGATTGCATGAAGCTAAGGGTATTTTAGTCAATTCGTTTACAGAGGTCGAGCCGTATGCTGCTGAACATTTTTCTCGAGGACGGGATTACCCTCATGTGTATCCTGTTGGGCCGGTTCTTAACTTAAAAGGCCGTACAAATCCGGGTCTAGCTTCGGCCCAATACGAAGAGATGATGAAGTGGCTTGATGAGCAACCTGATTCGTCGGTTTTGTTCTTGTGTTTTGGGAGCATGGGAGTCTTCCCTGCACCTCAGATAACAGAGATTGCTCACGCGCTTGAGCTCGTCGGGTTAAGGTTCATCTGGGCGATCCGTACGGACATGGCGGGAGAAGGTGATCCTTACGAACTGCTTCCAGAAGGATTCGTTGACCGAACAATGGGCCGTGGAATTATATGTAGTTGGGCTCCACAAGTGGATATCCTGGCCCATAAGGCAACAGGTGGATTCGTGTCTCACTGCGGGTGGAATTCTGTACAAGAAAGTCTATGGTACGGTGTACCAATTGCCACGTGGCCAATGTATGCGGAGCAACAGCTGAACGCGTTCGAGATGGTGAAGGAGCTGGGCTTAGCCGTTGAGATTAGGCTTGATTACGTGGCGGACGGTGATAGGGTCACATCCGAGATCGTGTCAGCTGATGAAATAGCCACAGCCGTCAGATCTTTGATGAATGGTGATAATCCTGTGAGAAAAAAGGTTAAAGAGATATCGGCAGTGGCGAGGAAATCTGTTGGTGACGGTGGATCTTCTATGGTAGCCACCGGAAATTTTATCAATAATATTCTTGGGGATAATTTTTGATTATTGTCTCTCGGAACCAAAGTTATTGATGTAATGCTTAATAATAAACAATGCTGTCATTTTATCATGTCCTAAAGTCCAAGACATTGCCGTGTTTCAATCTTTCAATAAGCTTGTGTTGCATACGATATACTGTATAATCTAATAGCTTTATAGTTAGCGTATATATTGTAGAAGCAACCTTGCAGATTTCAATTTGATCCCAAAAAAAAAAACATAAAAATTGTGGAAACTAGTAGGACACAACAAAAAAATCCCTTTGGCGTGCTTAATTTTCAAAATATCAATAAGAAATCGCTTAAAACATGTGAAAGAAAATATAGTATCAGTATCGCCTACATGGAATAGCTTGATACAATCCAAACCAATTTCTAGCACTCGAAACTAGACACGAGTTTCTCGTTACTCCAACATCACTGTGTTAAGCAAATGTTGATTTCAACATAATTTCTTTAATTCTCGAATATCTCCATCTTTTATTATTTTGTTGGTGTGATAAACATGACTTTACTGTGCATAGTTTCATTTGGTAGCGTCAACAATATGTGGACGATATTTCGATACTCATGTAGATAACCAATCAATAATATTCCAAACTATAATTACTTGGTGATGGATTTTAGATTTTTCTTTTGGTAAGGACTGGTTTTGCAATTACACAGAACTCCATGGATCAGTCAGAGACTCAGACGACACCACTGACACACATCCTTAACAACACTTCCTTGTTTGTAGTGTTTCTCACTTTCTCTTAAAACACAAACAAATCTCAACCCGAAGAACGAAAGAAAGAGATGGTAGTGAAAACAGAGCTGATCTTCATTCCAGTTCCATCCACAGGTCACCTTCTCGTTCATATTGAATTCGCCAAGCGTCTCATCAATCTAGACCATCGGATCCACACCATCACCATCCTCAACTTGTCTTCACCATCTTCTCCTCACGCCTCTGTCTTCGCCAGATCTCTCATCGCTTCACAGCCCAAAATCCGCCTCCACGATCTTCCCTCTCTCCACGATCCTCCACCATTCGATCTCTACCAAAGAGCTCCTGAAGCTTACATAGTACAGCTCATCAAGGAATCTACTCCTCTGATAAAAGACGCCGTCTCTAGCATCATCGCGTCGCGCCGTCAAGGCTCAGATTCGGTTCGAGTCGCCGGTTTGATTCTCGATTTCTTCTGCAACTCGTTGATAAATGATGTTGGCAACGAGCTTAATCTCCCTTCTTACATATACCTCACGTGTAATGCTAGATACTTGTGTATGATGAAATATCTTCCAGATCGGCATCGGAAAATCGCATCTGCGTTCGATTTGAGTTCCGGTGATGAGGAATTGACGGTTCCCGGATTCGTTAACGCGATTCCCGCGAAATTTATGCCGCCTGGTTTGTTCAACCGAGAAGCTTACGAGGCTTACGTCGAGCTAGCGCCGAGATTCGCCGATGCGAAGGGTATTTTGGTAAATTCCTTCTCCGAGCTTGAGCCGCACCCGTTTGACTACCTCTCTCACCAGAAGAGCTTCCCTCCGGTTTACCCCGTCGGACCGATTCTAAGCTTGAAGGATCGAGCGAGTCCGAAAGAGGAATCGGTAGATCGGGATCAGATCGTGCGATGGCTCGATGATCAGCCAGAGTCATCGGTGGTGTTTCTCTGCTTTGGGAGCAGAGGAAGCGTTGATGAGCCACAAGTGAAGGAGATAGCTCGAGCGTTGGAACTCGTCGGCGTCAGATTTCTATGGTCAATTCGAACAAGCAGCGCCGCTGAGATAAATCCTAACGAGGTGTTGCCGGAGGGGTTCATGGGCCGAGTAGCGGGCCAGGGTTTTGTATGTGGTTGGGCCCCTCAAGTTGAAGTATTGGCCCATAAAGCAATAGGAGGATTCGTGTCTCACTGTGGTTGGAACTCCACGCTTGAGAGCTTATGGTTCGGCGTTCCTGTCGCCACGTGGCCTATGTACGCAGAGCAACAGCTGAACGCGTTCACGTTGGTGAAGGAGCTCGGGCTCGCGGTGGATTTACGGATGGATTACGTGTCGGGTCGTGGGGATTTGGTTACTTGTGATGAGATAACGAGAGCCGTCCGATCATTGATGAACAGTGGAGATGAGAGGAGGAAAAAGGTTAAGGAGATGGCTGATGCGGCGAGGAAGGCTTTGATGGACGGAGGATCGTCGTCTTTAGCGACGGCTCGATTCATTGGAGAACTGTTGGACGATGATTCGTGCTAATGCAAGGGTGAGTGCACACACGCAGTTAATATTTATCTCTGAACCGAACGTAGAGAACATAATTAAACTGTATACGTTCATTTGCACTAATTAAATTTTATATGTAAAATGAAATATTGTTCTCCAATAGGTAAACTATGGCAATCTTTATGGTATCTTTGATTAAATATTCAAGTTGATACAGACATAGAAAACGTCCTACTCGTTAATTGAATCGCGCTAAACATCTCTCGTTCGGTCTTTCCATATCACCCAATTCTACAAATGCTTTATAGTTTTGGGTTTTCTTCGATTTGAGTTTTTTTGGTTCATGGATTTTTTTTTTTTTTTTTTGGTCGCGTTGGTTTATGGAATTAAGAAACTGAAATTACACTTTTTTTTTGTTGGTTTAAACTTCTTATGCACCGCACAATCAATTTCTTGGCAATTTTTATTTGTAGTTTAAAGATGTAGAAACTTTAAACCACCTAACCAAACCAAACCAAACCAAGCCTAACCAGTACCAAAAAAAAATAGAAAGCGAATTGAAAGCAAACCACGTCACAACAAAGACGCTGATTGTATAGAACTAAACATTATCCCCGCCGATCAACTCGTCGAGGAATCGTTTAACCGCAACAAACGAAGATCCACCGTCCATCAAAGCTAGCCTCGCCGACTCCGCCATCTCCTTCACCTTTTTCCTCGGCGTATCCTCACCGTCCATCAGAGATCGTATGGCTCCCGCGATCTCCTTAGCTTTCACTATCTCCCCGTACGCAGAGACGTAATCTAAACGCAGCTCCACGGCTAACCGTAACTCCTTCACCATAGTGAACGCGTTTAGCTGCTGTTCAGCGTACATTGGCCACGTGGCAATCGGAACTCCGAACCACAAGCTCTCAAGCACCGAGTTCCAACCGGAGTGAGACACAAATCCTTTGATGGCCTTGTGAGCCAACACTTCCACTTGTGGAGCCCAATCGCACACTAATCCTTTACTCGCCGTCCGATCTAAAAACCCCTCTGGCAACAGATCGTACGGACTCGCTTTCTCCGTCGGATTTGTGCGGACTGACCAAAGAAACCTATGGCCGGCAAGCTCTATGGCTCGTGCTATCTCTTCAATCTGCGGCTTGCCGAGGATTCCTAAGCTCCCGAAGCAGATGTACACAATTGACGACTCGGGCTGGTCCTCGAGCCATCTCATGATCCGGTCCCGGTCCGATGGGTCCAGATCCGGAGACGGACGATCCTTTAGACTAAGAACCGGTCCGACCGGGTAAACCGGAGGATAATTCTCAGGACGACGAGCAAAGTAATCAAATGCGTTCTGCTCAAGACTTGAGAAGGAGTTTACCAAAATGCCCTTGGCTCCAGGGATCTTCTCCGCAATCTCGACCCAAGCCTCGTAGGACTCTCTCACGAATAGACCTGGAGGCAGAACCTTCGTCGGCACGGAAGAAACGTAACCGGGAATCGGATGCTCGTCGTCGCCGGAGCTTAAATCAAGCTCAGAAGAGATTATGCGATGTCTCTCAGGGAGATACTTCATCATACCCAAAAAACCAGCATTACACGTTAGAAAAATATAGGATGGAAGGTTAAACTGGTTTGCCACTTCGATCAGTGGGACACAGAAGAAATCGATAACCAAACCGACGACCCGAACCGAACCGCATTCACTACGTGAGGAAACAAGAGTGGAGAGAGCGTCTTTGACAAAAGGAACTGTTTTCTTGGTGAATTCTAGAATATAAGCCTCGGGAGCTTTAAAGAAAAGCTCCAATGGTGGAGAGTTTTGAACATCAGGCAAGGCAACAAGACGGATTCGAGGCTGCGAAGCAACGAGAGATTTAGCAAAGAGGTGGGCTTGAGGAGCGAGAGATAATGCCCAGTAGATGATGGTGATGGTGTGAATGCGATCGTCTCGTATGATGAGAGACTTAGCGTATTCAATGGATACAAGAAGATGACCAGGGGATGGATACGTAACGAAGATGATTTCTGCTTCTGCTTTCATCTTTTTTCTTATCTTTCTCTTCTATCTCTCTGCCTGTGTTTAATGTTTATATTTTTTAAGGATTCTATGACCAGTTACGATGGACTTGTTGGGGAAAAAAAATTAAGTTTTGAACTGTTAGAAGTGTTGAATGAGGTGTTGAATCCATGTGCATTAAATAAGAACATGTTAGAATAAAAAAAAAAAAGATAGGACCACCGGCTGCGCAGCCTGTTGTGCAGTTATTAGATACTTAAATTTTTGATATTTTTGTCAAATCCTAAATTTTTCAAATCAATTACCAAAATTTAATTAAGTTGTCACATCCTAATTAATTAATTTAGTTTCTTATACCAAAATTATTACTATTATTTTATACTCAAATAGAGTCAAATTTATTTCTTTTGATTTGTAATTAGAAAAACATGTTTTTACTATACTATTCTATAAGCCTATAAAAAACCTCTTAATTATCGCTTTAAACATTTTTTTAGTGAAACTAATACCAATAGTAAAACTTTTAGCACCCAAAAATACAAAAGTTATCTTTTTCACTATCTAAAATTTCAACAATTATCAATTTAAAAATATATATCAAATTATGGTGTTGTAGAATATTAAATTTTATTAAATAAAATTATTATTGAGTTAAACGTTGAATGAGTGTTGAATTAGTAGATGAAAAGAAAAATGAAAGAGATTGTTAAGTGTTTAAGTTCGTGTTTATTTTAAAAAACTCAGGAGTAAATGCTCCAAATAGCCGAAACAATAAAGCACCGTTTTCCCACTTTGAGAAACCATTCATTGATTGATGGTTATAATATATAAATATATAAATATATAAATATATAAATATATTAAGAAGGTACGAATGATTGATGGGTAAAATACGCATGGACCGATGCACGTTTTAGCCGTTAAGTTATATAAATTATACATTTTGATACTCACGGGTTAGACTATACTCAAACTTTAGCGACATCTGTTAGAGTTTTTCTGTGCAAAACGACTAGTTTAAGTTTCCTAAGAATTACAACGATGACATTACCGAAAGATAGAGAGATTACAGAACACTTTAATGAAGACTATGATAAAACCAAAGAGAGGGAAAATGGAACCACTTTTACCTGAAAAAGGAACTAATCCCACTACTTACCAACTCCTTTTCAGAATCTCCTCACAGCTCACACCCTCCCAGACGATAACAATGAGTATTATTCTATGGAGAGACCCTACATAATACTAATTAATCAATGTATAACTACTTCACTATCCACAAATCACCCAAAATTGAAAAAAGTATAGCCACACAGTTGGTTTAATTAAGTCCATTAATGATAGTAGACGTGCTCAGACGTCTCAGTGGATCCTTCTCTGATCACGGTTACAAAATGAGTAGATGATGACTACATACATTAATTGTCTTCTTAATTATTTTCGGCTATTTCCAGTTTATGTGAAGCTTAAAAATTTCTACAAAACAAAACTTGAATGCTATACATCTAAATTTAAATTTTATTCTTGTTTTAAACCATAGTGTGTTGTTAACTTCATCATATGGTTTTAAACTCTACACTTAAATTACAACCATGTTCTATTCCCCCAAAAAAAAAACCCTAATACAAAATTGTTGTAAGAAAAAAAACCTAATTCAAGATTATGCTTTTCTTTCTCATACACTATTTAAGACGGCGATAGTAGTTACCTGATCGTTTAACACTGTAGACATGTTAGACAACTCTTAATCCCAGCTGGAGAAATCATTCAAATTTTGCTGATTTCTAGGTATAACTTATTAAGCTGCATTGAAAGTTGTGGAAATGGAGATGAGTAACTCAGAACAATGTTTTGGTTGTACTCATGAAGTTCCTTTGCTGGGCAAAGATTTACCTCTCCAACAGTTGCATCCTTTTTGCTCCCTCGGAAAGCCTTTGCAGCATAGCTTACTATATATGATCTGTGAATTGTTAAGAGAGACATGTGATGAGTCCAGTTAGAGTCTTTAAAATCACTCTTGCTTAACCATACAAGTTTTATGACATTGTTGTATATCCAAAGAACTCTAGGCGTGGATGTATCTTACTTGTTGATGTTGAGGAAGAGACTGAATAGTTTCAATTACAGGAGATTTAAACGTCTTAGATAATATAGTAGCCATATGATTAATCCTTTCCTGTAAGATTGAGCATACCACATCATCAGTAAGTAAGCTGAAGTTTATACCTGTCGATGACATGGCTTACAATGTAAGATATAGCTATAAAAAATCATACCTGGTCTGACCAGTCACTAATAACTTGTTGTAGTAGTTTCTCCATAGATAGTAAGATAACAAAATAAGAAGACTATTGCAGAATATAATGGATCATGTTTTACCTTTAGCCACGTTTTCACCTCCCGCCTTTGTTTTGAACCGCCAGTTTCGCGGCTTTTTTTATTGGGCCGCATTTTGTTATATGGTATATCACATCACATGCAAATGGGCCCAATTTTTTTATTGTTCTCTGGCTCATCTCCAAAGATATATTATACAATCATACAGTCCATTTACAAAATTTACGAAATAATATCCATGAGACCTAGAAAATAAATAAGGTAAATCTCAAAATATATAACTAAATTCTATTTTTGTCTAAGTAACTCGCGAAAATATCATTTCATTAATGACAAATGTAACTAGTTCAGATGTAAGTAACCTACGTATACAACACGATGATAACTTTTTCAGTTTTTGTATTTAAACACAAGACATTGTTAAAATATCCCACATGGAAATAATGGGAATTTGTAAAGCAATATATATAAATTGTGGTAATCTTTCACTGTTAAACTAGTTTTTGAGTGTGAGTTAGCTTTATACTAATAGACAAGACATATATGCTCTCTTGTGCTTAAAATGCAAACACCTCGTAACTTATCCTCCATTACCACAAACTACTTTATTTGGCAACCGAGTTGTCTTCGAATCTCTTAATCACCATATTGCAAGTAGACTCTAACATTCCGAACCTTTCAAACCGAAACTCTTATTTCTCCAAAAAAAACGCATGAACCTCGTATATAAATATTTTTTTATGGTTTTTATTTCCAACCACAGTATTTTGATGGTTTAGTGAGAGTCGGATTTAAGATCCAAATCCTAAAAAAATAATGCTTCGAAATCTTCAAATTGAGCAATATGATAGAAGTAGACAAAGACTCAAAGTGGTCTAAGATATTTTTATTTTTGGTCTACCTTCTTCGAAAACTTTGATTTGGGAATAAAAATATCCATTTAAGTCCGCTGATATTATGATATCACAATATGTACCAAAAATAGAATATTATAAAAAATGCAAAACAAAAAGAGAATTTAGGTTTAAAGAAGATAAGAGAGATGAGAGTAGCCTTTGCCGTGTTGATGTTTCTGCCAGTCTCTCTCTCTTTCTCTCTCGCTCTCTCGCTCTCAGCATTTTAAGATAATTTGGCCATAGCATCCTATCAAGAGTCACTACGTATACTTTTTTTTTTTTTCACTATACAGAAAAAAAATAAGCAACGATATATAACGCACGTACGTTATAATAAGTTCGTATGGTGTAAATCTTTTACATATTTTTTATTGGTTGATTTCGTTTGAAGAGTTTCGAGTATAAAGTATAAACGCATCAATTATTTGAATAGCTAGACATTAAGATAATTCAATGTAAGAAATTCAATTTACACTAAATGCCAGACTTTGAAAAAAACAATATCGAAATGCGGAAGAAAAAAAATTAGATATGTGGTTGATCAAATAATTACTGATTCTGTATCAAATTTATATACTGTGAATTTGTGATGAGTGCGATTTTTTCAAAAACCTCAAGCACGATATGTTACATATTGCGGATTTATTACGTACTAAGTTGTCCGTCATGCTCGTGTTTTTGTAATTACGCATTTATGATAATTAATTAATTTCATCCCAACATAGTCAATCGTTCATTTGTAAAATAAAAATATCTAATTTTTGTTAAAAATAAAAATATAATAATAATAATAGTAGCCGACGATTAACTAGCATTTGTGCCGACATCGTATTATGTAATCGATGAACAACTATTAAGATCACATGGTTCATTTCATCATTTTCTATTTGTTTTATTTACTTCCTCAAAAATTTTGACATTTAGCCTTTAAATCTTGCAGTTGTCTCATAACTCCATCTATGATTGTCGAATTGCCCATTAGCTATTAATTTCGTTATATAAATTATTTATAAAATATGAAAATCTTATACAATTTTTTCTATATATTACAATTAAATCTGGGTCTAATTTGGGATCGAATACCCTAAGCAGATTAAGTAGGATCCACGCTTCAGGCTCTGGTCCGACTCCGAGAAGTTTGTTTGGTCGTCGGCTGATTGGGAGAGTTTACGTATAGTTTTTTTTTTTTGATAAAAGACTTTACGTTTATTATTTTTTTTTAATTAAAAAAATTTACGTATAGTTTACATAAATAATTCTTATTATTTCAGTCGGCAGCACAAAAGGACTCCTATGGCTATTTCTAATTCATATACGAAAACAGTCAACTAATGTTTTACAAAAGTCTATATAAATTATAGACAATACCTGCTATTTGACGTAAAAATAAAAATTGAAAACTAAACAAGTTAGAAATGAAAACATCAAAATACGTCATGTGGACAAATTAAGTTATTTTTCATCTGAAAATTACTTGTATCATTTAACTACGAAAAAAAAACAAGACATATATTAATTTGTTGATTGGACAAAGCGTAGGGCTTAGCTTGTTAGAGCTTTTTTGGTTTCTTTTCTTGTTTTTATTGCATTTATCCGTTGTTGAGCTTTATTAAGACTTCTCCGGTTTGATCGCGTGCTTTGCTTCTCGGAGTTTAGTGTTATCCGGTTCGAGGTTTGTTTTGCTCTTTGTCAATACAATCAAGACATGATCGAGGTCTGGTCAGATTATGATTTCTACTGAGGCGTCTTCAGTTCGTGAATGTGACATCGCCGTTTTCGAAAGACTGGTGGATCTTGTCTGTGTCTCGCCTTTTCCTGTCGGAATAGAAGTCTTAGATCATTCTATTTGAGAGATACCCTGTTTCACAATAGTAGATTTCGCTAGCTGCAAAATCGACGCGTGCTGTCGTTTGTGGTTTGCTTCGTTCGCATCTGTGTAGGAGCAAGTGTGACATGTTCCTTTTACTTAAGAGCTTTCTCAAGTTTTTGTCTTTTGTTTGTTCTTCTGCATCTTGTATTACGTTTTTAGTATAGTCCCTGTAATTTATGGCGTCGTCTCCCTCTTTTGCGCTTTAGTTTCCGGGGATATTTTGTTTTTCCACCGGTTTATGTATTCTAACAATGTATCATTTCTTTTAGTTATTAATAAACAACCGACGACAAAAAAAAATATTAATTTGCACGTGCGTTATAAAGTCAAAGGTTAAAACGCTACTCTCAGTACTCAGTAGCATATATATTAATATATATATGACTGATCAAACCAGCATAAACTTCACACCTGGTGGATCTGCGAATCTAAAGCAAAAGCAAAAATAAAACGGGAATTTTGTAATAAAACATGGGACTAGATTACACCGTACATGCATTACCAAAGCATAGTATTTAATAAGCTAATGGAATTAGACCATAAAAATAAAATCACACTTGATACGATTGAAGCACATTGACAAGGACATAAACCAATTAAATAAGCAGATGAAACTGAAACTAACAAAAGAACAATAAAATATCAGTCGTTAATAAGATATCAGCAGTACAGGACGTATACCGTCACTTGCTTTAGACGTTGCTTTCTCTAACGACGTCAACTTGGTGCCTACCGGTCATCTATCACCACTCTCCGGTCACTTCTCCATCCTTCTCCACCGTCGCTTCCTTACCCTCTCCCTTCAATTGCTACGTTCCAACAAAATATATTTTGTTTTAATATCAAAGGCTTTAACCTATTTAACCTTTCTAGTTTTGTCGCTTCTTCTTAATTATTTTGATATATATACGTTTACATGCATGCATATATTGCATCTACGCGAAGTGTTTCTTACCAGAATAAAATATATGATATTAATCATTAGTTAAATGATTATTGTCCTGCAAGATCTATCGTGTAACTAATTAACACACACATATATATATATATATATATATATACTTTATAAGACTATAAGGCCATCATCAACCCAAGTTTCTTAATTTGGGGTTTTTAACATTATTTAATTATTATCTTATATACATACAATCTTATCAACCTCATTCTTCTTTTTTCTTTTAAAAACCTCTTCTTTTTTCTTTTAAAAACCTTTCTAATATTTAATTATTATTTTATATACATACACTCTTAACAACTCAATTCCTCTCTCTTCATTGAAAACTCCACCATGAAAGTTTCTTAAATAACAAATTTAAGAATTTCTCTCTATTCTTTTAAAAACCCCTCTAATATTTAATTATTATCTTATATACATACAATCTTAACAACTTCTTTCCTCTCTTCTCTATTAAAAACCTCTTTAATATTTAATTATTATTTTATATACATACAATCTTAAGAACCCCATATTTAAGAACTCCCCATTGATGATGCTCTAAGATCTTCAACGTGTCTTTATGCTATGTATAGTTCAATTTTAATTTGATGGAACTGATAGCGCTCTGCTGACAACATAAATTAGGTCAATATCATGAGCAACATGTGAACTGGAAAAGTAAGAAAAATTAGGACGTGAATTTATTGTTTCACTCCTTTTCGGTTGAAAATTTTATAAAAACAGGACTCAGACTAATATGATAGCACATGTCGGACTTTTCTTTTTAAGTAGATCCACCAATACGTAAAAAAAAAATCTGAACAGTTGCATGGCTTTCATACTAATATAACTAAATCGCTTAACTATATATATATATATATTTATTTTGTCAACAATAAAACTCTCATTTTTAGACTTAAAACTTCATTCGTTTTCCATTTTCTCCTCCAAATCCGATAGTACCACTAAAAAACCCTGTGTGCTTTTACTTTGCTTAGCATTATGGATTATGGTGATGATAACTTATTTAGTGTGAATATTAACCACACGACTAAAGCCCGTATTATATTGCCATTTTCCAAAGAAACCATGTGTTTTGACTTTTGACGTTTGAATCTCTCATTCAATGCATTTCGCCATTTTATGTCATGGTTTGAGTTCTTAAAGGTAGATACATCTGCAATAACTGTCAGATACAAAAATATCAAAATTGATTTTTTTTGTGCGAATAATTCGGTTTACGTCATTTCCAATATACGGAAAGCCCTAATCCGATCTGAGTCCAAACTATTCTTAATATCCAATAAATTTACATCTTAATAGTAAATCAATTCATTAATTTGGTAGTATATTTTAATTTATATTTTTGAAAAAAGTAATTTTAAAGGTTCATCATTTTACTTAAAAAAATCCAGTCTGGCTAGACCGTCGAGAGGCTAGTTCAATTTTATTTCAGTTAAGATTTGATGACTTAAACATGCACATTCCGATTGATACTAACTAATTGTTACGTACCCATAGTCACCATGACATAAATAAAATATGTTGTGAGAAATGATCCTACGTTACTAAAGATAAAGAACTCTAGTAATAAAATTGGGCTTTTATATGAGTTGTCAACATTAAACATGGATTGGAAAAAAACGAGTTTAAACGCAATAAACTATTACCCTTAATTAATAAAAAGTCGTTTCCAGATGACATGGACACGAGGACCCCACTTTCTTCCGCCTACCTTATTGCCAGCCTGTTATTTTCACACTTCTACTTAAACGAATCTTTAATTTAAAATATGTTCACGTTAATTACACGTGTGACTTTACATGTTGTCTAATATCAGTATTTTATAACATAAAACATTAATATTATAATAAGAATTATATAAAATATGGAGTATATTAGAAAAAAAACATGAAATCGTATACAAAATTAGACAATTTAATTTATATCAAACAACATACGGACCTTAATAAAAAATTTATAATTAAAAATTGGAGTATACACTGAAAACAAAATTTATGAACTTCTAATGTTACTTTACATTCAAATTTGTCAGATCCGAACGACCAAGTGGCACATTTAGAACCGTCGGATCTAAAACAAAAAAATGTGAAAAAACTCACCGGTTTTTTCTCACTTATTTTCGGTAACGGATGCCATGTCCCTAGTTTCTTTCACCTGTTACCGGCTTTTCCAGTATTCCTCTACGATAATCCTGTTGACTATTCTAGCTTCACCCGTGAGACTTTTTTTTTTTTTAAATAAAAAAAATCAAACCTCACTTAATTTTTTGGTCTTTTGATAAATCTTCATCGCATTTGTATAAAGGCAGCTCCTTACCTCGTGCTCCATCCAAACTCTATAGGATTATCCCGAGAAACTTCTTTTTTTTTTTTCCTTGCTCGGACAAAAACCTCTGCTCATTTATAGAGTGAGTCTCTTCAGCTACTGCACTGAAGTTTTTGTATTTATAATATCGTAGTTTCCATTGATTCTCGTGGTGTTTCAGTTTTCTCCGATCCGATTTTTATGGGGATTATAATGTGAAAGTGCATGCTTTTGATTTGCAGGAAGAAGCATTCTAGACGAAAGGAGTTTCCAGTTATTGCTCTGTTTTTGGGAGATATTTTCAAGAAATGGGAGTGAAAGTAGCAACAACAAGCTCAACCTTCCATCAATGGGTGGCTCATCCCAAAGTTCATCATTCCTCTTCACTTTCTCAAAACATAGCTTCCTCCGCCGTTTCAAGACGACAACGTAGCATCGGAAACGTCGGACGCTCTCTCTCCTCTCGTTCCTTGATGCAGAGCCAGAGGCTAAATCCTTCTTCTCTCTTCTTCGGCACTTGTACAACTAAAACTCAGTTGATTCGCAGAGCTTTTAGCGCAAACTCGGTCGATCCATTTTCAGAGGAGGAGTTTTCGAAAAAGATGCATGAGCTTGCTCTCAAATTCCAAGTCGAAGACAACGAATCAGTTGACGATTCCAGTCGTTGCCACAATAGTTTCAGATCATCAGATTCAACGGAACAGCCATGGCCAGAGATGTTGCAAATGTCAAGCATCGAGAGGAAAGCAAACAGTGTAGAGCTTCCTCTTTCGCTTCGGATCATTAAGAGAAAGCTACAGATGGAAGAAGGAGTTATTATTAAACAAGTCGGCGAATCAGCTTGTTGCTCTGTCAAGAAAGCTTTCTCGTCAATGGTGTTTATGATTCGAGAACTTCAAAGCTTTACACTACACATGAGAGAGCTTCTCCTCTTTGAAGATTTACAAGGTATTCTCCATCGTGTGAGAAAAGAAATGCAAGCATCCTTCGTTTGGTTGTTTCAACAAGTTTTCTCTGCAACTCCTACTTTGATGGTCTCTGTTATGATCCTTCTCGCCAATTTCACCGTTTACTCTATTGAGAGCAACTCTGCTTTAGCTGCTGCAGTTAATGTTAGTCCTCCGATGACCACCGTCTCTTTTAGCTTAGAGAACACGGAACTTCAGGAAACAAACCAGAATTTCGATTCTTCCATGGTTAAAACATTCTCTGTTTCTTCTCCCTACGGGAAAACATCTTTTGTCGGAGGAGGAGGCGGTGGGAATAACATCCCACCGCCGGTACAAAGCGGAACAGAGGGTGATGGATCTGACCAATTCAGAAAATCTCAGTTTTCATCGTCATCTATTGGTGCAACAAGTGCGGATTCAGATGTATCTGTGTCAGGGCAAGAAGAGATTAGACTGTGGAATTCAATCTTGAAGGAAACGGAGAAAATGGAAGCGTTAGATCACGAGACGATGAAAGTGATGGTTTCTCCGGTGGAAGCTCGATTAGAAGCAGAAGAGTCCATGGATTACTTCAAGACCGAGCTTCTGTACCAAACGGGGTTGTCTCAAGAGCCTGAAAACGTTCTTCTCCTTGCTAATTACGCTCAGTTTCTCTACTTAATCATCCATGACTTCGACAGGTAATTAGCATCTGCCCATTATATTATTATTTACTAATCATGTTATTTAAAGTATATTATCTTTGATATTGTTCTTTGTCAGACTAAGATTAGAGAGTTTAGATTCGGTTTGGTGTTAGGTTGGAGTCTTGCATCCAAATCTTAGGTTTTATTGGCTGCAAGTTGAGACTAACAGTCGTGGAATGATAGATATTATATTGGGAGTTAGGGAGCCATAGATATTTTAAGCTAAAAATGGTCATAATCACCATAAGAACCAATCGGATAGGCTTAAATTGAGTGAACCAGTTCTCTTTACCACTTAGAGAAAGAATACAACTAGTAAGTGAATATCTACATCTCCCATATCTACTTGTAATACAATTGGGAATAATATAAAATAAGTCACACACTATGGATTGATTGTTCTCTTTCCCGAAGAGTTTGTCTTTTAGCTTGAGTCTTTTTTTTAAGTTCCCAACAAATAAAATTAAAAGCTTGGTTGATAGTGGAGTATGTGATGGAATTTTGAAGCTTGAGTCTTTAGATCACTGATACATTACTCCTCCTTCACCCACCAATAGTGTTGGTAACTAAGAGCATGATTAATGGGGAGTTCTTAGAACGAGGGTTCTTAAGATTGTATGTATATAAAATAATAATTAAATATTAAAGAGGTTTTTAAAAGAAGAGAGAGGAAAGAGGTTGTTAAGATTGTATGTATATAAGATAATAAATAAATATTAGAATGGTTTTTAAAAGAAGAGAGAGGGGTTCTTAAATTTGTTATTTAAGAAACTTTCATGGTGGAGTTTTCAATGAAGAGAGAGGAATTAATTTGTTAAGAATGTATGTATATAAAATAATAATTAAATATTAGAAGGGTTTTTAAAAGAAAAAAGAGGAATGAGATTGTTAAAATTGTATGTATATAAGATAATAATTAAATAATGTTAAGAAACCCAAATTAAGAAACTTGGGTTGATGATGGCCTAATAATTAGCTAAAATTGGTACATTTAATTTAACCTTGTAGATATTTTGGTGACCAGTCTCCAGACAATATTTTGACATGTTAGCTAGAGACTGACTAATTTAGCAGCGGTTCCATTTAGAAAATTTCTCATTTGATACATCTGTCACATTCTATAATAACCAAAACCCAATTCAGTTACGTTACCCTTTTGGCCTTGTCCAAATCCATATCTTATCCCTACTCTAGAGAACAAAACCGTCTTTGTCCATATCTAACGTGGCTTATTTTGGTTCGGTTGGGTGAAAACAGGGCGGAAAAATATTTCAAGAGAGCAGCAAAAGCAGAGCCAGCAGACGCAGAGGCGCTGAACAAATATGCCACGTTTCTGTGGAGAGCAAGAAACGATATTTGGAGAGCAGAGGAAACGTACTTAGAAGCAATCTCTGCCGATCCAACCAACTCCGTCTACTCCGCCAATTACGCTCATTTCCTCTGGAACACCGGTGGGGATGAAACGTGTTTCCCTCTCGACGCTCCACCGCAACAGAACACCACATGAAACTGAGTCATAACAATTTGTGTGTGTACAGTGGTTTCGCTTATACAAACTCATGTTCATGTGGCAAGTTTTTTGTCTTGTAAACAAAAAAAGCTTTCGTTTATTCAATGCGTACATATTTCGAGTTTTTTTTACTTCGTATTATCTACTCGTCACGGACGTATTCTTTTTGTGAACAAAACCGTGTCAATCAGTTTCTTTAAACCATATCCTTATTTAGAGAGGATGTGGGCATGTGGCAATGGATTGTGTATAGCATTTTGCTGGATGATTTATAAAAGAAATTGTCCGCTTCTATCTGTATACAAGTTTGAACCATCTTTTTATCGTGCGTGTCATTCGTCTCCTGTACATGATTGTCGACATACAGTGTGAACTCAGAATTTTATACAATAATGTGTCACTAAATTAAACTGCTATATCACGGCCGTTGTGTATAATTGCGTAGTAATAATCTTTACTTTATTTTTGTTTCCCCTGGATTAAAAATGTAAAAAATGCATTAAAAGCAACAAAAAAGGTGGGAGTTAGGAAAATATGTGTAGATTTTGTAAGAAACCAAATACGCTTCTCGATCCATACGTCTCTACAACACATCGGATCGTGAGGAGCAAAACACAGAAAAGAGTAATGTGAACCCCCAAAAGAGGGACACGTCTCTCTTTCCTTTGTTTCATTACTCATTATTAAGTGGACTCTGTGTGTCTGTTGTCTCCATTATCAGCTTTTGGGATTCACGCAGATCTGGATATTCTCACGTGAATTCAATATAATACTCTTAAATTGTTTATTTTTTCTGATAAAATGGCGTGGAAGGCTGTGATTAATGCTCCAATTTTCTTACACCTTTGGACTTTTCTACACCTGAGTACGATCAACGATAGCTTTTTTACGGTATATTTAACCTTTTCTTCAAAAGGTATATGCATAGATTTGTTCATTCAAGTCTAATATTTTTACTAGACCGAGTCAGGTCAGAATAATCGAAAGCATAAACCCATTAAAACATTCCAAGCCAAGACTCTCTAATCAAAATAATTCAAAGTCAAACGAATGAAAAACGATTAATCCTCTCCCGATTTCATAGCTTATTTTGCCAAGCCATATTAAAATTTTCAAAAATCCAATTTTGACTTCATATCTATATTACTACATATATAATCTATCTTGTATTCAAAAGAATGTATTACAAGTTGAAAAACTATCAGCTGCAGATCGAGAAACCTCTCAACTCTCAAGTTTCTTGTCTGTTTTTGTGTTTAATTATTAGTCTTCAGCCTATTGAACAATCCCACTCTGGCTTGGAAATAGGCGTTATGACATCTTAGCTCTGGCAAAGACGACTCCAGCAAATAAACCTGCAAAACCAAAGTACATACACACACTATCAGATACACAAATTCATTCACCTTGAACTTACATTTATAAAAAAAAAAAAAAAAACCATAGAACACAATAAATCATCGCTAGTGTGGTATAATGATGCGACCCTGTAAGTGTGTAACTTACCAAACAGTATGCTGAACAAATTTGGGAGACTGAGAGGAACTTTGAAGAGTACAAGACCAGCTAGTGATATTGGAACCTTGTTTAATGAACCCACCAGACTGCCACACAATAGGAAGAATGTCTAACATTATACACGAAATATGAAATCCAATCAGATGTTTATTTGGCCAGAAAGAGAGAGATACCTGTAAGTTGTGGGTCCAGTTTGATGCAAGAACCACATCGAAGTGAAGCTAATGGCCAAACCAAGGAAGCCGCTTGCTGTTGCCACTACCCAAAACATTGCATCTTTTGTCACATCCCTGCCAGAGAGTAAAACACCATGAACAAAATATCTCCTTTTTCATCTTCGTCTACTTATGTATCTTCCCTCAAGTGTTGTTACAAACACAAACTAGTATCTAGAAATTCTACTATCTGTAAGAAATATATAGTAGAAGCTGGAAACATATAGCATATAGGACTTGTTTAAGTCGTTATCAATGTGATCTAGATATTTTTCAAGTGGGCTAAAGAAACAGCCAATTTTATCACTAAATAGTCAGAATAACTACACTGGACAAGTGTCACTCTGTTTGAAAAGTTCTTACGTGCTTATTACGTATCTCCATTCGCCCAATAAGATGATTAAGATGATGCCGAAAGGTAGTGACAAGAGATTATTCAGCAACACCATGGACACCTCATTAAGAGAGCCAGACTTTGTTGACTGCTTTGCTTTGTCCATGACTCGACGAAGAGTAAGCTATCATAAAGAAAGATCATTATGGAAAGTGAGAGATGCATTAAGATCCAAATACTGGTCTCATAAGCGTGAACTCACTGAATAACTTGCGGTTAGAAAGCAGTTGGCAAGCTGCCACGTGTACCCTACTGCATCGAATGTAAGATCCGTGATACCTCCGCTGATTGCAGATATGATCTGTATAGCAGACTCTTAGTTGGTATCTTTGATATCAGGGAGGGATTGCCTACAAAAACTAGATGGAGTAGAAGATGAGAAATCTAAATTACCATCATGAACATTGCAGCCCAAACCTTGTTGTTCTGCCTTTTGCGAAACATGTATACTTCCCCTATTGCAGTAATAATATTCGTCGCATTCTTTAAAATAGTCACCATAGCAACATTTATGTATTTCAAACTGGAAAAGATATGTAATGTTGCATTAGTCTATACTCTCAAGCACCACATTCTTATATAAAACTTCACCAATAAGTCTCCTGTATGATGTTGAAAGCTTACCTGTACATTCCCGAGACCAGCATGCCCACAAAGATAACATTGACAGGCATCCATACTCTGATCAACTTCCAGTTAAATTTTTCCACTGAAACCACTCCAGATAAATCTAGTACAGCTACCACCAAACAGCTGATCAAGTTCTGAAATAAACGTCTAAGGAAATCACAAAACTATATATCTTGTCAAATCATGAAATCAAGCTCATGGGGTTAAAATGTCTTACTTGATATAACATCAAAGATATTCCTGCATTGAAATTATAGCTGGAGAGAACAATTTTGTTCAATATAATCATGCTGCAGGAAGAGATGCAGTAAGCTGCCCCAGACACAAGGGGTCCTGACTGTTTCACTGATCCGTGGTCACGTCTGTTATCTCCATCAACCGGAAGATATCTCCGTCTCCATCTGAGAAACCTATCAGCGAGAATCAAGAAAGTTCAGTTCACTATTCCCTTAATAACCACAACAAAACCTTAGACTGTAACACTGAACCAGCAAAAGAAAACAAAGCCTAAGGATATTATTATTACCTTTCACTTAACCATCTACGTTCGGAACTCTTTTGATCTAAAAGTTGATAGACAACATTTTTACTACCATTATCACTGAAATGGTTCAGCTCTGATTCATCAGATTCATGGCAAACAACCGCTTCAAGTTCCACAGCAGTCATACCTTGTTCCTGCAGCCAAATTCTCACATTCACTTCCGGAATTGTGAAGCCCAACCACAAGAACTGAAATTACGCAATAAATAGAGAGACCTAGAAGTTGATACCTGAAGACGAATCGAGGAAAAGAGTTTAAACACTTATCAGCTGGAAAGCGCTTGAAGTACGCGCGTAAATACGAATCGAGAGAGTACGATCGGCAGTGGGGAATGAGATCCACCGATTATGTGAAGAGGAAAACCGGCGACGATGAAGGTGATGAGACCTTTTTAGGTAACACGCAAAGCGTAAGAGGCGAGGAAGAACGTGGGAGGATCTGAGCGAGATTACCGAGGTAGAGAGATAGAGAGAGTAACCGTCCATGTTCAAAATTCTCCAGCCTTCAATTTTACTCTTTTTTATTTAGGGTTCTTCAAATCTTAGGGGAGATAGGGATTAATTATATTTTAAAATCAGCCGGTAAGGGAATGAAATTTTTTGGCTTGAGGTTGTGCCGGAATCCATGGCGATTTTACTGGCGGGAAGATTGCCGGTGGCTGTGGTGGTGAATCGAGATTTTGTACCTGGGCTTGGGCTTGGGCTTTTAGACTTTGGGATTAAGCCCTGACCATGTTTAAAGACTTTTATATTTTAATTTCTCTTTTTGCTCTAAATGCTGCTACTCAATCGAATGGGAAAAAAAGAAGTATATAGATAAATTATTTCATTCCATAAAATTTTCTGCAAAAATACTCAATTTCATTTACTAAAATTTTCTAGAATGAGCTGAAATACTTGAATGCAAAAATTATTTTACTAAAAATTTCTGCATAATAGTTATTTTACTATCTTTTTTTTTAATTAAAATGAATGAAAATAGTGAAAATTTAGGCAAATGTTTTATTTAACCGATTTTCATTTCTTTAATAAAACAAAAAAAGTATGTGGAAACTCGAACTTCGAACAAAGTGCTTAACATACTGACCATATTTGTATTGCACTGAATCATCGATCACACTTATTATTACACTATCTATCTGCACCAATTTTTATTGTCGACAGATAAAAACTGCAACAATTTATTTCGAACCTATTATCAAGATTCATTTATCGCCCACTTGCCGACAAAAATTTCGTCTCAGGCTAATCATTGATACTATAATATTTCCATATTAGTGGATGGACATTAGCAAATGCATGTATTATAGTATCATATTACACGATAAGTGGGAACTTCAACTTTTAGTAGACCATATATATTGTAAAACAAAACGAACACGACCTAGAATTTGCAATCATTTTCTATTAAAAGATATGTTAGAATTGGGTAAAAAGACTATATAAAGGGAGAAGTCGTTTTAGCCTTTTAGGCTGCGAAATGTTAAGCTAAACAAATCACACATGCGCACACATATGATATATTTTTAGGTGATGTCCCGTTCATTGAAGGTGCTATTGCTAAGTGCTGAGTGCTAAACAAATCGGTAGCCATCATAATATAGCAGCTTTACTTTTTATTTCTTAACTTTCTTGGATAAACTTTTTTTTATAATAAAGCAGTTTTTACTGCACAATTAATAAAATGATATAAAGAGTCGCACACGAACATTTTGATTATGGAAAATCTCAGAAAAATCCTGAAAACGATATAATAATTTTACACAATACATGTATTCTAGAAAATAGTCTACAAATCTTTCATTAGGACTAATCATGAACAAATTAAAAATATCAAAATGTAACATTTATAGACAGAGAGATGAGGAAAATGGAAACTATCGACTATTATGTATTTGTAAATAGAGTAAGAGCAAAAGAGAAATGAAAACTGATGTAAAATATGAAAAAATTTACACACACAAAGGTTTATGTAGACATTACGTGCAACTCTCACAAATAAGCAAAATAGACAATGAGCTACCAAGACAAAGTGTTTAGGAATGATAAAACTTAAGAAGTAGAGTTTGATCTGGTGAAGGAGGATGATGAGTTGATGAACTCTATGCAGTCTTCTATGGCCTCTGATCTATAACTGTCTCTGTTTATGGGGATGATTGACGGCTGAGATCTCCCGGAAAAAGAAGAAACCTTTGACGGTGGAGATCTTTTCTTCTTCCTCAACACCACCAGACGCAAACCTTTTGCAAATTTGCATCCAAGATGCTTGATCAATTTTGCTGCCGTGACTTCTGTTTTCCTTGGTATCCTTAATCCACAGCTCGTTGTGCATCCCGGACTCTTACCATAAGGTCCCTTGCTAGCGGTTTGCTTTGCCGAAGCATCTTGCTGAACCGGTCTACTGTTTGGGTTGGACCGTTTTATCCCAGTAGCTGACATATTGAGAGAGAGAGATAGTGAGAGAGGTTTGTGGAAAACAATACGAGGATAATGAGAGATATTTATGGGATTGATGCTGAGAACAGTTGGGCTGATAGTTCAGCCAAAGACGGGAAAAGACATGATTAATGATGAATATATCTACAACATCATTACGCTTAGGCCATGATTAAGCACTCAAGACATTAACACATAAACAAGTATCAAAAAAGTGTAGCTTCAATATTATTTTAGACCCTATATATAAAAGACTTGTAGTTAAAGCGGATCTACAAATTTATGAAGAGAGCAATTCCCAAGAGCCAAAAGAGAAGACTAGGTTTGGTTTTTCTTTTTTTCTCTACGGTCCACAGAGAGAATAAAACCTTTGTTTAAGTGAAGAAAAAGGTTAAGCAACCATTGGTATCATTCTTCTTTGATGATCAATCATGTGTGCACATAACAATCTAAAAAAGGTTCTTTTTGACTCCAGGAGAGGCCGATATAAACTTACCTTTATGGATTGCAGATTCCTTTCATGAGTCTGAGGCTACAATAAAAAGGAGGAAAACAAGAAAGAACAAAAAACAATTTAAGGGTGGGCACAAGAATATGAGAAAGCATATAATAAACCAGGGAGTGTCAGGACATAAATCGAAGATCACAATCTGGAGAAATGTAGACTGATTTAACATGTGAGTACATTCCATCGAGATCAGCACAATAATTCCTGAATGATAAGTCAGTGATTAGATGCAAATGGCATGAGATTGACTGACATATATAGCAGGTGACAAAATTGCCAAAAGGGAAAAGAATGCAACAGCAAATTGCTCTGTTACAAGAGCACAATAGATTTAGCACCAACCGTATACATATCATTTTACCCAAAACGATGAGAGAGGACATCTTTTCTGTACTGTGATGAGCTTAATTCAAGACACATTAATCCAACTAAATCCCCCAATGAATCTTTGAGACATGTAGATCACTGGTTCTAATATTACAACTCAAAAAAGAGATATTCCAGACATTTAGCCATTTGATTTAGTTGATGGAAAATAAAACTCACACATTGGTATCATCAAACAGGATTGGATCCAAAGCCTTTAACCAGCCTGCATAAATATTCTGCAGAACTGCAGGATGATATAGGACAGAGCATACTATCATACCTAATCCGAGCATGGTTCAAACAATAAATCAACAGAGACGGGATTCACATTAGAGCATTAACCCTAAGAACCCAACCTGATTCAAGAAGCTGAAAGAAACATTGCCAGGAGTTGAAAGAAGAGAAGAAACTAGAGACTTATTAGAAACATGTACAAAGATACAAAAGCTGTCACCTCTTCTGTACCTCTTGTTCTCCAGAAACATAAAGAAATCGAATAACGAGAAAGATGCAACCAATCAATTCGCAAACGAGACATACATATAGACACCATATCCTTCACCAAATTCATATCATCAGCCATTTCTAGGTGATCTATAAACACCAACATGGATGGTAAATCTGATGATAGTAAAGCCTTATAAACGTCACACACTTCTGAAATCAACAACTTATTCCATCCTCAGCATTCACGGCGATAATCACGGCCATAGCTGTAGTTTGGCCTAGCTCCAAAGTCGCTCTCAGCACCTCTGTCTTCCTCCAAGCTCAATCCACCCATCGTCTTCTGCAACTGCCTGTGATCATAAGGAGAGTAATCCACTGGCGCCGATGGCCCACTAGGCACTCCGTAGCTAGACAATCTTGAGCCCACAGGAGGAGCCTGCGGCTTGAATTCGTGAATCGGAAAGGCATCAACGGGAGCTGATGGCCCATTCGGCGGTGGAGCGTAGTTAGAAAACCGAGGAGGAGCTAAAGGAGGTTGCTTGTGATCAATAGATGAGAAAGCATCGGCTGGAGCAGATGGGCCACTTGGCAGGCCGTAATTGGAAGCACGATCGTACATTGAACGTGGAGGAGGAGGCGGGTAATAATACCCGGAATAGTAGTGATCAGTGAATTGGTAAGGAGACGGTGACGGTGACTGCGAGAATTCTCTGTAGTCACGCTGAGGAGACGGAGCGGTGATCGGAGCTTGGGGAGGAGGAGGAGGAGGGGTAGGGGAGTAATAATGGTTTCCATGAGGGGTAGAATAGTAATCTTGTGGTTGTGATTGAGGACGTGGCGGAGGATGTTGCTGCGGTGGAGGGATTGGTCTCTCTTTGATCGAGAGCTTCAAGCGTATCTTCCCCTGCGGTCGACCCGATGGACGAACCAGCTCAAGCGAGTTGATCAATTCCGGAATCATCGACCCGTCTGAGTCAATCAAGCGAGCTAGAGGAAACCTAACAGATCCAACGAGGGTTTTTGCCAGATCCGAAGAATTGGAATGAAAAATCTCGATGTTGAGGACCGATTCTTGGACAGATCGGGTGAGAGGAAGAGTGATCCGCTCGTTCCACACCGGTTTGATGGAGGCGGAATCGTCGGAACGGGTGGAGAGACGATGGTCTTGGTCAAGGTACAGAACAGCGTAGGGTTTCAGGTCACCGTTACGCCAGTTGACATTCTTCAGGTGTTTAGCCGAGACGACGGTTACACATAGGTCGAGTGGCTCCGACGAAGCCATGAATACGCTGCGTTTTGAGACGAGACGGTGGTGTTCGCGGTGGTCTTAGCTAACGTGCGCTTGTATCGTAGATATCTGTATCAAAGTTTATCACAAAGCTTTTTTATGTCTCTCAGAACTTGCTGGCTTACCAAGAGGCTTTTGACTTTTTACGTTGACTCTTTCTTTCTAGCGACAGCTGGAGTTATTCATAACACAAATAGGGATATTAATACCTTGATATCCAAACAGATGTCTAAATTCTCAGCAAGCACAAGATAGGCATTTGAAAGAGTGGATAACACTTTCAGTCTTCTTCTTCTTCTGCCTCGTTGTGATAGGTCAGGGAACAACAATGGCTTCCTCTGCAACAGCGCCAAATTCTCTAGCTTTCTTCTCATCTTCTCTGTTTCTGTCTTCCTCTCACCAAATCCCTAAAACCTACATTTCCGTTTCGAAATTCGGCTCCGGCAGAGTATCGAAGCCTCTCTCTGTCGCTTCCCAGCTAGCAACTCTACCAATCATCTCATTCGAAGGAGAGAAGGTTGGAGAGACGTATCTGGACCTCAAAACGGCGCCGGAAGATACCGCGCGTGCTGTTGTTCACCGAGCCATCGTGACGGACCTGCAGAACAAGCGGCGAGGAACGGCGTCGACGCTGACTCGCGGTGAAGTTCGTGGTGGTGGAATTAAACCTTACGCGCAGAAGAAAACTGGTAACGCGAGGCGTGGATCTCAGAGAACACCGTTACGTCCCGGTGGAGGTGTGGTGTTTGGGCCGAGACCTAAGGATTGGTCAATTAAAATCAATAGGAAGGAGAAGAAGCTGGCGATATCGACGGCGATTTCGAGTGCGGCGTCGGCGGAAGGTGGTGCGATAGTGGTAGAGGAATTTGGGGAGAAGTTTGAGAAGCCAAAGACGAAAGATTTCTTAGCTGCGATGAAGAGGTGGGGATTGGATCCAAAGGAGAAAGCTATGTTTTTGATGATTGATGTGGATGAGAATGTGGCGAAATCGAGTAGGAACATTGGAACGTTGAGAATGTTGACGCCGAGGACGTTGAATCTGTTTGACATTTTGAATTCTGATAAGCTTGTGCTGACTCCTGCGGCAGTTGAGTTTCTGAATGCGAGGTACGGTGTTGATGCGTTGGACGAGGAGGATGAAGATGACACGGAAGGTTAGTGTTTTCTTCAAGGCTTACTTGTTCTTTAAAGGAACTGGCTTTTTGTCGAAATTTGATGATTTTAATGTTCTGCTTGATCGTTGTTGTCTGGTTTCATTTGATGTGTTAATATGGAAACGTATGGCAATATTTTTTTTTTGTGTTATGAAGGGTCAGAGGAAGCTGAAGAATGAGTAGCAACGTAGTTCCAGATTGCTTCAAGTGTGGCTTATGAGATTCTTCAGTACATCTTTTTTACTCTTCTTGATGAGGTCTTCTCTTTCCTTTTTGTGGTATAACAAGAGAAATGTGCATTTAATTTTAGAGTTTTTTCATAGAGATCATCTTCAATTTCTTTTGTCAAACTGATGTGTGTCCAGCCCTCTAAGATCATGAGTCGAACTATACGATCTAAAAACCTCTAGAATGTAGGCATCTCTCATTGATTCAAGTGAGTTGGTTTTATTGTTCTCCAGCCAAAACCGAGATAAATGAATTAACATTGCGCCAACATATATTGTCTGGGGTCAGTTGAGATTGAGAAACAAAGACTACTGAGTTAACAAGAAAGCATACCCATAAGTTTTCGAATAATGTAACTGAGTAGTTAAGTTCCTATCTCAGTAGTACAATCAGGTCGCAGTGACACAGAGTTGATGTTCATCATGGTTTTGAGAATGGTGTCACGCCACCAATCTGCCAACAACTGTGAAAATAGTGTATGCATAGTGTGGGCTTAGCCCAATCCTTTTAAGAAGGTATAAGATGTAAAATCTATGTAACTTTTAAGAGTCAAAATTTGTGAGCAACTAATTAACTACCTCCCTCTGTGAGCCGTTTGCTATTTTGTCTTCTACATCCGTGTGTTCTATACTATTCCCTGTGCCATAGAAAAGAAAAACGGATGAAACCAAAACAAAAAGTAAAAGAGATTAGTTTCTAAATCTAAAAATAAAAATATAAAATATAAAATCGTTGTTTGACTGGTTATTGTTTCAAATGTAAGCTTGACCTCTCTTTTATCGATCAATTTTCGCATCAATTCACCTTTTACTTTCTCTTTCAATGAGTATGATTCTCTAGGAAAAAAAAAAACAAAACTGCCATAGAATGCTTTGGATTGTACAATCTGAATGGTTCTGAGAATTAGGGCTGCTTAACAAAAAAAAATGGGAATGGATCCGAAAGATGTCGGAACTCTGTTCTGGAAAATTCTCATATTTTCGACGAACACAATTTATACATACGTAACGAAACACCCATTTGTTTCTGGTGTTTCTGCCGTTATCTTCCTCTTATACATATTTCTTCCTCGGCTTTTCTATTTCATGCTTTACTCTTCTCCATTAATCGCTTGCTCTGCGTTTTATCTTCGGAACCATCCAAGTTTCAAGCTTTTGAATATCAAAACGTGTAATGCCATATCCCCTTTATCCCAAAAGAGATATGAAGAAGAAACAAGGAGGAAGGCTGACTTAAAGCACCAACGAAGTGTTCGACGAAACGCTAGAAGGAAAGTTGAAGAGGTTGGGAAAGATTGGGACTCTTCTCAGGCCAGCAAGGATGAGAGGGATAAAGTCATTTTAACTACTCTCTATGGAAAAATCCCCAACACTACAAAATCTCCCAAACTCCATAAATTCAAGAAAGATAGAGCCTTTCTTGTGGCTGAAGATTTCTCCTTTTACCCTAGCCTGGACGAAGAATCTCCTTCAACGACCGAAAACGTTTCCCTTGTTGATCCATCTGAGAGATTTACGAGTGCTGGGGGCGAAACTGTAATTGAGTGTTCATCATCATCATCAGGAGGTGAAGAAGAACCTAGCCGTGAAGACAAAAATGTTGTAGCTTGGACCGAGGATGATCAGAAGAATTTGGTGGATTTGGGAAACTCTGATATGGAACGTAACAAGAGGTTACAGCATTTGATTACAAGAAGAAGAATGAGGAGATTAGTCCTACTTGCGGCTGAGGGAAGCCTAATGGATATGGAAGTTCCTTCAATCTGTGTTGGACGAAACTTTTTTGGTTTGGATCAAGAAAACTACATAATCGATGGGCTTCAAATGCCTGAATCTGCACCTTCTGTGTTATTACCAACAAAAAACCCCTTTGATCTTCCTTATGATTCACATGAAGAGAAGCCTAACCTCTCAGGGTATAGTTTTCAGCAAGATTTTGCAGCCAACCCTAAAGATATCTTCTTCTGCCGCCATGAAAGCTTTTGTCGCAGAATATTTCCATCGGAGAATCAGCTTGACTCGAAATGGGAACCGCGGAAAAAAAAATCAATTGATGGTTGGCCTAGACCACAACAAGGTACATTCTCCCATCATTCTGACAAATGTTGTAGCTTACTAAGTAAATGGCTTCTTGATACACAGTTGAAAATCTTTGCTTAGTAACAGTCAAATTAACTTGCAAATATCTTTCAGTGTTTTTTTTAATATAACTCAGAGGTCAGAGCTGTTGAGGTTCTGTTAAAATTATTGCAAAGTCATGCTTAGGAAGGACAAGTCTCAATGTGTGGTTTAAAGTTTTGTGTCTACTTTTCGGGTAGGTAGCAATGATAGATTGGTTGGGGAGAAGCATTCTCTAATGAAAGGAAAAGATCTAACGAGAGCAGAAGCAAATGATATGGAATCAGAACATAGGACAGAGATCTTTATGAGTGATTCAAACTCATTGCTTTCTCCTGGAGAAAGGGAAATGAATTCCGATGTCTCAAATCAAGCAGACACTTCTGGAACTTCCGGGAAACGAAATGGCGATCTTCGTGTTGAAAATCCTATAGTTGCTTTAGTTCCAAGAAACACTGGTTCGCTTTCGAGTTCGTTAGCAGCCGAAAGGCAAAGATACATGGAGCATTTTGGTTACAGCTCAAGAAAAGGTCATAAGTTATCCGTGGAATCTGATCTTCAAGTTGAGTTTTCTGAAATCGGATCACCTCCCACTACAGTTGATGGGAATAATTCTTCTGATGATGAGACATCACTCTTTGTTTACGGATCAGACACTGGAAAGGAGACGGGTTTTAATGGTGAGGAAAATGAGGCGAAACAGAAGAGCATTGTGGAGAGAACTGCAGAATCTCAATTGTTACCAGTGGGGAAAGTTGTTCAAGATCTCAATCAAACGAGTTCTACTATTTCTCCAGACACTTATGTAGCCAAACAATTTGAGGGTCTATCTGACAGTACAAATGTCAATGGAAGATATGAGGAAGAGGAGAGATCAAAATACAGACACTTTCTACTGGAAAATTCTGACAAAGGATCGAATATATCCGTAGAGTCCAAGGTTCCTCACATCAATGAAGTTATTTCGAAAAGAGAGAAGGTTATCTAGTTCTTGTTCTTGTCAGGTTTTATGAAATATGATTGTTTTTCTCCATTTGTCTCTCAAGTTAAATTTGACAGGAATCACAGGAACCTGTCCAAAACTCAACTGATAAGATGAAGATAAGTAATGACTCTGATGAGCCTGAACTCTCTGAGAGAAGAGCCAGTCAAGAATCTGAAGAGCATTTTGGGGGAAATGATGGAGGCCAATCAACACAAGAGATGCAAGAACTTGTGGAACATGAAGTTTCAAATGTGAATCATGTCACATCAGACGAATCTACTACTTCTCCAAGATCTGTGTTGCCAGACATGTTGTTAGCTCTAGACTAGACTTATACTCTGACTTCTGAGAGTTTGGAACATACATCAGATAGTCAACAGCGACCTGTAATTCCATATTTGGATAGTAACAGTTTAGAAACAGAGGTTAGTTTCAATGGCTTTTCTGTGCACTTGAACTGAAATGTACTTTTACAAAAAGATGAAGTGTGTTCTCTAAAACAGGAACAATCTGAGGCAAGTTAGGAAGCTCCAGAAGAAAATTCTTCGGTCATATGCAGGGCCTGCCCTAAGTGATGGGCTGCCTAAAGCCCAAGTAATTTTTCTTTTGTCTATAAATGTAAAAAATGCTATTTTCGGGACTTGAAGTTGAGAGATAATGCCCTTTAAAAGAATTCAAAATATTAATATTTTTTTTAGGCCCAGAGCACCAACTTGCTGTGCTTTACCTCAGGGCCGGCCCTGATCAGATGCCATTTTCACTCAACAAACTCAGGCAGTGGCGGATCTAGAAAGAAAAGTTAAATGGGGCACATTAAACATATTAATATTAAGAAATAATGCATTTTTATATTTAAATTGAATTTAAAAAATTTCTAAATATGTATAATCTTTCTCATGTAATATTTAAAATTTCAACTATTATAAATATATACTAATAATACTATTTAAAGTTCACATATATGATAAATTATCTAACATAAAATAATCTTAAGCAAAACGAATTTACTGTGAATCTTCAATTTTTTTGATGATAATTAAGATATAATTTAGTTTCTCTTGTAAAAAGTTTAATTTTAAAGTATCTGATAATGATTGGTTATTTTTATATTTTGGTAAACTACTATATTTAGTTAAACTTAAATAAATGGAACACTAATTCGTTAACAAGAAAACGAGATTACAGCAACTATGACTCCGAATAGTGATTGAACCACATGGTGTGGTGCTGTTACAATAGTAATAAAAATATATATATACATATATATATATATATTTTGTTATTATTAGAATCGCTTAACATTTCTTTCACAATTGTCTTGAACGTTACTGGAGCTTTTATACATGAGTGGGAAGGTTTTTGAATAACCTATGATTATAATTTGTCAAGAAGATTATTTAGTTTTATCCCAAATTTTTTTTTTGTCAAACAGTTTTATCCCAATTATGAAGCTCTCTATATATTTCTTTTATTTGATATCAGAAATATTAAAATTATCTGATTTTACTCTCTTTTCTTTATAGTGTCTCGACTTTATCTGTTTTTTCCTTTATTGTTTGTAGTTTTTCATTGATTAATTTTTGTTCATTATAACATGTAAAAAAGAAACATGTGGATAAATTTTTATCGATTTTCTAAAACTTGTTTATTAGACCTAACTCAAAATTGTCACATATTTAATATTTATATATTAGTTTAAGAATTTTTCAACTTCTTAAATGAGATAATTTATACTTGTAATACACTCCATCACATTCAAAGTTGGACTTCTTAGTGTAAAGTTCGTACAACATGATATACACAAAGAACTCATAATCGAAAAACTGGATCTGCTCTAACATTTTATCAACAAGATAAACAAAAATAATTTTTTTTTATAACCAATATCTAGCTTTCTTCCGATTATATAGCTGTAAATATATATACTTTCACATATTAATATGTTTTGTATAACATGTGGATAATTTTTGGTCAAGCTTTAAATTATATCCCATGTTTTTTTTCCATTTGTTTCTCTTACAACCCTGATTTTTTAAAGTTTTGTAACTTGTTCATTTAACAAATTCCGAAACACTTATCTTTGGATATTTCTTCGAATTAGTCTTTTTAATATTGTTCAAAACATGGATTACTACAATTTAGAAACTGAAATCACGTTGGATTATTCGTCATTATCCGTAGAAAAAAAATATTTTTTATATCATTATGATTTAAAGAATCTAAACGATTTAATCAGAAGATAAATTGTCAAAAAACATTTTTCTTTATTAAAATTTTGAATAGATAAAACTGATACAAAAAAAATCCAACCCTCCCACTAATATATAACAGAAACGCAAGAAGATAACTAGGGATAAAATCCTAGTTTATTTACGATAACAGAAACGCAAGAAGATAACCCTTCCACTATTTACGATAACAGAAACGCAAGAAGATAACCCTCCCACTAATATAAAATCCTAGTTTATTTACGATCTCATAACTAGAATATTAGAGTTTTAGAGCAATGACTGTTGGATCGATGAAATGGCCGAAAAACGTTGGAAGACACACTGGCATTGGAAGAAATATTTCAAAGACTAGTTTTTCTTTTTCTTTTTCTCATTATTAATAATTTGAACATTTAGCTATAGGTTGCTTTTTAGTTTTTTATTTGCTCTTTGATTCTTTTAATATTTTGTAGTTTAGATTCAGTTGAAGATTTTCAGTAGTTTAGGGTTTGAATTGTTCTTGTTAATAAAACTTTCGAACTTCAGCATTTTAGATCCCTAATAAAGTGGCGACAAATTATCACCAAGAAGTTTGTGTGTATGAACAATCTACTATATCAGTTATCAATACATAATTATCACTAATAAATCATATCAATTTTAGTTCTTAAGCTAAATTTACTTTTTACAATTCTTATTAATAGCTAATACTCTAAATGAAATAAAAAAAATATTAGTATAGAAGAATTAAGAGGGAAAGGTTAATATAAACGTGGAAAAAATATTTACAAATATTTTAATAAAATGTTTAAAAATTGAAAATAATGAGTAAATATATTTGTTCAGATGGAAGAACTTAGACGAATACCTCATAAAAACCACAGTTAAATTTTAGAGAACACTTTATCATAATTTTTTGTTCAAAATCATCAATTATTTTGGAACAGAATGAGTATATAATTAAAAAAGAAAAAGTCAAACTCTCAAACAAATATTTAATCTAATTATTTAATGTTCAAAACATGGATAATTACAATTTCGAAATTGAAATCACGTTGGATTATACGTCATTATCCGTAGAAAAAAAAATATTTTTTATACAGTTATGATTTAAAAAATCTAAACGATTTAATCAGAAGATAAATAGTCAAAAATCAGTTTTATTTATTAAAATTTTGATTAGATAAACTAGGGCTGAATAACAAAAAAATCCGATAAAAACCCTAGTTTATCCAAAAACCCTATATAATAGAAACGCATCTCCAGAGTTTATGTACGATCTCCTTAATTTAGATAATTAAAATATTAGAAGAAGAGAGAGTTTTAGAGTAATAACTATGGCTGTTGGATCGATGAATATCGAAGAAGGGAAAGCTTTCCCTGCAAAGATAACTTTTCAAGTCTGTCTCTGCAGTCTCATTGCTGCTGTTGGTGGTCTCATGTTTGGTTATGACATCGGAATCTCAGGTTTTGTTTTCTTCTGTTGTTTTTTAAGGGTTTGATTGTTTCTGTTTTTTAGTGATCAGTGAACTAATGGTAATCAAAATCTGCAGGAGGTGTGACGAGTATGGACACTTTCTTGATAGACTTTTTCCCACACGTGTACGAGAAGAAACACAGAGTACACGAGAACAACTACTGCAAATTCGATGACCAGCTCTTGCAGTTGTTCACTTCTTCTCTTTACTTGGCTGGAATCTTTGCTAGCTTTGTTGCTTCCTATTTCTCCAGGGCTTTCGGAAGAAAACTAACCATCATCCTCGCCTCCGTCTTCTTCCTCGTCGGTGCCCTCCTCAACTTATCTGCCCAAGACCTCGGCATGTTGATCGGTGGTCGTATTCTTCTTGGCTGTGGTATCGGTTTCGGTAATCAGGTATCGTATCAAATCATTCAACTTTAGATCTACTCTGTTTTTATCTAGGTTTCCTCTGTTTTCGTATGGTTTTGCTCTGTATGTTATGCCTTTAACTCGTCTGTGTTTGTATGCTTTGGTCTACCTATTAGCGATTTTTTTAATTTTTTTTTTTGGTTTTTAACATTGAAACCAATAATTTTGCAGACCGTCCCATTGTTCATCTCAGAGATTGCTCCGCCGAGATATAGAGGATCACTCAGCGTCATGTTCCAGTTTCTCATCACCATTGGAATCTTAGGAGCAAGTTATGTGAACTACCTTACTTCCACGTTGAAAAACGGCTGGAGATATTCTCTCGGTGGTGCCGCTGTCCCTGCTTTAATCCTCTTGATTGGATCAATCTTTATCCACGAGACTCCAGCTAGCCTCATCGAGCGTGGTCACGACGAAAAAGGTAAGCAAGTCCTGAGGAAGATCAGAGGCGTTGAAGACGTTGATCTCGAGTTCAATGAGATCAAACTCGCGACTGAGATAGCAACCAAAGTGAAAAGCCCTTTCAAGGAACTCTTCTTCAAGAGAGAGAACAAACCGCCATTGGTGTGTGGAACGCTGCTTCAGTTCTTTCAACAGTTCACCGGAATCAACGTGGTTATGTTCTACGCTCCAGTCTTGTTCCAGACGATGGGTAGTGGTAACAACGCTTCTCTCATCTCTACTGTTGTCACCAACGGAGTGAACGCACTCGCTACAATTATCTCGATCTTCATGGTTGATTTGGCCGGTAGGAAATGTCTTTTGACGGAAGGAGCCGTTCAGATGACCATTACACAGGTTAGCTTGGTCACATGGTACACATATTCTTACTTGGATAACAAGTTAACTTTGTTTTTTTCATCATTTTACGCAGATGACAATTGGAGGCCTTCTCTTAGCTAACTTGAAGCTGGTTGGTCCTATTACCGGCCATTCCGTGCCATTGATTGTATTGATCCTCATCTGCGTGTATGTGTCTGGTTTTGCGTGGTCTTGGGGCCCATTGGGATGGCTTGTTCCGTCTGAGATCTATCCTCTAGAGGTTAGGAATGCAGGTTACTTCTGTGCTGTGGGGATGAACATGGTCTGCACTTTCATCATTGGACAGTTCTTTTTGTCAGCTCTATGCAGATTCAGATCCTTCTTGTTCTTCTTCTTCGGAATAATGAACATTGTTATGGGACTATTTGTCGCATATTATCTCCCTGAAACCAAAGGTGTTCCTATTGATGAAATGGCCGAAAAGCGTTGGAAGACACACCGGCACTGGAAGAAATATTTCAAAGACTAGTTTTTCTTTTATTTTTCTCATTATTAATAATTTGAACATTTAGCTAGATGTTGCTTTTTAGTTTTTTATTTGCTCTCTGCTACTTTTAATATTTTTTAGTTTAGATTCAGTTGAAGATTTTCAGTAGTTTAGGGTTTGAATTGTTCTGTTAATAGAACTTTCGAACTTCAGCATTTTAGATCCCTAATAAAGTGGCGACAAATTATCACCAAGAAGTTTGTGTGTATGAACAATCTACTATATCAGTTATCAATACATAATTATCACTAATAAATCATATCAATTTTAGTTCTTAAGCTAAATTTACTTTTTACAATTCTTATTAATAGCTAATACTCTAAATGAAATAAAAAATATTAGTATAGAAGAATTAAGAGGGAAAGGTTAATATAAACGTGGAAAAAATATTTACAAATATTTTAATAAAACGTTTAAAAATTGGAAATAATGAGTAAATATATTTGTTCAGATGAGTTAAATTTTAGAGAACATTTTATCATAATTTAGAAGTTAGAACCCTCTTCTAAAGTTCCAAAAACCCATCATAACCAATTTTGTACTAATATAAAAATATGAACACATGATATTTCTGAAAATTGTCCAATGAATAAATTTAAATCTTTTATAAAAATATTTGGAACAATGATTCAAAATAGAAATAGAACTTTAGTAAGTTAAATGTATTATTATTGTAACAAAGAAGATATTTCATTTCTCTCACGGCTGAATAAGTCAAACATTTTGGTAATTATTAAGGTGACTGCCTCAATCTGGGTAAGCAAATACATATTCTAACATCAACACCAAACCAACATAACATACGGGCACCATTCTGCCATAATTCCCAAATACAAGGATTAGACAAACCCAAATTATTTACTACAACAATAAACATGAGTGATTGATGTCGATATCAAGTAAGCGGAGACTGTTATGGGCTGACAGATCTGGAGGTGCTTGATCTTGCGCTCCTCGAATGGCTCATTGAAGATTGACTGTCGCGCCTGCGAGACTTGCTTCTGGTCTCTTTCCTTCCCTTCTTCGGGGATATGCTCCGTGATCTGCTTCTCCTCCAAGGGCTTATGCTACTCGACACCGACCTGTACCTGATTTCATTTGTATTATCAGTTACTACAATATTCAGCAGTTTCAGCTAATCTCTTTCTATATTGACCTAACGCCATACCTTCTGTAGTAACGACTTTCAGGTGAGTAGGACCTGTCTCTCCCTCGGTAATATGGAGAAATAGACCGGTCTCTTCCCCTGTAGTAGGGTGAGTATGATCTGTCACGTGCTCTGTAGCGAAGCGAGTATGACCTGGACCTGTGCCTGTAATAAGGCGAGTATGATCTGTCCCTAGCTCCATAGTGAGGTGAGTAGGATCTGGACCTAGACCGGTCCCTCCGCCCATCGCGTCTCCTGTAGTAGCGATCATCAGGTGATGGAGATCTGGAACAAGAGTAAGATTTGCCTCGCCTATAGTAGGGTGAGTACGAAGATGATCTTTCTCTCCGCCGATAGCTTGGAGAATATGATCTGCTCCGATCAGATGAATAACTTCGACTGCGACTACGAGAGCAGCTAACAGACCTGCAGGGAGAGTAGCTAGGAGAAGGAGACCTATGGCGTCCTGCAAAGGAAGAAACAAAACCATGTAAGGGAAAATCAGGAAACACCTGCTAAGAAATTGTAATCAAACCAACGGACCTAATGCCATACCTCGACCGGTTCTCAGCCCCAAGTACTTTCCAGGAGTTGGCGTACGTCCTCTACGACGTCTTGCCTGAACATAAAACAGAGATATCATAGAACTGTCAGAAATCTACCAATGAAATAGGAAAGTATTTGTAAATTGGCGACAAGACAAAAACAACATTTCAACATTGAAGCCACTGTAGGAAGGTATATGAAGTTATTCAAGAAAGAGAGAAATGCAGGGGATACAACCCTAAAAGTCTGAAACTTGATGTGTTTGATTTGTTTGAGCTGTTGCAACGATTGCTATTCGGTGAAGCACTGCTGCTACATACAGCAGACCTGCTGCCACAGAAACTTGAAAGTGGAAACAAGCAAACAACTTAAATGAGAAGAAAAAGAAAAAATAAATATCGTATTCCCCATTACTTGTACACTATCAGCTTTTCCCAGATCGGAATTATGGTTTTACGTCTACCAAAGAAGTAATCAGTTTTTTTTACCTTCTCAACTGTAATGACACGGCCCAGGAGAACAGAGTGATCTAGATATCTAATGCAGCGGTTAGCATCACCAACAGTTTCCATCGAGATAAAACCAAAACCGCGAGATTCTCTTGTCCATGGGTCCAGGACAAGGTGAACGTCAGTTACCTAGAAAGATAAAAGCTCAGAAAGGTTAAAACATGAAAAAGCAAATCTCTATTCTAAAAATATTCTACAACTTATGCACTAGTGAGCTATAAGAATTTAAAAAAATTCCAAAATCAACATAATATCCAACCTTTCCTTCTTTTGAGAAATGATCCTCCAGATCTCTTTCAGTTACTCGGTGAGACAATCCAGTTACATATAAACTGTTACCGGGATTCTCAGCATCGCTTGAGATACTCCTAAATAAATAAATAAAAAGTCAGATATAAGCGCATTCAAAAGCAGCGAACAGAAACTAATGAAGATTCAGAACTGAGGAAAGGTTAAAGTACCTTGACCGGCTTCTAGACAGTGACCTTGAGACAGACCTTCCACGACGCTTGTCATAAGGAGATACTGAAGGAGAGTATCTTGAACTTCTTGAGTAAGACATCTAAAAGAAAAGAGAACAATCAAACAGCTGAGATTCTTGGCTTCATGTTTGTTGTCTTAACTTACACGAACATGCTGGACTGAACAATACACCAATATACGAGAGATAAACAATAGATTGTAAAACCCACAAATCTACAAAGGATAAGCCAAAATTTCAGCTATTTTAATATAAATACGACATTATTAACTTAACCCTGAGTTCCAAACACCAATAGATTATTCAAAATTTATAATACCTCCACAGAAACAGGAATCAGACCTTCATCATACTCAATCACATGATAAATGCTTACATCTATCTCCATACAATCTATAATCAAGCTAAATACAAATCGAAATTCATAGCAACAATTCAGATCTAACAACACCTACAAGACGATCGTCCCAGAATTCAAACAAGTCTGTAAAACGTTGAAACGGCTCTAAATCGATAGGGCAGAAGACTCACATCGTAATACCGCAGAAAGTTTCTCCCAATACAAATGGATGTTCCAGAAGAGCGAAATGAATTTCACGTTTCTGAAATGTGTGGGGAAACATGTATATATAGGGAGGAATTAGAAGAAGCTTCGGGATAATCGGACGCGATGAAATTTATTTAACTCGATCGCATGTTTCTTTTTGGTGTCCGGCCCAGCTTTATACTGTTTTTCCCATCACAAAAGGCCCAAATATTTGACGACCAATAAATTTGATGAAACCTAGATTACTATTCATTCAAATTTCTGGTTGATTTATCAAATTTAAAACGAATAAAGCACTGTGATAATATAATAATCTCAGTTCGTTATGAAATTTAAAACAACTACATACTACTACTACTCATGGAACCAATTGGCGTCTATAATTGATACATATATTGTTAAGAACCAGTTTTAAGAAACAATACATTCCAAAGTTGAAACTGAAACTAAAGGAGCAGCAGTAAATGATTCATTCAGAGTACAAAAACATTCGGGCATGAGCGCCAGGAAACTTGCAGCACAATCTAAACAGGAATTGTAGTTCTCTACTGAGACGAACCAGTTGTAGTAGAAACAGCAGGAGGCTGTTGAGAGGATCCTGAAGGTGCTCCAGACCCAGCAGGTGCAGAATCAGGTGTTGGAGCAGAGACCACGCTTGGAGATGGTGCAGGTCTTGATCCAGGACCAGGTTGCTGCGGGTACGGGTAAGCTGCTGCAGGCGGGGCATAGTGGTGCATAGGACCAGGGTGATGATGATGGTTAGGAGGATACTGCTGCTGGTAAGGCGATGGCATATATCCATAAGGTGGTGGTGGGTATGGCTGGTGTGGAGGCATCATGTAAGAAGAAGATGAAGCTCCGTTGTTCTCACTTGTGCTTGAACCACCAGCCTCTTGAGTTGAAATGACTGCACCCATTCTCTGTGGGTCCATTGATGGGTAATACGGTTTGTCTTGGTTAGCTGGCGGTGGGTGCATATAGTACTGCTGCATTGGTGGGGGTTGATTGTGCTGCTGAGATATAACTGCTCGAGGTAGTAAACCACTATGAGCCACACTTCCCTGTTGGTTGGAACCATCTTGATCAGGTTTGGGTCTTCCCCATGTGAGTTTTAGCCTCTGACCGTTGATGACTAGCCTGTTGGAGAGCTCTTGTGCGGCCTTCTCTGCACCTTCACGGCTTGTGTATGTGACAAATGCGCAGGCTTTGTCAGCCAAGATTCTGATAGATTCGATTTCTCCATAACCATAGAATTGGTCTCGTATGTCTTGCTCAAGGATTCTCGAGTTCAGTCCACCAACGTAAAGCGTTTTGATGCTTTCATCCTCTGGTGATTCCAAAGTGCCCATCTCACCAGCCTTTCCAAGTAACTTCATAGCAACTGGATCATTAACTCTGCAAATGTGTTAAAGAAGATGAGAAACCGTTTGACATGCATAAATGCAGATGTACTAATACATTACTGAGGGAAGAATAATAGGAAAAGACCCTATATAACAAGACTACATAATATAGTTCAGCTCAGAATTGAAGATCACAATTCCCATATGTCAGTGGTTTCCCAATATCGAGTATATGAAGTGATCAAGGAGAAAATAGTGCCATGGCAGAAAAAAATAAAATTCACAAACTTATTTAGGAAGATAATGAAATAAGCATTTGAGAAGGTAACTAAGCATCAATCATACAGAGGAAAATAGCTTACCCATAGTAACGGTCTTTTATATTTTGCTGGGATAGCTCTCCTGTTTCGGGCATCTCATGCCGGTATGGACATTCGGCACCTCTTGTACACTCACCCCTGATGTAGAAACTACAAACATGTGCTCGATTCCGTTTATAGTATGGCGTTGTTCTTTGAAGCTTTAAAATAGTATCATTAGGTCGCATCTTCCCGAATGAAGATTCATAATCCAGTCCAGCTCTAGTCTACATAAAAAGAAAAATCAAATTCAGTTAGATAAGCCGCCGCCATGAGAAAACTAGACTTAGTAATCAACCATTCATAATGGTCACATAACCTAATCAAATTTTCAAACCAACTAATGCTGAAATACAACTCTCCAATTAAAAAGTGAAAAAAAAAAGACAAAGGATGTGAACAGGGTCGTACCTTCCTGTCGTGCTCTTCAGCAAAGTACTCTCTGTTGACATCACTTTTAGGGATAGAGTCATGAGTACTAATGTTGAGTGCTGTGTCCCTGACCTGAACTGGAAGACCATACTCAAGATCCAGAAGACAAACTTGGCACACATTTTTCAGCTTGCAACAAGTCTGACAAATTTCGGTTTTCTTGTATCTAGCATCCCGGCCAGGTCTCCACCTAAACACCGTGAAAGGTCGTGTACATATCTTGCATTCCTTATCATAATTCGCTTTAGTCTACATACCAAAAAATAACACTTCAATCAGAAATGGTATCTCAGACAGACAAAAACTGTTTCTAATACCTAATCGAAACATACGGATTTCAACAAAAAAAACTTGCAGCTGAAAGCTATGAGAATAGGCAGCTATAATCAATTCGAACTATAACTAGACGAATTTGGATCTAAAAAACTAAACTTAACAACGAATTTGTTACCTACCTACACCCTATCCCTAAATTACTAAGTTAACCACTCCAAAATACAGAAAACATCAACGAGCAAGAGATGAGATCCGAAAAGACGAATAAGGAACCATTGAAACAAAACAAGTGACAGGCAAATCCACGATTGTTTGATAGAGATGAAATCGAGGAATTACCATTCGTACGTAGGGGTTGTCACCGAGACAAGATTCGCAGATGATTGGGAAATCGGAGCGTTCCCATCCATCGGCTTCATGATCTCTCAGTATTCTGTGAGCCATTCTCTTTTCCTCTGATTCGATTCACTCGATATCCGAGGGTGACGACGGGATTTAACTAGGGCAAATTCGGTTTTGGATTTGTGTGTTTTGTCTTTGAAATATTACAAAATAAACCCGAAACTTTCACTAAGATTCGAAATTGACTTTTCTTTTTCTAAGAACACAAATCAATCCACTAACCTTTTTTTTTAACATTTATTTATTTTTTGGAAAATCGCATTTTAACCTCCAAAGTTTTTAAACCTCGATAAAATTTCACTACCTTATAATATGTTATGCTAACACTATAACCACCAAACTTGTGTTTTTGTTTACTCCTTCACAAAATTTAACGGAATAGTATGTTATGTTACGACCGTTAACGGAATAGTAACAACCGTTCAGTTAACTTTGTTTGTTTAATTTAAATTTTGATTAATTTAGATTTTGATTAATTTAATATAAATTTTATTATTTATATTAAAAAAAATACAGAAAAAAAAATTTGGGTATGTGAGATTTGCGTGAGACATATCAATCCACTAACTTATGACCAAAAACATCCATCCAATTATAAGATGCGGCTTAGGTAGTTTACTTAAAAAGAAAAATTGTCTATAGTTAAAAACTTAAAATATTATTTACGAAAAAACTATCTATAGTTATAAATTCAAAAAAATAATTATCATTGTTAAAAACTAATAATCAAAAACTTTAATGTGAATTTATATTACATAAAATTGATTGAGCTTTTAACATTTAGATACTGGAAAAGATTACAAAAATGTTTGGTTTTGAATAATTTAAGACAATTGAGGCACTAACGCATTGGCGGGAACTAAATATCCTCCAACGGCGAAATCCCGCCAAAAAGGAAAAAAGTTTATAAATTGGAATCCGCAATAACCATAAACGATTCTCGAGTTCTGAATTCTGAATTCTGAGAATATCTAGGACGACGAGATGTTGGAGCTACGACTTGTTCAAGGCTCACTGTTGAAGAAGGTTCTAGAATCGATCAAGGATCTGGTGAACGATGCGAACTTCGACTGCTCCAGCACTGGGTTCTCGCTCCAAGCTATGGATTCGAGTCACGTGGCGTTGGTGTCTCTCTTGCTTAGATCTGAAGGCTTCGAGCACTACAGGTGCGACAGAAATCTCTCCATGGGAATGAACCTCGGCAACATGTCCAAGATGCTCAAATGTGCCGGAAATGACGATATCATCACAATCAAGGCTGATGACGGTGGCGACACCGTTACCTTCATGTTCGAGAGCCCTAGTAAGCTAATTTACTGAAATTTCTCTAATCTCTGATTTATGGATTAATAAGCTTGTCTCGAAATGGTGGAATGATTGATGTAACAGTATGCGTCACTTCTCTTAGGGATTGTGTAGTCCTAAGACAAAACTTAGTTAGACCTAGGTGCTTCCTAATTTTGAGGTAGAAACTTCATGCATTGTTGAGTTACCACTTACCAGTGTGTTGGATGATTTACAGCGCAAGACAAGATTGCAGATTTTGAGATGAAGTTGATGGATATAGACAGTGAACATCTGGGAATACCTGATGCCGAGTACCACTCTATTGTGAGGATGCCGTCGAATGAATTTTCAAGGATTTGCAAAGATCTCAGTAGTATTGGTGATACAGGTACATTCTACTGTGTACTGCATTGTTTCTTTTGTTAAATCTGAGTTGGTTTTTTGAGTCTAGACAGAGACTGACTTGATATTATTGTTGCAGTTGTCATCTCTGTGACTAAAGAAGGGGTGAAGTTTTCAACTGCTGGTGACATTGGAACTGCTAACATTGTGCTCAGGCAGAACACAACTGTAGACAAGGTATTGACTTGTCTAGCTCTTTGCATAAAACTATGAAACAGTTGACAAATCATCTATGGCTGATTCATTGGAGTAACATGTTGAATTGAGGTTTTTGTTTTGTGTATTGAAGCCAGAAGATGCCATTGTGATAGAGATGAACGAGCCAGTGTCGCTCTCATTTGCCCTGAGGTACATGAATTCTTTCACAAAGGCAACTCCATTGTCGGACACTGTGACAATCAGCTTATCGACGGAGTTGCCAGTGGTTGTGGAGTATAAGGTTGCTGAGATGGGTTACATTCGTTACTACTTGGCTCCTAAGATTGAAGAAGAAGAAGACACTAAGCCCTAAGACCCCTTTGAATCCACAGCTTCTCTTCATCCTAAAATGTTATTCTTGATGATGATGATAATGTTTTGTTGTGTGATTCCATTGTATGCCCCTCTAGAATTAGTAGGTTTCTTGACTTATTATGTTATATGATAACAAAGTTTGGCAAAATTAGTCGTCTTTGAAACTACAATAAGGATTCATCAACAAACTAACACCATTTTGCAAGATAATTTATACACTAAAACAACCGTAATTGCCTATACCTGTATACATAAACTGTACGTAACATTTACATGAAAAGATATATTGGATTCCATTAGACTTCTCAACATCATCAGTTCTTTGTGTAGTACATGTAAGTGCAGAAGACAGTACATTAGGTAAACCTAGTATAATACAAGTTTACAACATCTAGTTTGGTTTTTACCTTTTTATGTTACAACGAAAGCACTAGAAGAGCCTGTGAAATGGTGGACTGACCCAAAGGGCTTCTTTGCAGCGCCAAAATGGGTGATCCTGTAAACCCCTGGTGAAGAAGACTCGGGAATTCTCCATTCCACAGTGGCCTGACTCCGGGAGCTCAGCATTTTAGGCCTTGACCACTTGAACCTCAGACATAGATCATCGTCGTCATAAACTGGGGTCCAAGTCTTGTCCTTCTGCTCTAGTCTCTCCACCAGAGCAAACGTCCCTGCCATGAACATAGTATCTCTTGTTAGCATTTAATATGGCAAGTCACTATTTTGAAAAGATCTATGACTAAGAAGCAGACATAAGCATATCCAATTTTAAAAATTCATCAGCAATAACGAAATCAATAAACATTTCACGTCAGTTTGAACAGTTTGAATTTCAGTAATTTCTATTCCATGCTTTTTTCTTTTAAAAGCTCACAGTTTCAGACCAACGCGACTATACCCTGTGGTTAAGGTTATTCTCCTTCATCAAAGAAATAAGAACAGAAAAGCTCAGCAGGTGCGACGGAAATCAGTTTTCAATCTTCAGTCTCAATGTCACTTGTAAATTGTTTCAAGACAAATTAAACGAGAAATAACAAAACTCAGCTATAAACAAACAATTTATTCTATTGGAGTTGCGTGATGATACCTTCTGTCAGTAGATCGTTTCTAGGGCAAGCTGACCGGAATACAACAGTCACCTGATCGTTTCCCCTCTTCAAAGACAAGTTTTTAGGAACATCCGAAATTACATCCCCGAAACTGTCTCCGACAGGAGTCGTGTCCATCATGACTGGTGTGAGGAAGCTTAGTTGCTTGTCAAGGAGATCCGGCGGTTGAGGCCCCGGTTGAACAGGCATATCAAGGACGAGAGATTTGGAGAGTTTCTTGAACTCTTGAATGTAGCCACTGAGGGTGTGTGGGCCATATAACGTAGATGCGCCCTGACAAATGAACCATTGCAACAGATACAGATAATGAGAAAGAGTTGTTTGTTCTACAGAGTCAGTGTGATAAGCTTTTACCTCGTATCTTTGCACTTGGTACTCCTCAAAGGTAGTCACATATTGTGAGTAACCATTAGCCAACCCAGCTATCACGACGTGAATTTCACCACTGAATTCTTTATTACCACTGCTTTTAAGCTGTGTCTTCACTGCATCGCGGAGACGCCTTCCAGCCATAGTTGTAAATTCTGACAAGAAAGATTGACAAAAGTATTTAAACATCATCTCATTTGTCATCATTATGAAGTTTGAAAATCTGCAGATTCTCCACTACCTCCAGGAACACTGAGAATGAAAAGTTGTCCGATACGTAGAATTTGCAATGAAAGAATTGACGGCTGGAATCAATGACAAGTTAGAGAAGAGTCTTAAAACTGTAAACAAGACTCATGGAAGTTCACATTTTTTTAACTACTTACAGCCCAGTTATACGGCTTTGTCATTTCTCCAGTGTCAAGCAAGATGGGTTTTGGGTAGTGACAATCGATTTGTTTCTTGTTTGGTGTTTTAAGAGCGTTTCTCACCAATCTCCAGAAAGGGTTCCCCTGATTTATCCAAATGGTAGACTTGAGAAATGGAAAGCATGGAGGCAATATTTACCTATTGGATAATGCATTATGACTTTGACTGAATACCTTATCATCTCCTTGTGTAAAATCAAATGCTCCTGGTCCATCTGTGGTTCCAGCAGCAAAAGCGAAGCCCATTGCCGCAGGACATGTTTTTACAACTTCTGATTTCCCATATTTTTTAGGAAGTGTCACATTGAGCTGTGAAAAGTCAACATAAACATGGCGATAATCGACCTTCCCTTGTAGCTGTTCAGATGCTTTGCTGAAAAGATCCAAAGCCATCTTGAATTGTCTCTCACCAATTATTCGTGTACTCTCAAATTCATCAGGATAGCTGCAATAATAAAGCAAATCAGGTCACGAGAGTTTACCTTCGATAAATGTTTGCTATCTAATCTTGTAAGACGACAGAAAAACAAAGACAGGTGAATACCCTGGTCCACGCCCATAGCACATCTCATTTCTCCCACCACATGTACTGTGATTGAAATCACAAGGAAGACCAGTGTTTAGGCAAAAGGCTCCAAGCACATTTGGGCTAACATCACCACAGTTCGTTTGACAGAAAGCAGAAACAAAGCCAGGCATGTCCGCCTTTCTCAGAGCACTCCTCACCCGCCTTGCAGAACTTGAAATTCTAGTTGCAGGCTTACCAGGTTGTGACTCAAAGTAAGATGCAAGCTCTAGCAACTCATGATCTGCGTCAGACCAAACACACTGTATATTTTATCGTGTTTAATCTTTAGAGACACAATGTACAACATTATAAAGGTGTTGTAAACTTACGGTTGTCCTGATGATTCTCGATTATGCTTGAAACTCTTCTAGGTATCTCATCTGAAATAAACTCTTCGGAGTAGGATCTTTCAGCAGTATTCTGTTCAAACCAATCCTCCATAAGTCGTGCTGCAGTTCCCTTGTTGTCCCCACTGATTAAAGAGTTTGTACGACTCATGGAAGTTCCATGGGTAGAAAACCAATTGAAACTACCAACTGGACCCCATTGATCATCCACAAACTTTAAGAGAGTCATTTCTTTATCAACATCATACTTGTGTTTACTCCTTTCTTCTGAAGGATTATTAAGATATGCGCTTGGACTGCGATTTACACCAGCATCCAAGAGTTCACCTGTAAGGTAAATTTAATTACCCTAGTGAGAATAGCAGTTCCGAAGACTGCGACACATATGTACAAATCTAGGCCTAGCCAATTCGAATTAATCACGAAGAAACAGGATGGAGAAGACAAACATATTAATTTTCAGCATTTGACTATATTTCATTTGTCAATATCTCGTGTAACCAGCAAAACTTGTATCAGACTCCAGCAATAATAAGAAAGCAAGAAAAAGTTGCCAGAGAAAAGATGAACCATTATTAAGAAAAATTGATCCAGGACGGAGATTTTCATGAGCTTGTATGATACTGTTCTCAATTCCATCCACAAGGGCATCAAATGACTGACGAACAAATCCAAGTGATGTTACGATATACACCACATACTGAAGATACCCGCCTGGACCGGCATGGGTGTGAATACCACTGATGCCAACATTCTTTTCTGTATATAGGTCCCCATATCTGCAAAATACAGTTTAATTGTTCCACCTCGATCATAGTACATAATGAGAATGATTATAATCTAATTCACCCAATATAACTCTCTACGTTGTGATGCATTAAATAAACTTTTCCACATTTTGTGAACGTATTCAGTCTTAAGCTACATAAATCTTATTAAAAACTAAGGCTAGTCAATCTAAGAAAAGATTAGGTGGCTACCTTGCCTTCAGTCTCTCGATCACTTTTAGTTTTACAATATCTGAAGCCATGCAAGCGTCGAGGTTAACAAACACAACCCGCTTCCCTTCGGGCTCAGAGACAATGAAAGTTCGAGCTCGGAGCCTGAAGTGAATACCAGATGCTACTTGCTCCATGTTGGCGTAACCCATCATATTTACATCAGCTGCCGGGCCAGTAATGTCATAGCTTCCCAGTCCAATCATATATTCAGAGTGAGAGTAAACTCCTCCGAGGGTGAGCAGAAAAAGCACTGTCGATATGTAGAAGAAACTAGGAAAACAAGTGCTCCATAATCTGACTATAGATAGCTCCATCATAGTGAAATCTCTCAACCACTTTGCAGTACCTTCTATGTCATAAAAACAGTGTTATTTTCATAAATAACATTAAATCTTTGGGAAAGCAAAACTCAAAAATACATACTTAGCTTCTATGAAAAACACATTGTATCTGTAAATAGACACTTCATCCACAAACAAGAAAGGTAAATGTAATCTATATACCTCTAGGATCCATCAAGAGAAGAGATTAACATAGTAATGGAAATGAATAATCTTTTTGACAAGCAAATAGCCATTAATTTAACATCATCCATTCTTAAATAGAAGTAGACCAAAAATTCCCTGAGTACACAATTCTAATAAAGCCAAATCAAAGGCCAAAAAGGAACATCACAAGGCAGAGACGATCACAAACATGAAAATTCAAGATAATTTGATTCAAAATCCGAATATCCAGTTCGTCTAAAAAACGTGATTCTTCTTCAGACGGAAACTTAATAAAGATAGTAACCATATTTACAATACTAAAAAAAAACACTAAAAAGCCACAAAACATAACTCTATCCCCTGATCTCTTACAAGCAAAAGATTAGGGGAAAGCTGAAGATAACCATGGAGGATCAGCGAGATGCTGTATCTTAACATGCAATCCGTCAAGAACTAAACAACAAAAGAGAAACTAATCGCTAACCTGATGATCTCAGTACGGGATCCTTCTAGCTGATGCAAGAAGAAGAAAGGAATACGATACGAGAAAGAGACACGAGTGAGGCGAATGAGAGAGAGTCTGAGAGTTGAAGCAAAGAAATGAAATTGGTGGGAGAGAGAGATGATGACGATGAATTTCACTATTTTGACTCAATTGACTTTTAATAAATGTGCCAAATTCATATCAGTTTTTCCCTTTTGGGCCAAAACCTAAATCCATATAAGGCTTTTTATTTGGGCTCAAATCTTACATGAAAATTTAAATATTAACTTAATCTGATTTATCATTAATCCGCAAACCTGTTCTGTATATAAAAAAGATTACCATAACAAAATTCACATGCATCAGTAAATAGTTGACAAAATATATGTGATCGATCTAATTATTTGTTTTAGTCTTGTTGTTGTATCATCATCCAAATCCATACCTCATAGTTGTTGACAAAAAAAAAAGGGTTAAAAACTAACAAAATAGTCGAAACTATAAAACTTTTTTAAAAAAAAGGGTAAAACAGAACACAAAGTGTAGCAAAGGTCCACCAGAGAAGTTGATAGCTAGTAGTGGGAGGTGCACACGTTCGGTGGATATGGACTCATTGGTCAATTCTCATTTTTGGAGTTAAACGCAAAAGTCAAAGTTGGGTTGAGTATTTCGTGGACTCGTATACTTTACATTCACATCTTCAGTAAAGTAAGCTCTTTAAACTTTGGGATCAAATCCTCAGTATTTCTAACACTAACATAGAACCAAACAAAAATGACCACAAACGAGAGAAGAAGGTGGTGGGCTAAAGAGAAGAATCATATAGCTTTGGTGTTCATAACATTAACAATGATGCTCCAATTTCAAATGAAAGGATGTGTAGGCTGTGTGGAACTTGAACGGATGGGTCTGTTGCAACTCAAGTCGTACCTCGAGAAACTGCGTAACGCCGAAGGAGAAGAAGAAGGGATTAGTATTCTCAAGTCATGGATTCATAATGGTGATTGTTGCCGTTGGGAGAGAGTAACTTGTAGTAGCGATGCTATTAGTAGCCACGTCGTCGATCTCTCACTGGATCGACTCATACCTGTCGCATTTGAGTTGCAAACTCGGTCTTTAAATCTGTCTTTGTTCCATAGTTTTCCTCAACTCCAAAGCCTTAACCTTTCATGGAATTGGTTCACTGCTTTGTCTGATCACGCCCATGGTACGTCCTTGTAACCGATTTTTATAATTAATGTCTGGAAACCAACAGTTAGAAATACCGGTTCAGCTTTAACCCGGTCTTAACCAAATACATATATAAGTGTCACGAATTAAACAACCAAACCAATTCCACTTCGCTTACAGTATAGTTTGTCTGATCGTCTCTAAGAGCAGACCAGTCATTTGCTTATCGATCGAATGAGGGATTTAGTCGATTGGAGCTGTGCGTGTGTGTATACATTTCAACTTAAGATTTTGGTGATAGTGTGAGTTTGATTTTGTAATTTGGTGCACATAAACTGTTCGACAATTTGCTTGCAAGAGAATTTTAGTTTATTGGACTCATGTTTCCAGGTTATAAGAGTTTTGAGACATTGGAGAAGCTCACCACCATTGATTTCTCCCACAATATGTTCGACAACAGTATTGTTCCTTTCTTAAGTGCTGCAACATCGCTTAGGAATTTACATCTCGAGTCTAATTATATGGAAGGTGTCTTTCCTCCTCAAGGTTGTGTATTTATTCTTAAAGTTTTGTTTTCTTTTTAGAAAGTTTTTGTATATGATGCAACCGGAGATGATTTTGACGGCTTCTTGTTCTGGTGTGGCAGAACTTGCAAACATGACAAAATTGAGAGTGTTAAACTTGAAGTACAACAGTTTCAGCTTCTTATCTGGTCAAGGTATATATGTTAACAAACCTACTGTAGTTTTGTTTTCCAAAAATAAAACTAAAGGATTGATGCCAAATGACTAAGGGAGACATTGGGATGCAGGTTTAACCGAATTCAGGGAGTTAGAGGTACTGGATCTTAGTTTCAATGGTGTCAACGACTCTGAGGCTAGTAGTCACAGTGAGTGGCTTTTATGGAACTGCTTATCTTTGCTGACTTATAACATCACTTATGCTATCATAATGTGTTTATTGGTGCAGGGTTTAGTACGGTGAAACTGAAAACACTAGATCTTAGTTACAATCTGTTGTCAGATTTTTCTCAACTTAAAGGTAGACCGAAAGTACCAGAAATTTATTTACATGATCTTTATCCCAATTATGTCAACTTTCTAATTATAACTTGTGTTTTTGGGGATCTCCAGGTTTAGCAAGTCTCCGAGAGTTAGCAGTCTTGAAATTACGTGGCAATAAACTCAACCACACACTATCTACTCATCGTAAGTGTTGTAAACTGTTCTTTCAGGAAGAGACTTATGGCTTAGAGAAGGCAATCAGTCTGGTTCTTTTCCTAAGAATGTTTCTTTCGTCTGCGCAGTACTGAAAGATCTGCAAAAGTTGCAAGAACTGGATCTCAGTGACAATGGGTTCACAAATTTGGATCATGGCGTAGGTAAGATATGTATAGAAAGAGAAACTTGCTTGCTTGAACATGTAAATCACAATTTTTTTAACCTATCTACTGGAAATTTTCCATTGATATTGATAAGAGTAGAAATGAGAAGAAGCTAAAATTTAGAGAAGTTGATAAGCAAGTCCAGGTCAGATAGAAGTTAAAAGTTCAGCAAGCTACTATGAAGCCTAGTTTTTCTGGTTCTTCTATAGCTATTGTACTCTCTGGATAGGAATTGCATCTGAGTTTCCAGATGAGGATAGCAAACCACAAGTCGGTTACTGTGGGAGGTGTTAAAGAGAGTAGAATCAGATTGTGAGAAAAATTCTGGATATTGTTTGGTTTGGTGTAGGTTTTGGGGTCGAGAATTGAGAATAATTTCGTGAATCAATGACTCATCAGTGTATTACATTGGGCTTGGTGACTATAATAGGCTTTTCTGGGTTGGATCTTAACAGTCAGCTTAACATGCTTAATAGAAGTGGAGCATGAAAATCTTTATTTATTTATGTGTCCTTAGGTTCTTCCAACTGCAGGTTTAGTGATTCCTACATCTTTACAAGTATTGGATCTCAAAAGGAATCAATTGTCTTTGACCCACGAAGGTGAAATATTACAATCATTTTCTCTCTTCTGACCTATCTTTCCTTATCTTATGCCTTTTTTTGGTCTAAACAGAAGAGTCACAGTTGTCACCCTCCTAACTGACTTTCTACATAGATATGTTGTAAGAACAGAAGATAATGAAATATGTTCCATGGCTATGAAGACTTATTAATTCATAGGATGATGGAGTTGATGAGTATTATATTTTTCCATTTGCTTATATAGACCAATCTCTGCTCCATTTTCTTTCTTATATCTTTATTGTTAATTACTCTCTTTTTATAGATGGATTTTATGATTATTCTGATTTCTTACGCTCTTATTTGATTAAATTTCAGGCTATTTGGGAATTTGCAGACTAGTGAATCTCACAGAGTTGGATTTGAGTAACAATGCTCTAACAAGTCTACCTTATTGTTTTGGTAGCTTAACACATCTTCGAACCCTTGATCTATCGAACAACACATTGAACGGAAACCTTTCTTCCTTTGTGTCTGGTCTATCGCCAGTGCTTGAGTACTTGTCGCTTCGGGATAATAACTTCAACGGTTCGTTCTTTTTCAACTCACTGGTCAATCAAACAAGACTCACAGTATTCACATTGTCATCAAAAGTTGGTATGGTCGAAGTTCAGACTGAGAGTTCTTGGGCTCCGTTGTTTCAGTTGAAGATTTTACATTTATCAAATTGCAATCTTGGCAGCACAATGCTCAGCTTTCTCGTCCATCAGCATGACTTGTGCTTCGTTGATCTCTCTCATAACAAGTTGACAGGAACATTCCCGACTTGGCTTGTGAAGAATAACACAAGGCTGCAGACTATTTTATTAAGTAGGAACTCATTGACAAAGTTTCAACTACCTATGCTTGTTCATGGCTTGCAAGTTCTCGATATCTCATGTAATATAATATTTGATTCAATTCAAGAAGACATAGGGGTTGTGTTTCCAGACATGAGGTTTCTGAACTTTTCTTCAAATCATTTTCAAGGAACCATTCCATCTTCGATTGGCGAGATGAAAAGTCTACAAGTCTTGGACATGTCTTCTAATGACCTATATGGGCAGCTTCCTAAAACATTTTTAATTGGTTGCTACTCGCTGGAGGTTCTGAAGCTCTCCAACAACCAATTACAGGGGAAAATATTTTTGAAGCATGCAAATCTTACTGGTTTAGTTGGGCTTTTTCTTGATGGCAACAAATTTACTGGGAGTCTTGAGAAGGGTTTACTGAAGTCAAAGAATCTAACTCTTTTAGACATATCAGATAATAGGTTTTCGGGAATGCTTCCGCTTTGGATTGGTAGGATGTCAAGCCTTTCCTACGTATACATGAGTGGAAATCAGCTAAAAGGTCCTTTCCCTTTTCAGCAACAGAGTCAATGGCTTGAGGTGATGGACATCTCACACAATAGCTTCTCTGGTTCGATACCAAGGGATGTAGATTATCCATCTCTCAGAGAATTAAGACTACAAAACAATGAGTTTACGGGCTCAGTTCCAGGAAATTTATTCAAGGCTGCGGGATTAGAAGTGCTTGATTTGCGGAACAACAATTTTTCAGGGAAGATTGTTAACACTATTGTCAAGACATCTAAGTTACGTGTTCTTCTTCTACGGAATAACAGCTTTCAAACTTATATCCCAAGGAAAATATGTCAGCTAAGTGAAGTTGGTCTCTTGGACTTATCCCACAATAGATTTAAAGGCCCCATACCATCATGTTTCAGTAAAATGTCTTTTGGTGCAGAAAAGGATGACCGTATCATGCCACTTGTTGCAGATTTTGACTTCTCATACATCACATTTTCTCGACATTGTCAGTACACATCACATCTTAACTTGGATGATGGTGTCAGGAATGCTTATCAACCGAAACCAGCAACCATAGTGGATTTTTTAACAAAAAGTAGATATGAGGCATATCAAGGTGACATTCTTAGCTATATGCATGGTCTGGATTTGTCGAGCAACGAACTATCAGGTGAAATTCCAGTTGAGATTGGAGATCTTCAGGATATCAGATCCCTAAATTTGTCAAGCAACCGCCTCACAGGCTCCATACCAGATAGCATTTCAAAGCTGAAGGACTTAGAAAGTCTTGATCTATCCAATAATAAACTAGATGGAAGCATCCCTCCGGCGTTAGCTGATCTCAACAGTTTAGGGTACTTCAATATCTCGTATAACAATTTATCTGGTGAAATCCCTTTCAAAGGTCATCTTGTAACCTTTGACGAAAGGAGTTACATAGGCAATGCTCATCTCTGTGGACTTCCTACCAACAAGAATTGCATCTCCCTGAGAGTCCCTGAGCCAAGTGTATCAACGCAGGCCAATGAGGAAGACAACGAAGAAGAAGAAGGTGATGTGATAGACATGGTGTGGTTTTACTGGACTTGTGCTGCTGTCTACATCTCTACATCCTTGGCCTTGTTTGCTTTCCTCTGCATAGACTCACGATGGTCCCGAGAATGGTTTTATCGTGTAGATCGATCCGTTCATCATCTTCAACGGTTCAAGCGTTTCTCTGTCTGCAACTGATTCTGTGGGTCAGCCAAGGTAAACCACCATATATTCCTCTTTGAAGAAAAGTTAAAGTTTGGTGTTGTCCCTGTTGTAGGACAATCCTTTATGGTAATGTATTGCTTAAACTATAATAATCCCAGTGGACTAATCCAGAGGAAAAGCTTTTGGATACACAATATGTCTGTGTTCTTACTTTGTTTCACATGATTTCTACTTTCGTCAATGTTGTGTTCGTACAAGAGGAGGGGGACATTCAAGTTCCAACAATGACTGTGAAGACATTACAGATGAAGAAACATAATGAAATCAATTTGAAAAGATATTATTTGGGCCTCCCAAGCCCATTATGGCCCAGAAAACACACAACGGGCGAAAAGAGACGGTACTTGAAAATTGAAAGGCATCTAGAGTTTTCTGGATTCCGTTTTCCAATCCTCTCAACGTTAATGGTGTGAACTGTGAAGTTTTAAGAACTTGGGATACGAAAAATCTAGAAGCTCTGGAGATTTCTTTGTCACCACCATAAATACATCATTCAACTCATCCGGTTTGCTCACAAGTCGAAATCGAACTCATCGGTAAATCGGAAAAATTATCTCAGCATTCGAAAAATGTCGCTAATTCCAAGCTTCTTCGGCAACAACAGGCGAAGCAACAACATGTTCGATCCGTTCTCACTCGACGTTTGGGATCCATTCAAGGATCTTCGCTTCCCGTCTACGCTCTCCGGAGAAACATCGGCGATTGCGAACGCACGTGTGGACTGGAAAGAGACGCCGGAGGCTCACGTGTTCAAGGCGGATCTGCCGGGGATGAAGAAAGAGGAGGTTAAAGTAGAGATAGAGGACGACAGTGTGCTTAAGATCAGCGGAGAGAGACACGTAGAGAAAGAGGAGAAGCAGGACACGTGGCATCGTGTGGAGAGATCTAGCGGTCAATTCTCTAGGAAGTTTAGGCTGCCGGAGAATGTGAAAATGGATCAAGTTAAAGCTTCCATGGAGAACGGTGTTCTGACTGTGACTGTGCCTAAGGTGGAGACAAAGAAGAAGACCCTAGTTAAGTCTATTGATATCTCTGGCTAAGCCAATTAGCTTAAGTACTGGGTTTCATGTTCATCTGTTTATGGTTCTTCGTTTGAATATGGCTCTATGTATTGTGTTGTGGTGATGATGTATGTTAAGCTGTTGTTAATGCTATAATTTATTGAGGCCATTATAATTCTCATTTTTCAATTGCTTTTTTTTTTCCTGATGATTTTAACCGTAAACTCGATTCTAATCCGGTTGGGAACATCACCCTGTGTGCTTGCTGGTAGATGTTATAGGTAGATCTGTGAAATTATACGCTAAATCGATCTTAGTATATAGATACAGGAGATTTGAATATAAAATCTTATAACAAAGGATTCAAATTAATGAAATTATTTCTTTTATGGTTGGTTAAACACTTAAACAAAACAAAACAAATCACAACATTCGAAAATAAATGGGTGTATCCGTTTTCACCTCGTGAGCACAGAACTCGCAACGTATAAACAGAGAAAACAGAAAGAAAGGAAAAAAGAAAAAAAGGAATTGCGAAAAACATTCCTTGCGGCTTGCTCAAAGGGTAAAATTCGATTTTCTAGGGTTTCGATTTGCGCATTTGATCTCGTTGTCTCCGTTTCCGAGACGATTATTGTTTATCTCTTCCATCGATGTTGACGTGAATGTGTATTTGCGTAGGTTGATCGGACGCTAGGATTTGAAAAGCAAATGGCGAATCGAATAGATCATGAGTACGATTACTTGTTCAAGATCGTCCTCATCGGCGATTCCGGTGTTGGTAAATCCAACATTCTCTCTAGATTCACCAGAAATGAGTTCTGTCTCGAATCCAAATCTACCATTGGCGTCGAATTCGCCACCCGGACTTTACAGGTGAGATCTCCCTTCTCTCTAGTTTGAGGTATCGTTACTTTTGCATCTTCTGAATACCTGTAGGCATTTTCAGATTCAAATGTTCTTGTTGTTTTAGATCTCAATATCTCATTGTAACCGTAGCAATTGGAATCTCTCAAGCCTGAGATTTGTCTTTGTTCATCATGCTTCTATGTGTATCTTATTAGGTTGAAGGCAAAACAGTGAAGGCTCAGATTTGGGATACTGCAGGTCAAGAGCGTTATAGAGCAATCACAAGTGCTTACTACAGAGGAGCTGTTGGGGCTCTTCTTGTCTATGACATAACTAAAAGGCAAACTTTTGAGAATGTCCTGAGATGGTTACGCGAGCTTAGAGACCATGCTGATTCCAACATTGTCATTATGATGGCTGGAAACAAATCAGATCTTAATCACCTGAGATCTGTTGCTGACGAAGATGGCCGCTCTCTTGCTGAGAAGGAAGGTTTGTCATTTCTTGAGACATCTGCTTTAGAAGCAACCAATATCGAGAAAGCTTTTCAGACCGTTTTGTCTGAGATTTATCATATCATAAGCAAGAAAGCCTTAGCGGCACAAGAAGCTGCAGGTAATCTTCCGGTTCCGGGCCAAGGAACTGCGATCAATATATCAGATTCATCTGCAACTAACAGGAAAGGGTGCTGTTCTACCTAGTTACCTTCCAGCTATAGCAATGACTAATCAATCAATCAATCACACGTTTTGAGTTTTCAAGAATATCTCTTTTGATCTTTTCCAAATTTCTTTTTTTTTTTTTCCTTTCCGGGGCAATTCAGCAAGTATAGCATACCTTTTTCTTTTCAGGTCTTTGTTATTCCGTATTGGATTTATCAGCTATGTTACAAGAGTTTTTTAGTTGTACTGAGATGCAACAGTTCCCAAAAAAAAAGTGTTTTCATCATGCAGACACATTTCTATGAAGCTCTTTGGTCATCTGGTTCGACGTGCGCTGTTACATGGTCAATACCATGATAAACGTAGAAAATGATCTCCCTAGGATTAGCTAGTGTATATTATGTTCTTTGATCATTGGAATAGTATAAGCCAAAGTAGTATTTAAATCGTCTCTGTCAAAAATAATAATTGCTTTTAATCCCATGATAAATTCACAGCTTAACACCTTGTTTCTAATTTGAAAACGAAAGAATGGGAGTATAAATTAGACATTAATACTAAAAATGTGCAAATAGTAAAATAAAAATGTGGAGACCATAAAACCAAATAGGGAGGTGGAGGGTGATGCGCACGAGGGGATGTGTTAGCGCATTAAGCCATTTACTACAACGAAAAGGCCCTGATGCCTCTGATAGAGAGAGTGGTCAAAACAAAAAAAAAAGTTGGTGAAATATAATAAAAAAATATCTCAGTGTCCAGATTATATATCTATCTTTTCGTGACAGTCTGTTGTTGTTTGTTTCACTGGCGTGGCCTCTCCCCCACCTCTTTCTTCTTCCGCAACCTTCCCGTCTGTCTTCCGTAGATCCATCCATGGCTTCCCTCATCGAATCTGGTTGGCAGGTACTCTCTCTTTCATCCTCCTCTTAATCTGTTTCCGATTCCTTTCGTTTTCCGGCGATTTCCTCTTGTTTTCCCCGTCTTCTCTGGCTTCACTTCACCGCATTGTTTGATACATGCGTGTTTAATCTCTATTTGTTTTGTTCTAATCCACCGCTCTGGATTGTGTTGATCGATCGGATTAATTGTGGTGTCGTGTCGATTGCTGTACTGTTTTAGATCTAAATTTGACTATTACTACTGCCAAATTACGTAGGAATCACGAGTGTATTTTCAGTTTCCCTTTTTGTTTTTAGAGCTTAAACGGATCTATGTGTTGGCACTGTGAACCTAGACGCATGAATGATATAATCAAGTCACTATTTCACTTGCGGACTTTCCAATGATCGGTTTCCAAATAAACAGCAAAACGCCGTTCACATGGTTTTCTGGTCCGGAAGATTATGTCTCATTTGTTATTTCCTACCTGAAGAATTGACCAGCACTATAATTATGCATACTGTTTGAATTGTTGATGTCAGTATTTGTTTCTACTACAACCATCAGAAGACCTTTTCTCTTTCTTGAGTGTTTTGCGTGTATTGGCTATCATGAGTTTTCTCTATGCAGTATTGTTAGCTGATCCTTGTTTCCCGTGGTTGATGCAGTACCTTGTGACACATTTTAGCGACTTTCAACTGGCGTGCATTGGGAGTTTTCTCCTCCATGAAAGCGTGTTTTTCTTATCTGGACTCCCTTTCATTTATCTTGAAAGGGCAGGCTTTCTCAGCAAGTACAAAATTCAGGTTTTCTTATCCTAATCGTTTCGAGTGTTTTCTATGTATGCTATTATAGCTTTGTGTGATGCTTTTGATTCTGATCGTCTAGAGGTTGATCCCCGATAATTCAGTCACACGTGAAAGTTTTTCCTTGTGACTGATTGTAATGGCAACGCTTGTTTCACTGATATAAGTGAATAAATATATATTGTCATTTCAGCAATTACAATTTACTAGTGATTGTGAATCTGATCCTTTCCTCTGCTTCTCTTTCCATATATGATCAACAAATACTTTTGTTTTGGTCCTATGCAGACAAAAAATAACACACCTGCAGCCCAAGGAAAATGTATTACTCGCCTGCTGCTTTATCATTTCTGCGTAAACTTGCCCCTGATGATGGCCTCCTATCCTGTCTTCAAAGCCATGGGAATGCGAAGCAGTTTTCCTCTGCCGTCCTGGTATTGATGTTAAACTCCTCCAATTGGCAATAGAGAAAAAAACATAATCAAAAGCTGTCAGTGTTGAGCATCATGAAAGAACCTGAGCTTATGTTTGATCAGGTATATAAGACCCTCTTTGGTGATGGTCCTGCAGGAAAGAAGTGTCTGCCCAGATATTTTTCTACTTCATCATTGAGGATTTTGTCTTCTATTGGGGTCATCGGATCTTGCACTCAAAATGGCTGTACAAGAATGTGCACAGTGTACATCATGAGTAAGTTTCAGTTCACCATCTGTTTTTAATTTTGATACTTGACAATGTTAGCTTAGATAAACTTCTAAAAAGCAACCATTTTATGATATCCCAGATATGCCACACCATTTGGTTTGACATCAGAATATGCTCACCCTGCTGAGATTCTATTCCTGGGTTTTGCTACCATAGTCGGTCCAGCTCTCACCGGTCCCCACCTAATAACTCTCTGGTTATGGATGGTGTTGAGAGTGCTTGAGACAGTTGAGGCACATTGTGGTTATCATTTCCCATGGAGCCTCTCAAATTTTCTTCCTCTGTATGGAGGGTAAGATCACGCATCTAGCCAACTCTGTTGAACTTAACTCTAAAATAGAACGTAGTAACGGATTTTTTTAATAATTCGGTTACAGTGCTGACTTCCATGACTACCATCACCGACTGCTCTACACTAAGTCTGGCAATTACTCCTCAACTTTTGTGTATATGGACTGGTGAATCTCTGAACTTTATATTTCTTTGCTTTCGAGAAAAGATCTTAACAAGTTGTTAGTCCAGTATATAATTGATCTCTGGTGTTCTGCAGGATCTTTGGTACTGATAAGGGCTACAGAAGACTGAAGACCCTTAAAGAAAATGGTGACATGAAACAAATGTGAATTTGTTAGTTTGGATTGCAGAGTACATTTGCCTGCGGAGAGGTCTTATTCTGCAACCTCTCCTTTTAAGATTTTGCTTTCGGCTTGATGCAACTGTCATGTATCTTAGTTTATTATGTGTGTCTAGAATTGCTACTAATGTTGCATGTTTGACAAAACATTTGGTACGTCAATTTTATATTTGGGTAGGATTCAGATGAAAATTTAATAGCACAGAACTTTCGTTGGGTCTGTTTGTTTGGCCCTGTCCATTTGATACGCACTGACTTCGTTTGCCTTCTGATCAGTGACACTGTGACAAGGTAAACTTAAAATTGACTTTCCATCTGATCCGTGATCATGTTAAGATAAAACACTGATTAGGTTTATATTAGATATCAATCAATCACCCGACACCGACACGTACAAATGCGCATATAAAATGTGCATCGGTCCTTGGTGGGTCACGTCCTTTTCACGTGGTGTAGTGTTTCTTTGTTTACCTCTTTGACACGTCCTTCCCTATTATCTTCTCTCTTCATTTCCGTGGGATTCTGAATTTCTTCTAACACAAAAAAAATAAAAACCCCACTCGTTGTAAAGATTAGAGACAAGTGATGTTCTCAAAGATCACCACGCGTACCCGAACTAATTGGTTTTGTTTAAAAGCCAAAAAAATATGTACATCACTTTTTATTAATTGAATTTTGAACTGATTCCACGGACAGTGACACATCTCGTCTTCCTTTTTGGTTTGTTCAATACACAACGAAAAAAGGTAAAAAAAAATGGCTCAAAAAAAAATAAAAAAAAAGAAACACCCAACCTTACCTCCGGTTTAGCCGTTTTTAATAAACCGGGGCATATACTTTTAAAAAAAAAAACAATGCTTGTTTTTTTCTCTCTTTTGGGTTCGGAGAAGATCTGAGCTACCTTTGTCCCAACGAAACTTCGTGAATCATTTTAAACAAAAAAAAAATAAAAAAACGGTGGAGTAGAGTGATTAGGAGATTAGTGTCAAGCTACGTGTCTCTTTCTTCTTCTTCTGAGATCAATAACGACGACGCTTACGTTGTCACTACTGTGTTTTGCCAAGGCCAGCTTCGTCAGCAATACTGACGCCTCCGTACATGCTTTGTCCGCGATCCCTCCTTTCTTCCCGTTCTTTCTTGACCCCACCACCTTCTCAACCTCCTCCTTTTTCCCTTCTTCTTCACTTCTCCTCCCCGGAGTTTGAGTTTCTCCTCGCCGTCTTCCTCCTCCACGACCACCCTTTCTATTAAAACACATGTGCACCATGGCGCACGCCGCCTCGTTCGTCACTACGTCCCATAATCCATCACTCGCTAGAATCAGAAACTCATCTTCCTCCGTTCGATCCGTTACCGTCACTTCTGGCTCCGAAGTCACGTACGGTTTCAAGTAGTTGTCTCCTATAGTTCGTGACATGGCTAAAACGCCTAAGACTCTTGCACCATCCCAATATATCACTCGTCCTCCTGCTTCTTGGATTCGATCCAGCTCATCCGGACGATCGGGCTGTTCATTTCAAACGTAGAAAACCAAACTTAGAATCCAAACAAATTAAATTATCAAATATATGTCGATGGATAGAGATCACAGAGAATGACCTTGTGATCAGTAGAAAGAGGCACTGCTTTACCATTCCGACAAAGAACTGCTCTAGAATCGCCGCAGTTCGCGACAATAATCTTATCCGGGGTAATGACGGAGACAACGGCGGTGGATCCAACAGCGTCACAATCCGGGGTTTGAAGCTCACATCTACAATTAGCACTCATCACAGTTTCACCCCAACGAACAACCTCCTTGTCCATTCGCGTGAAGCTACGTTCCATCATTTTTTCCCATTCTTCCTTCTTATCCAATATCGCTTCTTCTTGAACTAACTCATGAAGCCTCTCTTTACACCTTGCCGCAACCTATAAAAAGAAAACGACACCGTTCTGGATCAGGCAAACCGGTATGTAAATATTGAATAAAATTTGACTTTCGAAATAGATAAAACGGAGACGTACGTGCGAACAGCCATGGCCGTCGTAAACACCAAAATAGTGCCATCTCGTTCGAGAAAACTCCTTTTGTTTCCGTACAAAAGACGGATAAATCGCCACCGCATCTTCCATATCTCTTCTTCTCCCACACACCGATGCGACGCCGTATCTCGGCCTCAGATCCGTCTCTTTCACCGTCTTCTTAGAAGGAATAACCGTACTACTACTACTATTAACCGATGAATCTCCATCGGAGAGCTTCAAGACGTCACTGTCTTCAAGTAATAATACGCTCTCCTCCTCCGGAGAGCTTCGAGAAGGTGATGACGATGCACAGTTCATTAAATCGTACTCCTCTTGTTTATTTCTCATATTATAAATCCCCTCCGAATTCTCTTCCTCCGCCGTCGGTTTTAGCTCCGACGGAGACATCCTAAATCGCTGGACACCAGTCCTCCACTTCCGGCTAGACCACGACGGCCTCGTTTCACAAGCCGACGTTTCGTCCTCGTAACACATATCCCCCATAACTTAATCGTCTCCTCTATATTTTTCTTTTCCGGTAACAAATCTTTTGTCCGATGAAAAATGAAAATATCTGTATACGCATATATTTAATCGAATAGTGCTTTTTATTGTATTTAGTATACCATGCAAATTGAATAAATGTTGCGTTACAAAGGGGCGTGTCATTTATATAGTACACATGCGCCTACCGCTTCACAAAAACATTTTAAAATTCGTTTTTCTCCGTTTTCAAATTAACCTTTTAACTTTGATTTTTCTCCCTTGGTCTTCAAAAAAAAATATTTGTTGGTCTTTGTGTCTAAAAATAAAGATAAATCTTGACCGTTCATCTAGTCAGTATACAGTCTAGAAATGGACCACGTAAGCATCACGATCAGGTGAGAGATATACGTGGCCCAATGAAAATGTAACAGATGGGGAGAGAGGAAGTTACTTTCGCGCCACGATTGTGGTTCACTCTTTCACCAGGGAGACCTTTGTGTTTCCAAATTGTCTCCTTAAAGATAAAAGATGTGTCTAATCACGAAATTAATAGCTAATTTTAATTATTTTTAAAGAATCCCATTGCGTTGGTTAAATATTTGATTGTAGTTAACCTTAATTTGATCTAAAATTAGGTCAACTTTTCAAGACTAACGAATTAAGTACGAAATCTTTTACAGCGATTTTGCTACGTACCTTCTAATTAAAGAATTTATATTCTGTGAACTACAATTAGGTTAGATTAGACACGTATGTTTACTTTTCATTTGAAAATTCTCTTCTTTTTTTCTTTTAGGACATATAACATCAATTACGTATATCTATATTTCTTTCTTTATACTTTACAACAAAACATCAATTACCCTAAATTAGCTTTTTTTTTGGGGCAAAAAATAAGTCAGCTAATTTAGTTAATCAGAACAAAACCTACTTAAAATAAAGTAAGCAAGTAAAAAGTTAGAAAGAGAAAGCCGTACAGAGGACACGTAATCGTCTTGGAATTAGGAATTCCCATTTATGAACCGTTAAAGCCAGAACACAGTAGAGAAAAATAAAAAAAGGCTTTTTGGTGAAGCAGTGGCCCAACCCAACCATTTTTATACTACTGTATATCTCTACGGTTTCTCTTTGGGGACCCACCAACTTTATAAGAGAATCTGAGGACTCTCCTAATCTCCACCGTACACGTGTTTCCATCGTAGCTCTTATCTTTCATATTTTTGTTACTCTGTCGAGTTAGGTCACTTTTGTCTCTCACTCTCAACTCTGAACTCTCTCTACTCAACTGTGACAAAAGCTTTAATGTGTCTCAACTGCAAATTGCTATTTCTAGATTATTTTTTTTGATTTATCGTTTACTTTTCGAATCTTACTACTGATTAATTAGCAGCATCGATCCTTGCATGTTTCGTTCTGATGAGCATAAGTGTTGTTTAGGCTCGACTTGTCCATCCATATCTTCAGAGAGTTTAATTTCGACCCACGTTAAGAACTTCCGATCTCTTTCGTCCACGTATCGCGTTTCTATTCGCTGTTTTTAAACTAGTGGAAATTTACTCCCAAACAAAACTTGTAGATAAGAATGATTTAGCTACAATTTATCAAACACATATACAATGTATTTTCATGCTCATGTCATATCTAGCCTAGGTAGTACTCTTCTACTTGTTTTTTTTTTCAAGATCTCAAGATCTGAGCTCTTGTTTAGCTAGTCTTCTTCATGGACGAGATCGATACTTCATTAATTACACCCACCCCATTAATTGATGTACCACTACCACCTACAGTTTAATTTGTTCCGTACGTCTTTTGGTTCCACAACCCTTGTAAAATAGTCTTATCTCATTTAAAGTTGCTTTAATCATGAATCAACAGTTTTACTCATCATATCTAGCAATTAGGTAAAAGATGAGATTGGGGAAAAGTGAAATCATGATCAGAAACTAAAATAAATAACTTGTGATGAGTGTTCCGAAATCCTAAACTCATTAAATTGAGAAATGTTAAGAGGATTAAATGGGCCCTCGTTCGTGTATCCACCGATCCAACTAAATTCACTGTAATTGAATTGATTCCCAATACTGAAGCTGCTAGAATCATTGGTATGTGACAAAATCATTCAGTTTCTGTTTTTGGAATATAGCGTATGAGTTATCATGACCTTATTATTATAATCTGATTTGATAAAGATGGTATTCATTTAGTAGAAATATCCAAAGGCATGCACCTCGACTTAGGCCTACGATACATCCATGGTGTTGTACTCACGTGGTCATTTAATTTCTATATCGTTTTGCACCTCTTTTCGTTTCAATATTTTAGGTTCGCTGAACTTTTGAACTTTAAGTTACTAAGTTAAGAAAAAAAACAAATAACTAATTTACATTTATTGCATCGTGACAACTAGTAGTACGTAATGGTGGAAGGTCCCGAGAAGTTGTTTTTTTCTTTTCGGACATAATACTACACATTTTGAATAAAATATTGGGTGCTTGCTTACTTAATGTTGAATTATATAGTGATAATTTGGGGTATTAATAGTTCAAACTATTTTTTTTTGTGATTTAATCATAGTTTATGTTACAAGATTAATATGATTTATGAAACACCTTTCCTTACTTGAAATTACAATTCTAGGCTTCTATAGACTATATAGCTGATCGATCCGAAAAGATCGTCTTATATATTTTCTGAAGTTTGAACTTTGAAGTCTCCTAAATATGTATGCATAATTAAGTACTCTCACAAGACCGGTCCAATATTATAAGAGGCAAAAGAGTTATCGTTAACCTCCGGTCCAATATTATAAGAGGCAAAAGAGTTATCGTTAACCTCCGGTCCAATATTATAAGAGGCAAAAGAGTTATCGTTAACCTTTTATAACAACAATTATAAGATTTTGATTTTCGGGGCTTTATTTCCTTAAAAAAAAAAAAATTATTTTATAAGTAAATTGGCTGCAAAATAATGTATTTACTCATGAGATGATATCATCAATTTAGTAATAGAAAAGGTTGAACATGCGGGCTAAAAATTGAAACACGACAAAATTGACAAGAGAAATATGAGAGAATGCATGTATTTTCTGTAAATAGATAGATAATGGTCTGCATCAGAATAAAACCTTATTATTTGAATGGGAGGACAGAATACCACTCTTTTCATTTTACACATTTAAATAGTACTCAACTATTATTTATAGGGGTGAGTCAGGGTTATTAGGGATTAATATCCCATATCGAAAGTTTGAAACGATCATGACTAGTATATAAAGAATATGGGTTAATCTACTTATTGTTAATTGGTTTTATGTTGGAAGCCCATAGTTTTAACATGGTATTAGAACTCGATCCATACAATCCAATCCGATCCGAAGCAAAGTTGGTCCAATCATCGACCAGACATTCCGAATGTCGTCGATACAACCCCAAACATATCGAAATCTATGGCCAAATGAGTCATCATCTCGAGGGAGCGTATTAGAGATTAATATTGGAAAGAATCATTATCTTATTATATAAAGGACGCGGACCAATTCACTCATTGCCAATTGATTTTGAGTTAGAAACTCATAGTTTAATATGGTATCAGATTCTGATCCACACAGTTCAACTCGATCCGACCCAAAGTTGGTCCATTTATCGATTAGACCCGAATGCCATCAATCCAATCCCAAACATATTGAAACCATCATCTCGAAGAAGCATATTAGAAATTAATATCCCACATCAGAAGTTGGAAGGGATCGTGATTAGTATATAAGATATATGAATCAATTAGTTTTGTCGTTTTGAGTTGGAATTTCCTATTCTGGGGTGACACAATTCAGGTTATCTAAGTTTCCTGATTATATTCAGATCAATATAATACCGAGCTAAAAATTAAACCTAACGATAAGATTCATAGAAGGTGATACTTTAGATGCGTTTCAGAGGAAAAGAGTACTATAGATTTGTTAAAATCACTTAGAAACAGAATAATATAAATAAATCTTAGATTCCTCTAACATTTTTAGAATTGGAGGTCTTTGTTTGGGATTCAATCATTTACCTTGTCTCAGAAAAAAAACTCTCTTAGATGTTTAAGCACATAGGTCTTTGTACGAAAGAAACATGAAGAAAAAGGCAATATATTCTGCTTCTCCCTCCTTTAGCCAAACAAGATAACGTACCAAGTCTCGACACTGAAACATATTAATAAAGTTGAATTTTGTTTATTTTTGGACATTGGATTTAGACTTGTGGCTGATACGAGAAGCCATTGACAGAGAGACCTCCATCTACACAAATGGTCTGACCAGTTATATAAGAAGCTGCAGGCATACATAGAAAAGCCACGAGCGAGGCTACTTCTTCAGGCTCCCCGAAACGCCCCAATGGCTTTCTAGATACCACCACCTTCTTGAACTCATCATCATACACCTTAAGATTAACATCAAAGTCAAGAGATCAGCAAAGGCAAGAAAGAGAGATGATTCTTGTAGCATAGTATATGTATCTCACAGCTTCAGCTAGAGGAGTTGCAATGACTGCAGGAGCCACAGCATTAGCCCTAATGCCGTCACTAGCCCACTCGCATGCTAAATTCCTTGCTAGCTGATTCATCGCCCCTATGTCACATACACACACACACACATCAAGGCCTTAGATTGTTTCCAGAACCAGTTTCTGGCTTTGTATTTACATGTGAAAACTATTGTAAGAAAAAAGAAACCTCTACTAAAAACCTCAAACAGAGAGGTGTTTTTGTTTTCTTAAGTGGCAGTATTCAAGTATATTACCTTTTGTTGCAGAGTAGATGGAGCTAACACCAACCGATACAACTCCAGCAACAGAGGACATGAACACAATGTTCCCACATCCTGAAGTCTTAAGCAGAGGATGTGCAAGCTGGCTCAGATGATAAGCAGATTCTAGATTGGTCGAAATATGAAACGAGAAATCCTCTGCTGTATAATCCAAAGTCGGCTTTGACCGAATCGCTCCCACATTGTTTATCTAATAACCAAAAGATTACATTAATCAAGAACTTGGGTAGATTTATAAAGAGTATATGAAGATTAACTTACGAGAATATCGAGTTTGCCACCAAACATTGAAGACACAGTCTGCATTAGGTTCTCTCTCTCTGTTCTCAAAGATGCGTCACAGACTGAACCAGTGACTTGAAATCCCATCTTTTTCCATTTGCTTAAACACTCATTAAGCTGAGATTCATCTCTGGCACAAGTATGTATTACTGCTCCGAATCCTGCTAGTTCCTCTATCACAGCATGCCTATTTGATTCAAGAACCAGAGATTAAAATAAATTATAAAGTAGACTGCTTTCAAGAAAATATGGAAAGATTTGGAGCTTAATCAGGATAATATACGAACCCGATTCCTTTGGTTCCACCGGTTACAAGTGCGGTCTTGGCCTTAAGGCTCCATCTGTGGCTTTGCTCTGCTCCAGCCATTGCTCTCCCACGTCTAGATGAGCTTAGAGAATAAGTGAAGCAGACACAAAGTTGACTGATATATCAATGATTGGTAATCAATCAATAATTGCAGATAAACAGGTAACAATGATGGGCCGGATCCATCACGAATATTTCAGACTCAGAGGATCCAAAGCTTCCATGAAAAATGTGTCCATATTAACGAATCTTAGGCCCGTATCTTTACGAGTGCCACAAATTTTACTTACAAAATAAACTCTTACCATTCTCACATCTATAAGCTTGAGTTCATTTATTTTTGACATAATGAAGTAATCGAGAAGTAACTATAAAGACGGCTTGGTTTTCACTTCCATTTCTTAGCCAATGATAGTGTTTCTATCAGGTTGTGTGATTTGGGTTGGATTGTTGGGTGCACGTACTAGGCCTATGATGATCCTACTCATTTGCATTTTATTGAGTTGTGAGATCTCAATAATACTCACATTTAGCCGGTTGTTGATTATACACATTTGTTAATTACTTAAAGCGATGACTTGTCCGAGATCAATTATTTTCTTTTGTTCTTATAATATGATCCAAATAGGTATAGATCCTTATTACTTGCACGTATATTTCCCAAAAATCTTGTCCGAATCTATTTTATTGTATGCTAGTTTGGGATGTTTATTATATCCATCATCACGATCAGCTTCACTAAGACTTGAACATTTCAACATTACTGACCTTTGGAGTTGTATGTCTTTTGTGCGAATTTATTAGGTCCTTTACTTATATTTACAAGTCTTGTACATAGATGCTTAAACAATATATGAAATTTCCATAATTAAGAAACTTAAATGATTTCTTTGTGCCAACAAACAATTTTTGAGCTGATAAAAAGTCAAGTTTTGAACTTGCAGCTGATTGGTTTTCTGCGAATAATATATATAATAATGTTTTAACATTAATGGTCGTGACATTTTTATATTCCATTAAAGCCTCTATATACGGTAGAATAATTTCGACAAGCAACTTCACACATACACATACACATACACATACATAACAAAACAGAGTTTCATCTCTTACTTATAATTGCTCATCAATGGCAATTACTTACAAATCAATAACTCTTTCCATAATCACCCAATTATGCCTCGTCTCTTGCGTGCTAAGTCAACAAAACGATACCAAATTTCTTTACCACGGATTTTTCGAAGCCAATCTTCTCAAGTATGGATCCTCCAAGATCCTCCCAAGTGGCATCTTGGAGTTAACAAACACCTCAAGGAGACAAATGGGTCAAGCCTTCTATGGTTTCCCCATACCCTTCAACTCATCAAACTCGCTTTCTTTCTTCACAAGTTTCGTTTTCTCAATCGACGCACAAGGTCATGGCCTAACCTTTCTGATCTCACCGTCCATGGATTTCACACAAGCCATGCCGAGCCAGTTTCTCGGTCTCTTCAACACGTCAAACAACGGAAACTCCACAAACCGAATCCTCGCGGTAGAATTCGACACGATGAAGTCAAACGAGTTTCTTGACATCGACGATAACCACGTAGGCATCGACGTGAACGGTTTGGTATCTGTTGAATCTGCACCAGCTGCATTTTTTTCCAACAAGCAAAGCAAGAATATAAGCTTAAAGCTTTCAAGCAAAGACCCGATTCGGGCTTGGATCGAATACAATGGAGAGGAAATGCTTCTCAACGTCACATTAGCTCCTCTTGGCACACCTAAACCTAAATTTCCTCTTTTGTCGAAACAGATGAATCTTTCTGAGATTTTCTTGGAGAAAATGTATGTCGGATTCTCGGCATCCACAGGAAACATTACGGGTAATCACTATGTTACTGGATGGAGCTTTAGCAGGGAAGGGAAAGCACAAGACTTTGATCTCACTCTACTTCCTTCTCTTTCAACCCCGTCTCCATCTGATTTTGATGACTTTGATCCCATCTCAGATCCTCCTCCAGGTTCAGCAACAGTAAATCTTAAACGTACCAAACTGATCATAATCTGCACACTTGCCATCATGATCTTTATCATTTGATCAAAGCAAGAAGCAAACACATCGGTCTTATGATAAATGTATTACTTTCTTGATTTTATTAGAGATCAGTAAATGGAAATCCTTATATTAAAGTTGGATGAGTCATGCAATGTTACATCGCTTCTAAATTTTGTGTCAGAGAATAGAAACCTATATAACTAAATTTTGTTTTAATTTAACCTTTTTATCTATTTTGTTTTTGTAATTTTATATTGTCATTTTCATTTTTTTTTTACCATTTTTTTTTTCTAAAAGTATCGCGGAAGTAGTTGTTACCATTTCATATACCTTTTGTAAAAATAAGAAATTCTGAAAAAGAGAAAAAGGAAATAAAATATCAATCGCGGAGATGAAGACACGTGTCTTAGTTGCGACACGATCTGATCCAAACCTATTTATATTCTTCGCTGCTTTTTCTGTTTTGACCGCTCCTTATCGATCTCTGATCTCCTCTTCTCTGTCTACGCTTCGTCGCCGATCTCGGCCAGATTCCGTTTTACCGCCTCCTGCCAAACCCTAGGTGAGCATAAAGAGCTTGGATTGTTTTTTTTTTTTGGGAGGGGGGCATTTTTGGGTATATTGCCTAAAATGTTGCTTCGGATTATATCAGATTCCCGGAGGACAAATCTGGTTTTCCGCCGGAGCTAAATTTGGGAGATTTAAGAGGCTGAGAAGATGGGTACAACTACGACAACAAGCGCTGTGTATATCCATGTTATCGAGGATGTCGTCAACAAAGTCCGAGAGGAGTTCATTAACAACGGAGGTCCCGGCGAGAGTGTTCTCAGCGAGCTTCAAGGAGTAAGTTTCCAATCAGAGTTGTCATCCTTCGCTGGGGCAAAATCGAGATTTGATATGTTTAGTTGATTCGCAGTTGTGGGTGCTTGGATTTGTTCCAGTGCAACTAGGGTTTTTGGGAATTCATCTCTTTTAGTTGGCTTGAATCCGTTATTTCTGGAACTTAATTGTTGGACCTGTGTTTTTTCCGAGTAGATTTGGGAGACGAAGATGATGCAAGCTGGAGTCTTAAATGGACCAATAGAGAGGTCATCGGCTCAGAAGCCAACTCCTGGAGGTCCACTGACGCATGATCTGAATGTTCCCTATGAAGGCACAGAGGAGTACGAGACCCCCACAGCTGAAATGCTTTTCCCTCCGGTAATTAAACTCACAGAGTCACACTAGTCTTGAGTCTGTGATTGAGCATTAGGTGTATCAATTGGCTTCTTTTCCGCTTGAGATGTTGTTGCTGCAAATCCTTATTGTCTTGGGCATTGCTTTTTTTTTCTGTGTTGAGTAGACACCATTGCAGACTCCCCTTCCAACGCCGCTTCCTGGTACTGCTGATAACTCCTCCATGTATAACATCCCTACTGGCTCAAGTGATTATCCAACTCCTGGAACTGAGAATGGGAGTAACGTTGATGTTAAAGGAAGACCCAGTCCTTATATGGTGAGCTATCCGTACTTAAAATGCTGTGTAGTACCACTGCTTATCTAAGTGTTTTCATAGAATATACTGAGGCAAAAATAATTGACGTCATATCTTTTGGTTTCTCTGGTTGACATAAACTGAAAATATGTTCTCTATTGCAGCCACCTCCTTCCCCGTGGGCAAATCCTAGACTTGATGTCAATATTGGTAAGTACTATTTTTACCAGCGATTAATGTCTCAGTGAAAAGAAAAATGTCTTATCTTTGTTGTTTGGGATATAAATGTCTTACTTGCTGCTAGCTTACGTTGATGGCCGTGATGAGCCTGAGAGAGGAAACTCTAATCAGCAGTTTACGCAGGTACTCCTACTTAACATCTAATTCAAGAAATGTGAGTTTGGCCTTTTTGGTTTGGGTTCATATCTTCTTTGCAGCAGTTACGCAATTGATATGATTAGTGCTCATTTCAAGTACTTCCTCATTGGACATATTTGTCAAGTTGACTACACCTGAACTATATATATATAACCTAATATCAATAATTGGAATACGTCCAGGACTTATTTGTGCCATCCTCCGGTAAACGAAAACGTGATGATTCTTCTGCACATTATCAAAATGGTGGATCTATACCTCAACAGGATGGTGCAAGCGATGCTATCCCTAAGGTGAGTGTGTAGAACAAGACATTTGCATTTGCACTTGGAATAGCTCTCATGAGTAAAACAAACTCCCTTCATTTCCTAGAAAATTAAGTAAAGGAGAAGAGTCCTCTTTAATTTCCATTTCTCACAAGTTTATGAGTGCCATCCAAAAAAAGATACTTGAATACAAAACTGGTTAAATTCCGTAAAGAAAAACGCATCTATAAGTTCTCAGTGTAGTAAGATATTTCTTCTTTCAATAATGATGTATATAGTGAAATTTCAGTGATACATCTGATAGGAGCACAATTTTTCAGGTAAACTTTGAATGTGATGCACTCCGGATAACCTATGTTGGCGATAGAAAGATCCCACGAGATTTCATTTGCTCATCATCGAAGATTCCTCAAGTTGATGGGCCAATGCCTGACCCGTATGATGAGATGTTGTCCACACCAAATGTAAGAATGCTTCAGCTTTTCATTGAGTAGTCAGAATTTCTGTGAATTTATACTTCTTCGACTAGTTTAAAACCAGTAACCAGAATCTCTTACTAACTGGATCCCTTCTCACCACCTCCCATAGATATTGAACCATATAGAAACACATTTGACTTCTTACTACATGATGACGAAGGGAAGGAGATCTCATTTAAACTTCATGTTCCATTTGGATTTGCCCTCAACTATGCAAAAATTACTTTTGCTAGTCATTCCATGAATTTTTATTTACTGGGTTGCAGATATACAATTATCAAGGACCCAATGAAGACTTTAACGAGACCAGAACTCCTGCTCCAAACGGTAAGAGAAGCCAAACAAAGATGTTGTAGAGCAAGTAAATGAATATCATCTGCTAAATTCCCTCTTTGTCAGAGATCCAAACGAGCACTCCTGTTGCTGTACAAAACGATATCATTGAAGATGATGAAGAGCTGTTGAATGAAGATGATGATGATGACGAGTTGGACGACCTAGAAAGTGGTGAGGATATGAACACACAACATCTGGTTTTAGCTCAATTTGACAAGGTAATGACTCTTGTTTACATATATTTCCGGGTGTGTTTCTCTGCACGTAACTCTTATCACAGTAAGACTTGTTTGGTGTTGTAATTAGGTGACTCGCACAAAGAGCAGGTGGAAGTGCAATCTGAAAGACGGGATCATGCATATAAATGATAAGGACATTCTCTTCAACAAAGTAATCTGTGCCTCCCAATTAAGCTTGGAGCTATTCTGGTAGCGATAATACTAACACTCTTATCTCCTTTTTCAGGCAACAGGCGAGTTCGACTTCTGATCTTTACAATAGCAATGCTTCTAGAAAAGTCACAGTCCTTCAAATGTCCACCGTCTTTCTTTTTACCTTACGATTTAGACCGACCTCCGAGAGAGACATGATTATTTATGGGAAAGTGTACTCTGGTTGGCTTGTTGTACAAAAAGAACAGGTTTTTCCGGCCGAAGAAGGCTCATCAACTTTGACTTATTTAATGAGTTTCTATCCTCTTCCACACAATGAAATTAACTTTTCAAAAGCTGGATCTTACTTACAATAATATGTAGCCCTCTCTTATTACAGCATCTTGAGAAATGGTTTTATACAAGACTATTGAAAAGCAATTGGATTCTAAGACATTAAGACCATCCTAAATACTAAAACCCTTACTGTGAAAGTTCTACAAGCACGAACTTGGTCTGAAACATATTCAAGAGAGCCATCTGATTGCTATGGTCGGCCTTAGCCGAATATTGCCATCCTTCCTTTTGGTCCACTGGCGGTTGAGATGCGTTCTTCTCAGTAAATTCCACCGGAAAAATGAAATTGTGCACTTCTGTAGAGAGAGAGAGAGAGAAGAGTGCGGACTTGGAGACAGAGAGAGGTGAATGCAGGGGAATAGCTGCCAGTGCAACCACATCACAAGACTGCTTCAAAAAGGGGTCAAGATGCAGAGCCGTGGGTGCTTGCCTCTGCAGCCTAGTTGGTGGTTTCGGGGACCCGATCTTCCCAAACACCCTTACATTGTCCTCCATCGCGATTTCAGACTCAAGGTTCAGCCAATGAGAACAAAAGCAAAAACGAGATAGAGAGAGGAAGATAGAAAGATAGAAAGAGTAATGTAAAGATGTGTTGTCACTTGTCAATAGGGCACAAAAGGAGGGTGTGGAGGACAGGAAAGGGATGTTATTTTGAAACGGTCATTAACTAAACTTAAAAAGTTGCCTCCTTTGTTGTTGCTTTCTTCTTTTTGTACTACTTTATCCACTCTGTTTGTTTGCTTCGGTTACTCAATTACTTGTGCTTACGATCCTTTGGGTATCTTTTTAGTTTGGTGAAAGGCCAAAAAAAAGGCCAATCTCTTTAAGTTAGTTTTCGTCGTTTTCATACCACAACAGCACAAACCATTATGGTAAAGTTCGTATGTATGATACAATGTTAATGACGAAGCGAAAACCAAAGTATTTGAATCGAAACAAAATTGTAAACCGGATTGGATATGTATTATTGGAGTTGAACGTTCTCAACAAATGAAGAGAAAAACGACCCAAACTAATAATAAAGATGTTGACCTTTTTTTAGGCCTCTGACCAAAACTGTAAGAATAAGAACCCGAAAGGCACAAGTAACCGAAGCCAACAGAGTGGAACCAAAAGAAGAAAGCAACTTTTTAAACTTTAGTTTAGGTAATGACCGTTTCAACGTAACTGCTAGTTTCTATTTTCCTTCACATGTTCCATCATAACCGAAGCCTTCTTTTGCGCCCTCATCCACAACACACACCAAACCTCTCTCCCTTCTATTCTCCTTTTTACATCACTCCTTCTATCTCCTCTCTCTTTCTCGCGTTTTTGCTTCTTTTTTTTTTTAATACTTATTGGCTCAATCTTGAGTCTGAATCGTGATGGAGAACATTGTGAACATGTTTGGAAAGAGTGAGTCCCCGAGATCGCCAACTAGGCTGCAAAGGCAAGCACCCACGGCTCTGCATCTTGACCGTGTTCCCGAGAACCCCTTTTTGCAGCAGTCTTGTAATGCGGTTGCAGCCGCAGCAATTCCTCTGCTTTCACCTCTCTTTGTTTCTCCAAATTCTCACTCTTCTCTCTCTACAGAAGGGCACGTAAAGCCAAGTCAGCACGCTTCTCCTTCTAGACAAGGACACGATTTTACGTTTCCGGTGAGTATTACAGAGAAGAACGGATCTCAGCCGTCAATGGACCACAAGGAAGGTTGGCAATATTCGTCTAAGGCCGACCAGAGTGATCAGATGGGTCTCTTGAATATTTTTCAGACCAAGTGCGAGCTTGTAGATCATTCCCAGTGAGGGTTTTAGCATTTAGAATGGTCTCTAAAAATCCAAATGTTTTTCAATAGTTTTCTTGTTAACCCATTTCTCAAGATGCTGTAATAAGATATAGCTAGATATAATTGTAAGCAAGATCCAGCTTCAGCTTTTGGGAAGTTAATACTTAATTGTCCATTGCGTGAAAGACGATAGAAATTCATGAAACAAGTTCAACGTTGACACGCCTTCTTCGACAGGAAAAATTCTCTTCTTTTTGTACAACAACCAGAGTACACTTTCCCATTAATAATCATGTCTTTCTCCGTCGGTCTTAAATCATGAGGTCAAAAGAAAGACGGTGGACATTTGAAGGACAGTGACTTTTCTAGAAGCATTGCTAGTGTCAAGATCAGAAGTCGAACTCGCCTGTTGCCTGAAAATGTAGACATGGCGTGTGTTAGAATTATTGTTACTAGAATAGCTCCAACCTTAATTGAAGGCACATATTACTTTGTTGAAGAGAATGTCCTTATCGTTTATATGCATGATTCCGTCTTTCAGATTGCATTTCCACCTGCTCTTTGTGCGAGTCACCTAGTCACAACACCAAACAAGTCTTACTGTGATTAGAGTTGCATCAGAGAAATAACATCCGGAAACCTGTGTAAACAGGAGGGTCATTACCTTGTCAAATTGAGCTAAAACTAGATGTTGCGTGTTCATATCCTCACCACTTTCTAGGTCGTCCAACTCGTCATCATCATCATCTTCGTTTAACAGCTCTTCATCATCTTCAATGATATCGTTTTGTACAGCAACAGGAGTGCTCGTTTGGATCTCTAACAAAGAGGGAATTTAGCAGATAATTTTTATTTACTTGCTCTATAACACTCTCAAACGTCTTTGTTTGGCTTCTCTTACCGTTTGGAGCAGGAGTTCTGGCCTCGTTAAAGTCTTCATTGGGTCCTTGATAACTGTACATCTGCAAGGCAGTAAATGAAATTCATGGAATAACTAACAATGGGTGACGGTGTAATAGATAGTATTTCTAGACAAATGTTGCATGTCTGTAATATCTATGGTATCCAATTGTACTAAGGCATAAGAGTTTCCTGTTACTGATCTGTAGACATGTCGAAGCACCATTCTTACATTTGGTGTGGACAGCATTTCATCATAAGGGTCAGGCATTGGCCCATCAACTTGAGGAATCTTCGATGATGAGCAGAAGAAGTCTCGTGGGACCTTTCCATTGCCAACATAGGTTATGCGGAATGCATCACACTCAAAGTTTGCCTGCAAAATTGTGCTCCAATCAGGTGTACCACCGAGATAATAAATATATCATTCCTGAAAGAAATAATATAAGCAGGGGATACAAATACTTTCATAATTACGTTTTTCTCATGCGAGCTGTTCCAAATGCAAACGCAAATGTATAGTTCTACACACAAACCTTAGGGATAGTATCGCCTGCACCATCCTGTTGAGGTATAGATCCACCATTTTGATAATGTGTAGAAGAATCATCACGTTTTCGTTTCCCGGAGGATGGCACAAATAAGTTCTGGACATATTCCAATTAAAGATATTAAGCTCTACATATATTTCAGGTATAGTCGACTTAAAATGAGTTAGAATATCTGTACACATGAGGAAGTACTTGTGAAGAGCACTATTGAATTCAATCACGTAACTGTTGCAAAGAAGATTTGAACCCAGACGAAAAAGCCAAACTCACGATTCTTGATTAGATGTTAAGTAGAAGTACCTTCGTAAACTGCTGATTAGAGTTTCCTCTCTCAGGCTCATCACGGCCATCCACATAAGCTAGCAGCAGGTCAGACGTTTATATTCCAAACAACAAACTGTACATGAAGTATGGTAAAAATAGTACTTACCAACATTGACATCAAGTCTAGGATTTGCCCACGGGGAAGGAGGTGGCTGCAATAGAGAACATAATCTCAGTTTATGTAAACCAGAAAAACTATAAAATACAAAGTCAAATCATTTTTGAAAACATGTAGATAAGCAGCGGCACAACACAGCAATTTTAATAAGCATAGCTCACCATATAAGGACTGGGTCTTCCTTTAACATCAACGTTACTCCCATTCTCAGTTCCAGGAGTTGGATAATCACTTGAGCCAGTAGGGATGTTATACATAGAGGAGTTATCAGCAGTACCAGGAAGCGGCGTTGGAAGAGGAGTCTGCAATGGTGTCTACTCAACAAAGGAAAACAAAACAATGCCCAAGACAATAAGGATTTACAGCAACAACATCTCAAGCGGAAAAGAAGCCAATTGATACACCTAATGCTCAATCACAGACTCAAGACTAGTGTGAGTTTAATTACCGGAGGGAAGAGCATTTCAGCTGTGGGGGTCTCGTACTCCTCTGTACCTTCATAAGGAACATTCAGATCATGAGTCAGTGGACCTCCAGGAGTTGGCTTCTGAGCCGATGACCTCTCTATTGGTCCACTTAAGACTCCAGCTTGCATCATCTTCGTCTCCCAAATCTACTCAGAAAAACACAGGTCCAGTTAAGCTCCAGAAATTATGGATTTAAGCCAACTAAAAGAGATAAATTCACAAAAACCCTAGTTGCATTGGAACAAATCCAAGCCACCCACAACGGCTAAACCACTAAAGATATCAAATTTCCATCATTTTGCAGCGAAGGATGAAAACTCAAATTGAAAACTTACTCCTTGAAGCTCGCTGAGAACACTCTCGCCAGGACCTCCGTTGCTAATGAACTCCTCGCGGACTTTGTTGACGACATCCTCGATAACATGGATATACACAGCGCTCGTTGTCGTGGTTGTGCCCATCTTCTCAGACTATCAAATCTCCTAAATTTAGTTCCGGCGAAAAACCAAATTCGTCCTCCGGGAATCTGGTTTTATCAGAGGCAACATTTTGGGGTGATTTACCCAAGAAATTGCCACATAAAAAAAAAACAACACAATCCAAGCTCTTCACGCTCACCTAAGGTTGGCGGAGGCGGTAAGACAGAGTCTGGCAGAGATCGGCGACGAAGCGTAAACAGAGAAGACAGAGAAATTAGAGATCGAGAGGAGCGGTCAAGATAGAACAGCAGCGAAGAATATAAATAGGTTTGGATCAGATCACATCGCAACATGGACACGTGCATCATCTTCGCGATCCAAATTTCTATATTTATATATATATATTTTTTTTTGGCTGACATTTTTCACTATACGTAACCTTCCTATCGAATGTTCGGGTTTCCGATCGAATTCGATTTCAGTTTTTCGGGTGTTCCGGTTTAAAGATATAGGGCTGACTGGTTTAACCGCAGCGGGTGCAGTTGCGTTTGCAGGAGTTTGCGGAAGCGGGCGGTTGCGGTTTTAAGAGTTACTAGGCGTTTTGAACGACTGATTTAGCGTTTGGAAATGACTGTATTTGCGGGAGGTTTACGACTGGTTAACCAGCGGATGCATCAGCGGTTAAATAAAAAATAATAAAGATAAATATAATATATTATTATAAAAAGATTTAAGAACACAAAAAATTTATATTGTTATGATAAAATATAAAAATATTAAACACAGTTAATAATTAAAGCCCATAATTAAAGTACTTAATAATTATTCAAAATCAATAAATTTTATAGTGAAATTTTTATTAATTATGCATTTGGTTCATCACTAAAAATTGTATCAAGTAATGTGACAAATTGTAAGAAATGTGATTGAATTCGTAGATTTTCCTGATTGCCTTTATAAATATTATAAAAAAATTTCAATGAATACAAACGACTTTTGACTCGACTCTAACTCAAATCAATTCCAAACTGGTCATAAATATTCTTAAGAATATTTTTGAAGTTCACTTAGAAGACATAATTATAATAGAGGAAAACAAAATAGAGAGGATATGGTTAGAAAATAATAATTAGGGTTTAAAAATAGAGAACCTGATACAATATATATATATATATATATGGCTACAAAATTTATAATTTAATTTTTTTTTAATTTTAGCTATGATTTTTTTCAAATCAATTCCAAACTGGTCATAAATATTCTTAAAAATATTTTTTGAAGTTCACTTATAAGCCATAATTATAATAGAGGAAAACAAAATAGAGAGGATATGGTTAGAAAATAATAATTAGGGTTTAAAAACAGAGAATCTGATACAATATATATATATATATATATGGGTAAATATATAATTTTATTTTATTTTTAATTCCAGCTATGATTTTTTTTTAACTCAACCGCAACCGCCCACAACCGCAAACGCTTGCGGGAAGCAGCTTTTGAAATTGGGCATTTAGAGCGGTTCAGAGCGGTTCAAAACGGGTTCCTTGATTGTTTTCAATCGCTAACAACCGCTACCACCCGCAAACGCTGCGTTTACGGGCGTTTGCAGGTGGTAACGGGAGAACCAGTCATCACCATAGAACTCGTTCGGATATTTATAGTATTTGGGTCGGGTTTGGATAAACATCTATTGAGTTTGGATCAGTTCGGGTTTCATCCAACACCTGAAAAATCTTTAAGTTTCGGTTTGGTTTTGATTATTTGTATCCAAACCTTAATAATATATCCGAGTTCAATCCAAATTCCAATAAAAACCGAACTCAAAACGTCTTCAAAAAACATTCTATTTTACCAAACCCACAAAGACTTAATTATTTCAACTCCAATTTAATAAAATCAGCGGTCTTCTCTTCTCCATCACCTTCAAAAACCATTATACTTTCAATTCAATTTTATTTCCAATGTAAATATGTTACAATACAGCGAAAGTAATCAATTTCCCATCACGAGAATCATCATCATAGAAATCTTCAGCTTTTTTGATGATCTTCATTTTTATCATTCTAAGATTTTACAATATACTTAAATTAACTATATTTGAAAAGCCAATCATATGAAGAAAAATCTGAAGAATCAACACGATACCTTCCCATAATACTTCATCTTCTTTTTGTGTCTTCCTCTTTCACCTGAACATAAAATTTCTCCCACTTCGTTCATAACTTTTTTTTTGTTAGATATTTCGATAAATTAACCAAAATCAGTAAGATCAAGGCTAATACTGTTTCACATATTCATCTTCTTCTTTTTTCGCTCCTCACGATTGAATCAATTTTACTTTTATGTTTTCAGTTGATGTTATCAATTCGTGATTTCTATAACGGAAGGAAGACAAACGGCGACGTGAAAAAATTTAGGTGTAAAATACTCGGCGAAGCGAACTACATCTCTGGCGAATTTAGATCCGGTTATGGCAAATTAGTGACTGGTTTGATGCGGAGGAAGAAAACTGTGAAGTAGAGCATACAAAACTCGATTCATATGTGAAGGAAAGGGAAGTAGAGTTATGGGTAGGCTTATATATGTTCGGATGTCTTCGGGTGTAGTTCGGATATCGCGTAATACCCGAACCCGATCGGATATCCGAACAATAGCAACACAAGATCCTTTCGGATATTATACAAGATCCCTACCCGAACTAAACCACTTATTTCGGGTTCAGATTTCGGGTACAAGTTTTTTGCCCAGGCCTTATTCCCTCCCATCACCTACACGATATTTTTAATTAATATAAATCGTGTTATAGAATTAACAAAAAAATTTTAATATTTCTTAATAATTTTTTTTTCTTCGGCAAAACAAAATCATTAAATTCAAAAATATTATTACAAAGACATATAGAATTATTGTAACACAATTATTATATACGTAGATGTATATACCATATACTAAAAAAATATAGTAGAAAGGAGTTTGACTATGCTTTTCACATAGTAGTCTTACTCGCTAACCGATCAGAAAATCCGTTATTGTCGAACTTCATATTTGATTTCTCTTTGTTACGATTTGAATGCATCAACTTGTGACTGAAACTTTTTTTTCACAAAACGTAACATTAAACTCGATGTGTCCAGATTTAATTCTGAAAACGTAGATACAGGGGTACCAAAATATCAAGATCTTTCTTACAAATTTTGACTCAGTAATTTTCTTCAACATAACCACAAATAGCTTTACCAAATCATCCTAAGTCTCTGATCCTCTCATGGCCATATATTTCCATCTAAAAGTCGCTAATCTATTCCTTAACCACCAAATTTGAGTAATACCAATCAATTGTCGTCAATATTTGACAAGCAATAGATGCAAGTTTACAATCAATTATCCATGATGGTTTCTTTAGACGAATTTCAAGTTCTATAGATTGGAAATAAAAACCGTATGGAGAATTCTCCAATAGATAAAAACCAACACTTTCCCTCGTAATTTGGAAAAAAATTGGTTAAAAAATCACTTGCTTGCAAAATAAAAAAGATAAATGATAAAATTTGCTTTTAGAGTCATCTTTGAGAAAGACAGACATAAAAAAAATTATTGTTAACTTAATTCTATGCAAAAACAAACAAAAGAAAAAAGAAGACAACCAATGTTAAAGAAGTCGATGCCGGAAACCGTGAAAAAAACGAAATGGTATGTGATGACAGTTTTTTTTTTAATTTTTTTTTCATGAATCGTTGACGCCATTGTTCATGTTTTCCTGTTTAGGTTAAAATCAGTTTTAGTTCCATCCTTGTAATTTGATTCCCTACTTTTCTTTTGAAAATTTGCGATGTTAAGCATATTTTAAGATAATCGTTGCGATGTTAATAATGATCTATAACTTTGAAATAAGCATTATCTTAGTTTCGATTTATTATTTGTTTTAAAAATAAATTATAAAATAAAAATATTATTTAATATCAAAATAAAGCAATGTAACATAAATGGTAAAAATATATCAAATGACACTAGTTTTGCTTATATATAAATATATCAAATTCCAAACCTCAAACCTCAAATTCCGCAGCTGCTTGGAATTTAAGAGATGATTTTGGTATTTTTAAGGGGGCTAGTCAAACCACAGGAGGTTGAGTTATGACAGCGCTGGATGCAGAATGTCAAAGTTTTTTAATGGCTATGCAACAGTTCTGAGTTAAATGTTACAGGAATGTGGTTTTCGAAGGAGACTGTAAAAATTTGGTTAACGTCTTAAAGGGTAAAGGACAGCGATTTGCTATTATTAATTGGATTTCTGAAATCCAAGCTTCGGCTCGGAAGTTTGAAGGTGTCGAGTTTACATGTACTCCAAGATCATCTAATCAACCGGCATATATATTGGCAAAAAGACAACGCTTTAACAATGATTTGTATATTTATCATCATATTATCCCTCTTTGTATCTCAGATGTTCTACGATCTGATCACAATCATTATTAATAAAGGTTGATTTTGAGTAAAAAAAATATATATCAAAGTAATACAAAACAAAAAAAACTTAGAAAACATTTTATAATATAACAGAAGAAAGATAAAAACAAAAAAAACAAAAAAAAAGTTGTGCATCCACTAAAGACTAAAGTGAATTTATAACTTGTTTCGACGTCTAGAAAAGTATTTGCCTCAAACAATTCAAGCCTACTAGTTTCCCTCGATCAAAACGAACAGTCGCCACGAAAATTCTGATTCAGACTTAGCCACTTGGTTCAGCAGTTTCCACCGTCAGATTTCCCGATGTATTCACTCTTAACAAAATCCAACGTCTCTCTCAACACCACGTCATTCTTTTTCCCCAACTCGTTTTTTCTGTGTAATGTTTTCTGACACTGTTCACTTTTTTCTCTTGTACTTTTGTGTTTGGTTTCTCACCTGAGAAGTCTGAGTTTCTCTCTTTATAATTTTTTTCGCCTTTTTGCATATTTTTTCTTTTCTGCTAGAGTTACTTCGTACGATAATTTTATTTTTTTGCAATAATTGAAAAAGGCTTTTGAATAAATCTGTAACGTGATCACTTATTTTCTGATTAAAATCCAAAATTCTTATGATCTTGACATTATCGTCAGGAGTCAAAAAGAGACAAAGATCGAGTGGTTCATAACTTTCCATTGGATTCTTCAATATCTCGATTTTTTTTCCCGCTCTAATAAGAGAAGAAGATTGATTTCATCCATGTCAGTAACAGGGAACAGTGTCCAAGTACACACATTAATTATACTAATTCTATCTTAAACTTATCTTTGATATATATATTACTATAGTAAGTTTTTTTGGCTTCGTATGTAGAAATTTTAGGTTAGGCAAAGGAAGGATTCTTTCTTCTATCAAGAGACAAAACAAAATCTAATAAAAATTAATACTACCATAAGATACAAATAATTAAATAGGTACTAATTATAACTTTATATCTCTCTAAAAAAAAAAAGATTTCTGTCACCTTTTAAAGATTTTTTTTCTGTTTTTATGGGATTTTTTTCTATTATAAATGGGTTAAGCTGTAGAAATTCACTTAGCCTATATTATAATAAAAATGGAAAAAGAAGTTACAATTCCAATATTTGTGGTGAAAGGCAAATTTTATAATCTAAATAGCATCATGCAACTTTATTGACCACATTATTATCGTCATCATAGTTGTAAATCCATGACATTAACTAGACCCCATTAAGATATTGTTATGAAGTCTAATCACGGCTATAAAAAGAGCATAAACATTGCAAAAGCCATATGACGACAAATAAATTAGTAAAAAAACAATATGAAAAACCCTCAGATCTGTTGACCAAAAACAAAAGAAACCTCAGATCTTTGACCAAATAAATTATCATTGTTTGTTGATATATTATTAAATTTTTATTTCGTTATTTTTGCCAGACATTGAAAGTGACTATTCGGTTTAATCCTAACAAAATAATTGTACGTCTCGACACATCGACCCTCCAGATTGTGGCATATAATTTCACTTTTTTAAAAACGTTCGATGTTTTTTCAATTTTCTTCATCAGACGACACACTTTTAATTATTTATACCTCTCTGTAGACATGACTCTGTCTTATCAAAATTAATAATATATTATCAAAAGAATCTTCTTACAATGTACTAGTATGGAAACTTGTAGCAACTTAGAGTAGAGAATCAAACTGATCTAATCATATAAAAATGCATGAGATCTATCTACCTAGGAATCATGTTTATGCCAACATACAAGCATAGCCACACACCTTCTCATGATGTAAAACCTTCCCTTCTGTTCTTTGGCCAAGCTACTGTACTTTTGAGTAATGGAAGATGAACCTTTCTCTTTTTTCGAAGAACTTCTTGAGATTGAAGACGACGATGAAGAAGGGACTGAGCATTTGGTGGATGAGCTCCGTACGAATGCAGGAGCTTTTGAGGAGGAAGCACTTGTAGAGAAGCTTCTAGAGAACTTGGATTTAGATGAAGTTGAAGAAGATGAACACGAAGCAGCTAATGCATCCTTTTTTGACAGCTTCCACTTCTCGTCCATGCCTGTATTGCAGAAGAGATTGAGAAATTAAAGAGAGCTTCTGACTCAGATGAAGGGTTCTGTTTTTATTTTACTTTTTAGTTTGATTGTGAGTTTGTGGTGATTGAGCTAGAAGGAGAGAGATAGTGATCTAGAGAGAGGGAGATAGATAAAGGGAAGCAAGGAGAAGGATTAGTGTCTCTCTGCTTATGTCTATTATATAGTGAGTGCTTCCAAAATATAACTAAGTGGAAATGATGAAGGCAAGAGAATGAGCTGAAATATTGTATTAATTTCATTAAACCGTATTAATTAGCTCCATTTCGGGCTAAATTTGCTAGTGGAACTCCTGCACAAATTTTTACACCTAATTAAACTTTTTTCAAAGCAGTAATGATTGTACAAAATCATAGTACTAGGAAAAAAAAAATCTAAACAAAAATTGATATCTGAGTAAAAAAAATTCAAATGAACTTAGTTCATGTATATACAGACCAAAATTTTTTTATGACAGAACAGCGAAATAATTTTCATGTTTATTTTTGTATACTATTAACAACATTCTATATATCTTTTTGTTCTCTGAAAATTTTAAAGAGATAAAGAAAGAATCTACAATGTTTTGAGTTTTCAGCTCAAATTTTGTGTTATAATCATGTTTATTAAGTTTTTAACAAAGCTTTTCATTAGGTTTCCTTCTTAATCGTTCTTTTTAATTATATATTTCATCTAGTATCTGTTTTTATGAAATTTTTTTTACGAGTAAACTATTTTTTTTTATATCTTAATTGAGTTACATATGCTTATTAATACCTTCTTTAAGACGTGGGTAATCGCATATTGATAAGCACATATTACATTTTTAAGGCATTTATATAAATCAACTTTCACATGAGAGAGAGAGCACAATAAATTGTATAAATAAAACTGACATAGTGGGACAGGAACCACAATAAAATTTTGTAGAGGAATACTATTTCTAAAACTAGTTGGTTCAAGAGTAAAGCTTCCACAAAATGCAAAATATTTTTGTTGAATCATGCCGACGGCTATATATATGAGTCCACTTGAACACTGTGCCTTGAATAAAACTACTCATTAATGACAAATAACATCTTTAAATTAGACGAAGTTGAACTTTCTTCAAGATGGAAGTTATCGTTCGTTGGTACAGTGGTTGGTGTTAAAATAAGAGACATTGTTTCTAATTAGTCTAGAAACGTCTAAATTCTAGGCGCGGACTTGTCTCTCGAATTATGTAATGAATCAATGGTCTACAATTATACAAAGTTTCAACATTGAAAACACTAATATCTGTTTGTAAGTGTATAATTTTGGGAGTGTTTTGAGAGAAAGGAGCAGAGAGGGACGGGGTAAAGTGTTCCTTACGATAAATAATTTGAAATCGGGACCAAGAGTAGACAGCTTCGGTCTAATAATATTCCACATGTTTTTTTTTTTTCACTTCTGTTTTTTAAAAAAAACCTGGCTTTCTCGAAGTTAACTCACTCCACTAGTCACAGTATATTAAGTTATTAACATCGCGTCGTACGTTCTACCATTTTTCAATTGGTGAACTTTCATGTTTGTTCTTCCTTTAAAAAAATCACAGTATATGATGTGTTAGAGAAAAATGTTAAGCAAGAAAACAAAATAAAATTAAGATGTATACCAATATTAATTTGTGATCTTGACGTCACCATGTTAATTTTGTAAGCTTCCAAATCTTGTAGGTCTTCTTGGTTTCGACTGGTTTCGTGTTTTATTGGTTCATGACTTGCTTTGTGTGGTTGTATACTTGTATTCCTTTTTTTTTTTTTTTTTTGTGAGATTTCTTTCAGAATTGATCATTGAAAAAATATTACAATACCCAAACTTCAGCTAAATATTTTACCCCTTCAATCATTGAATATTGAAGTATGTACCCTCGCACGTCTCGCCCGCCATGATGAACCGGCTTTCAATAGATTTATCGACAAATTCGTTTGTTTCTATATAAATAACTCATAACCACTCTCCCAAAACCGGGTTTCCCTGTGTAAACTTGCAGATTCTACATCAAAATTAAAATAACCCAAATCAAGACTTTTAATGTTTTTGTCACACCTTGATTTCTTACACACGTACGGATCAAACTAAGAAAGAATCGAGAAGAAGAGGTGAAGAGGATCCGTGAGTCCTCTGATCTTGGTGGTCCAAGCATCTTCTGATCATTATTGAATCAATCTCGGTCCTTATACTAGATTTGTACCGTATACGTCATTAAGCCAGAACTGCAAGACTCAAGATACTCCCTCTTACGTTGTGCAACTGATGCCATATAACCGCATAGCTTCCAATGTATCCTCAAAAAGAAACAAAATGTACCGGTTTATGAAAATTTAAGATGCGTCCATAATTACAAATAATAAATACAAAGACCGTTTATAGTTTAACAAAGACAAAAACCAAAAAAGGAAAATGCTTATATAGCAGCATCCAAATCGACAGAAAAAAAAAAGCTAAAAAAAAAAGAAAACACGTCAAATTCAACAAAAAGTTCATACAAACATTGTTTTGCGTATCATACATCAATATACATCATAGATCACACACACTCAAAACAAATATGAATCGTCAAGCCTAGGCTTCCATGAGGTACGCATACGTAACATAGCCGTATTCAAACCCGAACCCATTTACAAAATCAATCCAGGAACGGGACGATATATAGCTATAGCATAAATAAGCGAAAGAGGACTCGCAATCTAAGCGCAGCTAGGTTGCCGTTTGGAGGCTGCCACTGCGAAGAACAAGTCTAGATCCGGCGGCTGAAAATATCCGTTCTTCGGCGGTTCCTTCCTCCTTCCAAAGTGTATCGATCTCTTCCTTCTCACCGGAGGCGGACACGGCGGATATGCTGGTATCCGGCAGTCATCACGTGTCGGCGTGGTGCATCCCATGTTGTAGTCATCATCAACGGTCACCGTGTCTCCGTCGTAGTTATCCATTTTTTCTCCGTTCTCTCGCACTTTCCTAATCAAGAGTCTCAATGTGATTGCTTCTTTATTACACTAGTTTTGAAAGTGGCGTAGCTTGTTCTGGAAGTTGCTGAGTACTTGCGGTGTAGAAAATGACACGTGGAGGAACGTACTGCCACGTGCTAAATCGTTGGTATATTCAGGTTGCCACACATACACACACTTTAGTCAAAGGCTCGTTTGTAATGTGGCTTTTAGTCCAAACCAGGCCCATTTAGTTGAAAAGGGACAAATTAAGCTCAACAAGGGCCCGAATTTTACCCTCAAATACCAAACCACACTCAGAGAGATTTGGAAAGCCAGGAACCGGTTGGTTTAGAGACCAAACCGGTTGTCTGAAACATATGTTGGAGTCTGAAACGCGTAGATATCTTGTTTCCCAAGCAGCTCAAAGTTCACATATATCGTTGCTCTGTCAACATACACAATAAAAATCACATATTTTCGTTCTGGGTTCTTTGATTTATTCAATTCTTCACTTGTGTAAATTTTATTCCTTTGCTTCCATCTTTCTCCTTTGGGTTTTGATTAGATCTTCGATTTCGGTTTCTATATATTATGCGATCTTACTTTTGTTCGTTCTGATTCCCTGACAATGATATTCTCCAAGCTTGGTTCCTCCATCGCTCGTTCCACTCGTTCCAAGGTTCGTTTGAATGTGATACTTTTCTAGATGCTTGTTAATTTTGTGTTTAAATTCCTAGTTTTTTTAAAAATATAAAATCCTGGTGAAATTAGGGATTGCTATACGGCGGTGGTGTGAGATCGGCGATTCTAAGCGACGGGAGACTTCGAGCGCCGCCGAATCTTGAGGCGGCGGCCAATCAGGTAAATGGTGGGCTAGGGTTTCTGAGGCGGCACTTTGCTTCTTTAGCTGCTCGGAAGGGAGTGGATACCGGTGATATAAGCCGCGTTTTCGCTAACCCTAGATTGCGTCGGTTCTTTTCTAGCCAAAGCCCAAAGAAGAAGAGTATGCATCAAAACCCTTAATATGAAATTAGTTGTTCATATTAATATGAGAGATAATTAGTGCCCATTTATGCAGATTACGAGAACTACTATCCAAAAGATAGTAAGCAAGCACCCAAGAATGAGCAGAAATCCGAATCCAGAGGTGACGGTTTGTCTAACATTCCCTTAACTTTGGATGTCGAATCCATATCGTGATATGCAACATAAGTGAAGATGTTTGACCAGCAAGGGCATTAAGTTGCTGTCAAATCCGGCATGCCAAGTTGTTCTATTGAGAATTGATCATTGCACTAATGTTTTTGAAATACATGTATGGTATGGAGGAAAAATAGGTAGTTATGAAACCGATATGAAATATGCTCATCTTTACGTCCTTTTTTTTATCTTAGTTTTCGCTTCTGACTTCTGAGTACTCAGAATTTGTTAGCTTTTATAGATTCAGTAATCAGTAGTATCAATATTTCTTTGAATTTTCTTCCTTTGAATTTTTTTTTTCTTCTTAAAGGATTGTGTTTAGTAATTGGATATGTATTTGTTGCAATGCAGAGGGTTCAAAAAAAAATGAAAATGAGAATGTTGGGGACATTTTCACGAAGGACTTCCAAAATATGTTCATGACTCTTATGGCCATTGCTTTTATCCTTTCTACTTTCTCGGTTGGTTCCCAAGAACAGCAACAGGCAAGCATGTTTAACCAAACTTTGTTTATCCTGGATCTATTTATCTATACTATGTTATCTATGGAATTGTGGACATGAGCATGAGATATATGAACTAATTTTCCGTGTTATTTTCGTTGGTTCAGATTAGTTTCCAGGAGTTCAAAAACAAGCTTCTTGAACCTGGTCTAGTGGATCACATAGATGTTTCTAATAAGTCAGTTGCGAAAGTCTATGTGAGGAGTTCACCAAAAGCGCAAACAACCGAAGAAGTTGTTCAAGGTCCTGGTAATGGAGTTCCTGCTAAAGGACGTAGTGGTCAGTATAAGTACTACTTTAATATTGGTAGTGTTGAATCATTTGAGGAGAAACTCGAAGAGGCCCAAGAAGCGATAGGCGTCAATTCTCATGACTTTGTTCCTGTCACCTACGTCTCTGAAATGATCTGGTACCAGGAACTGTTGAGGTTTGCACCGACTTTACTTCTCTTAGGTACACTAATTTATGGGGCAAGACGGATGCAAGGTGGACTGGGAGGTGTAGGTGGACCTGGTGGGAAGGGTGGTCGTGGAATTTTCAATATAGGGAAAGCTCAAATAACGAGAGCAGATAAAAATTCCAAGAATAAGGTTAGCATTTCAATCAGAATTACCTCCTTCATTTCCCATTCATGATGCTATAGGGATTTACAGCTGAATATTTTTTGGTTTTTGACAGATATATTTTAAAGATGTTGCGGGATGCGAGGAGGCTAAACAAGAAATAATGGAATTTGTGCATTTCCTTCAGAACCCAAAGAAATATGAAGAGTTGGGAGCTAAAATCCCAAAAGGTGCGCTTTTAGTTGGCCCACCAGGGACAGGAAAGACCCTTCTAGCCAAAGCGACTGCAGGGGAATCAGCTGTGCCGTTTCTGTCGATATCTGGTTCGGATTTCATGGAGATGTTTGTTGGTGTGGGACCTTCCAGAGTGAGAAACTTGTTTCAAGAGGCTAGACAATGTGCACCTAGCATAATATTTATTGATGAGATCGATGCAATTGGCCGTGCAAGAGGACGTGGAGGTTTCTCTGGTGGAAATGATGAGCGTGAAAGCACACTTAATCAGCTGCTAGTTGAAATGGATGGATTTGGTACTACCGCTGGAGTTGTCGTCCTTGCTGGGACTAATAGGCCAGATATTCTTGATAAAGCTTTATTACGGCCTGGCCGGTTTGATCGTCAGATAACCATAGATAAACCTGATATTAAAGGCCGTGACCAGATATTCCAGATATACCTGAAGAAGATCAAACTTGATCACGAGCCCTCATATTACTCGCAAAGGCTTGCAGCTCTCACTCCCGGATTTGCTGGAGCTGACATTGCGAATGTCTGTAATGAGGCGGCTCTTATTGCTGCCAGACATGAAGGAGCAACAGTTACAATGGCGCACTTTGACTCTGCAATCGATCGTGTTATTGGAGGTCTGGAGAAGAAAAACCGGGTATGTGCTTTCGCCTTATCAACAAAATCTACTGTTTATATGTTTATAGCCAGTTTTTTATATTATGATTTGTTCATTTTCGGTTATTTTGGAACCTCCTCGATAGGAATCTAGGATAGATATCAAATTTGAAACCCGACGAATTGGTGAAGTATCATTATCAGCAAAGATTTGCATCTTTTTTTCCCCCAATTGAAACCTGAATGTTCTATAATCGTTTTTGGTGGTTTCATGGCCATAGGTAATAAGCAAGCTGGAACGGCGCACAGTTGCATATCATGAATCTGGCCACGCGGTTGCTGGGTGGTTCCTGGAACATGCTGAACCATTACTAAAAGTGACTATTGTTCCTCGTGGCACAGCAGCACTCGGGTTTGCCCAGTACGTTCCAAATGAAAACTTGCTCATGACAAAAGAACAACTCTTTGACATGACTTGCATGACTCTCGGTGGCCGGGCAGCTGAACAGGTAAATCTATCAATGTCCAACTCCCTTTGGTTGTGAAACTGAAAGTGTTAAGAGTGAAGGATCACAAATAGGAATATATCCCAAAATGCTTTCTTTATTGCAAAAAATCACCAAGCAAACCCAAAGCAATAAACAAAGCTCAAAGCTCTCTTTAATATCCTGGTATAGAAGTCAAGAATTACGGTTTCAGGTCATAAAGTTTCTATGGTTTGTTTTTCAAGCTGTGAATCCTGTTTTTTGGTGGGTCTTGATTGCAGGTATTGATAGGAAGAATATCGACCGGGGCTCAGAACGATCTGGAGAAGGTGACCAAGATGACATACGCGCAAGTGGCTGTGTACGGATTCAGCGACAAGATAGGATTGCTTTCGTTCCCGCAACGGGAAGACGAGTTCTCCAAACCGTACAGCAACAGAACCGGTGCAATGATAGACGAAGAGGTCAGAGAATGGGTTAGCAAAGCTTACAAGCGAACGGTTGAGCTGATCGAGGAACACAAGGAGCAAGTGGCTCAGATCGCTGAGCTCTTGCTAGAGAAGGAAGTTTTGCATCAGGATGATCTGGCTAAAGTTTTGGGTGAGCGTCCCTTTAAGTCGGGTGAGACAACGAATTACGACAGGTTTAAATCTGGATTTGAAGAGACGGAGAAGGAGAGCCAGAAGGAGTCTGTGACGGTGAAGCCTGTGGAGGATGATGGAGCTCCGCCGCTTGAGCCACAGGTGGTTCCGACGTAGATATTGGAGACACCCAAGTTAATCGATGCCGGCAATAACAAAACACGCTTCTTTATCTTCCGTGACGGAGGGATTGTTCTTTCTGGAAAAGTATCAATTTTACTTAGCTCTATTAATTTGCTCTGTTCAAAGAATCATTAACATTGGAATATTCCAATATGAAAATGATTACTCTGTAAAGTGTTTAGCTTTCATGGCAGTAGAATGTGATTGTATACAACAAAAGTAAAGAAAATCCAAGTACACGAAACAAGTCCACAAGCTCTGCCTCCAGAAGAAAAATGAAACAGAACTTGGGATTACTTGACAATCTTAAATTAGAACAAAAGCTAAGAAGGGACCCAACAAGAAGAAGAGAATAGGATGCGACCTTTCCAACCTTGTAAGAACCAATTACTATCTTCATCAAGGACAAAGTCTTTATGATAACCCCATTTCTTCATTTTCACCCTAAATGACTCCACAAGCTCTGCCTCCAATGGCTTTTGCTTAAACCCAGCCCTAATCATCCTCACTTGCCATTGCTTGTAAGTCTCTGGTCTCTCGACTCTATCTACACCTTCACATGCTATCACATTCATCACTTCTCTCCCGTAAAACTCCCCTTCGAAATGTATCCTCTCCGGGTTTTCTCGCGACAGAGTAGCACCAAACAAGTCAAAGAGCGCCGAGTAGTGAAACAAAGCTTCTTTAAACCGTGTGGTGAAGAACGGAGCGTTGAAAGATCCGTTAACCGTGGAGCTGAGGAAAACGTTAGGATTCATGTCTCTGATCAGTTTTAAGAATCTGTCTCTCGGGCAATCCTCTTCCCCTGGTGTCACGTCCCGGAGGTTCTTGAAACGGAGAACCGTATTAACTGCAAGAACTTCGTTTGGTCGGATGTTGAACTCCTCGATCCGGATTGTCTCCCAATTCTTAGACGCAATAGCATTGTATTCAAACGGGATACCAAAACGTTTGCAATACTCCGTAAGTCTTCGACCTGTATCTTGTATTCTTTCGGTTGGACGAAACCCGTGTTGCGGAAGCTCAATGCCGGTAATCCGTAGTTTTAGTAGCCCGGGTTTGCTCTTTGATAAATGCTGTATAAACATCGGCCATTGGAAACCGTAAAGGATCCCAAAATCAATAATATGAAGAACTGTAGCATCCTTGGCAGCATCAAGAATCATCTTGTTGGAGAAGAAATAGATCAAAGTCATAAACGGAGACGCAGACAAGAACACTTTGTACGACTGAAGAATCTGTGCAGCTGTTCTTTTCTTAGCGGCAATAGAATCGTAATAACTCTGGATCATAGTTCCGGTACTACCTTCAAGACGCGCCTCAAGCGCATTGGCAAAGAAATGAGCTAGTCTCTGTGATGCATCACCAAGAGGTGAACTTTGCTTCCTTATCTGCCTCAGCAAATCATCAGCTGTAATCTTATCCCCTGCGGAAACGGATTGTGCGCATAGTGTGAGAAGTGTACGAAAATCAACCGCTTGACTCTTCTTTTTCGCCCGGCCGCCTCCTTTCTTAACCTGAACCTTGCTTAAACCATTCTCGCCATCTTCTTTAATCTGTGGTTCGCATTCTCCATCAAGAAGCAAAACCTTGTCAAACATTTCTGTTAATTTCCCATCTTCAACATTCACTGCATATTGCTTACTACTCCTAGTTTCCTCTCGATCATCTTCTTCTTCTTCCCGCGCGTGATGACTCTTCCTAGTTCTCGAGATACTGGACCAATCTTTCTCCTCTTTCACCGGAGCAACTCTTTCTTTCTCGGGCTCAAGATTAAAGATCCATTGATCCGTATTAGGAAGAAACTTGCTAGCTTCTTCTAGCCCTCTCTTAAACTGCATAAGTGAATCTGCATCACTAAACATACTCCTGACAAGAATCTCATTCACTGGCTGTCCGACTTGCAACATGTTTGAACCTGGAAACGACACAACACCGGAATCACCAAGATGATTATCATACAACACTTGAGTCTCAGTAGAAGTAGTAGCTGCTGTCTCGATGCTGACACTAGAATTGCTGTTACTACTGCTCCAATAATCACCACAACTATTACTACTACTAGTAGTAATCGAATTAGGAAGATAAGATTGAGTATGCGAGTCGTTGATGACTTGCTGCAACATTTCTTCAGTTTGTCGTAGAGCCAAGGAGTCATAGAAGATAGATTGCTTCTCGGCGATACTCTCTTCCATAAGAATCTGGTTAACGTATTTCAAAAGGGTATTTTCAGAATCAATCTCATCAGCAGTAGGAGAGTATTGATCTTGTGTTGCTGGAACCCAAATCGAAGGTTGGTGGTGGTGATATTGATCCATACGGAGATCGAAATCACTCGAAGAAGGAACACCGAATCCAAGATCAGGAATCTGATTCGGTAAGAAACTCACATCGTAATACTCCAAACCGTTGACCACACCAGAGTAGTTCGATTCCATCATCCAAAAAAACAAAAAAGAAGAAACTTTTTGAAATCAAAAACCCAAATAAGAATTCACTGAATTTGGTTCCCCTTACAAAGTCCCCCAAAATACAAGAGAACACAAACCACAGAACTTTACAACGAGATAAAAATCAGATGAGGAGAGATCGGGACAACAGTGCTTACATCTGAAGAAGAAGAAGAAGGTACAGGGCAAAAAAAAGGTGTCAACTTTTTAGATCATTGAAGTTAAAAAGGATAACTTTATGAAAAATATGCAAATGGGATTTGGGTATGATAGCTATGCGTGAGAGCAGAAGCAAGAAATTGAGAACTGTAGAGAAGGAAGTTTCCCGGGAAACTCGAAAGGGAGACAAGACCAGTCTTGCGATTCGTCCGAGGAGGAGTCAAAGCTATATATGTCTGTCTGCTCTCTTGTAAGAGTGTTTGTCATTCGTGGGCTTGTTGGGCCCAGCTTTTTTTTTTTTCTTTTTTCTTTTATAGTAGTGATCGTCATGTTAATCACAAAAGAAATGTTATCATTTTATGACTAGTGGTCGAGGAATATATTCTTTTTATAGTAGTGATTGTCTCCTAATTCCACATTATATTGTATTATCCATATGTTAGATCCAATATCGAAACTTACACGATCCATATGTTTGTGGATAATTTCTATATTTTGTGTCCATTAAGAAAGTACTCGTTGACAAGATCTTTAAAAATTTCTTCATAAAAAATGTACTTTAAAATTTGTTTTGTGTTTTAAAAATATTTCAAGTTATTCTTATTTGGACTATGCTATATCTTTCTTTTTAGTAGTTGAGGTCAAACCGTACAAATAAGTACATACATATCATTCATTTATAATTATGTGAACCATAGAACTGATGTGTTTCAATGGTTTTTTTATTTCTTGTTTACTATTATATATGCCCAATTTCGGGATAACTAATCCGGATTATGACATGATAGCAACTCTGAAACAAATTTCTAAGTTACACATTCTCGCCTATATATATATTGTACATATACTTTTTTTTTTTTTGTCAATGTACATATGCACTTGATCAACTCCTGTTTCATGATTATACTTTGATGTAAAGTCAAAAGTGTTTCGCACAAAAGATATATATTTATTAGTTTGATTCCAAAAGTTTCAAGTTGACAATAAAAAATAAAGAAGAGTTTCATATGTAAAACTTGGAGAGCAAGATTGATAAAGGTTCCTGATAGGTAGAGTTGAATATTTGACCAGTACGAATGAATACTATTATATCAACAAACGAAAAATGAAAACATAAAGCGGCTTGATTGTAAATTTTATTATATAGAACCACGACAATAAATAAACACAATAAATAAGGATCCATCCAGATCTGATCTCACTATGTCATTCTGACATATATTGTGAGATTCTCACCATACAATATTCTACAGGTACATGAAAAAAAAATATTAACTATAATATATATATCAGAAAAAAACTCGAAATTGAATGGGTGTCACGTTTGAGTAACTATACTTTTTCCGTCTCCAAATAAATTATTCAAACTTCTTTAGCGTTATATAAAAAAAAAAATTGAGTGGTGAGGAAAAGTTAAATGGATTGATTATTTCTTTGATTTTGAAATTATGTTTGTTATTCAATCAATAATTGTAAAACTTTTATTAAAATCATGTCATACTACTGGTCAGTACTTGTAGCATTTCACTAGGGTTTTCACTTTCCAGGCTTAAAAAGTTTTCATTATTGCTGATTATGTCGTCCCAATAAATGATTATCTACTTTTCGATAAGTTTTTGTTCTTTGGTATATAGTACGAGATGTCACACTCTGCGAGCCTGTTCAATGCAATAAAACTTTATAAACAAGACATTTTGAAAAAAATGTAACATTTCATTATTTATGCAACAAAAGATTACATGAACATATAGCAAAAGATCATGCAGTGAGTACTATATCTCATATGTTATACTCTTACACACACGCTATGTCACAAGTATATAACAATACTCTAGTGTCCAAGAACCTAACTCTGAATTTAATGCACTCGTGTTGGCGAGAGACTATCAACAGAAAAGCCCTACATAAAACCCAGTTGCTTAGGACGCAAGAAAGAACATCTATGAAGACGAAGGAACCCAAACAGATGAAGCATACACGATTCTACCTTTCCAACCTTGAAGCAACCAATTACTGTTTTGATCAACATCAAAGTTTTTATCGTACCCATTATCGATTTTCAGCTTCAGATTTTGCATCAGTTCCTTCTCAAGCGGAAGCTGTCTAAATCCGGCTCGGATCAATCGCGCCTGCCACTGCTTATATGTCTCTGGTCTCTCCACTCTCTCCGTTCCTTCACAAGCCACAACATTAATAATCTCCCTCCCATAAAACTCTTTCTCAAACATCAGCCTCATCTCGTCTTCCCTTGTTAGCTTCGAGTCACACATATCAAACACAGCCGAGTAATGAAACAACGCTTCTCTGAACCTTGTGACAAAGAATGGAGCGTTGTAATTTCCGCTTAGGATCGCCGGGATGAAGACATTTGGGTTTACTTTTCTTATCAGGTTCAAAACCGCATCTCTTGGGCTATTTACCAGAACGGTCTCATCTAGAAGGTTCTTGAAACGGAACAACGAGTTTACAGCCACAAACTCTCCTTGTCGAAGCTTTAAGTCTTCAACTTTGATCGTTTCCCATTTCTGAGCAATTGCGTTGTACTCAAACGGAACATTGTGTCGCTGACAGTATCGAGCCAAGCGATGACCCGTCTCCTGAACTCCTTCCGCTGGTCTAAAACCGCGTTGAGGAAGCTCTATACCGGTAATCCGAAGCTTAGGCGAACCACCAGGTCTGAGCGAGAGGCGATGAATCAGAGCAGGCCATTGAAAACCGTAAGATATCCCGAAATCTATTATGTGGATCGTGTTGGCGTTTGCAGTGAAACGCATCATGCTGTGGTTAGCAAATATGATAGCAGCTTTTTTGAACGGACAGACCGACATGTATGTCTGGTAAGCCTTCAACATATCTGCTGCAGATGTTTTCTTTGAAGATAAAGCGGTGTAGATCTGTGTACCGGTCCCAGCTAAGCGTGCTTCAAGACTATTTGCAAAATAATGAGCCAATCGCTCTGACCCGTTGCCTAGAGGAGACGAATGCTCCCGTATCTGTCTTAGCATTTCGTTGGCGGTTCTACGATCATCCACTGATACAGCTTGTGCACATAACACCAAAAGAGTCCTCAAATCAGCAGTTTCTTTCTTAGAATCGTTACTTTGACTATTAGCAGCTGATTTCTTCCCTCGAATCTTTGCTCCATTTGACTGCACCGCAATTTGCTGTGTTGTCTCAACTTTGGCAGGTTCTGCTGGAAACTTCTGGTCAAGAATGCATAGGGGTTTCCCAGGGCCACATACCAAGATCTTATCAAACATTTCAGAAAGCTCGCTTTCCTCAACATAAACAGCTGATTGCTTGTTACTTCTTTCTTCAACAGAATCTTCATCATCGTCACGCCAATGGCTTTTCTTTCCAGTCAATCTGTTTGGAGGAAGAGCAGAGCTATGATGTTCTGTCTCATCCTTCTTCTCCGTCTTAACAAAAACATCAGAACCATTTTCCTTGGAACCTGAATTCCTCGGGATGTAACTATCCACATCGATAAAGAGCTGAGAAGATTTAGGAAGGAACTTACTCGCTTCCTCCGCCCCTCTCTTGAACTGCATAGCCATGTCACTATCTTTAAACATATTTGAAACCAAATCATCGCCAAAACCTGATCTGAAAACCGCACTATTACCACGACCATTCGTGACACTGTTGGACCTAGAAGTGGACTGGAAAACAAAATTACTCGGCATGGGCGTCTGTAACCAAGAAGATCTATTCTCCAAACCATCAACACTCCAGTGTGAATCAGAGGAAGTGGTAGTGGTGGTGCTAGCGTAGTCACTAAAGGCACCACCTGAACAAGAACCGTCAGGACTATCACTAGGTAATTTCTCAGGATGGTCCATAGAAGCAGAAGAAGAAGAAGGGTATTTCTCGCCAAGGGCCTCATAAAGAGATTTCTCAGCAGCTTGAAGAGCCAAGGCGTCATGAAACATACAAGGCTTCTCTTCCATGTCCTCTTCCATAAGCACTTGGCTTATGTACTTCAAAACCGAATCCGAGAAATCAGCGTCATCAGATGAGGATGATAACAGATCTCCTGCAGCAGCTTTGTTGTTGTTCTGTGGATATGCCTCAGGAGGATCCATGGATGCGAAATCTAAGAAAGGCTCATCTAGATAGAATCCATTAGCTAAACCTAAGGTATCGTTTGAGGCAGGCAAATCAAAGTCCCTAGTGAAATCGAACTCGTCCGTGGATCCAGGGAATCCATCCGGATATGAACCCATGGATCGAACAAGAGCTTATCCAAAAATCCAGAGTCGTTAAAACCAATGAAAGGTCGAAACTTTATTCCTGACCTATCATAAAAACCAGACCTTTGAAGATCAGAGAAGAGAAGATAGTAAAAATTACAAAAGCAGGGAGATAAGAGAGAACTGGGCATACCTCTTTGTGGGTAAGATTGCGCGGATTCGGCAACAAGATGACAAGGAAGAACCTTGAGTAAGAAAGAGGAAAAAGGTCCGTGTACGTGGTGTGGTGTAGAGAGACAGAGAAAAAGAGACTAGAGAGAGACTAGAGAGAAGAGGCAGCAAATGAAGAGAGATAAGAACTTATTTATTGTTTTACTCGAAAGATCAGATAAACGAATATTACTATATGCCTTTGTATTTTTTTGTTTCCTCTTCTAATTTAAGGGAATGGTCTGAATGGAATCTTTCCGGTTCCGGACAATATGCAGTTATTTTTATTTTACTATTACTACGAACAGATTTTTATTTTCATTTTTAATGATATTTATCTTTAAAAATAATAATATATAGTTTAATTTATTTTTTCTTGCTGACAAATCATACTTGATTTTAAAAAAAAATTAGTAAAACATATATGTTTTTTTTTTCTTTTGTGTGATGAGCCAATCTAGAAAGTACACAAAATGAAATATTGTTGTTACTTTCATAGAATGATAACGTCTAAATATGCAACCGCTTATACAAGATTAGAAAATACATGTAAATAGTTTTATATTAATATTAAACAAACAAAAAAAAATAGTGATACAACGATACAGTTCATTATATGGATACCATACCACCAAAAAAAGTTAATATCAATCAATCAATATCGTAATACTTCAATCATCATACGATTAGTGTACATGGAAAATTAATCATTCAACTTTTCTTCCCAATTTTATTTCAACATTCCTACTCACTTTTCTTCGGTTGACCGGTTTATGTCGAAGACTAAAAAACAATTCTTATTATAAAATTCATTTTTTAGATCATCTTTTAACTTTAGGGTATTCCAAAGAAGGGTTTGGCGTTCCGAAAGACAAAAACAGAGAAAACAAGACAAAATTGAAATTATGTCTTTTGAAGAGGGTCGATGACGACGAAGCTAGAAAGGTCCGTCTCTTGCGATATATGATTGATGACGGCCTTCCTTGGTGACACTTCTAGCGCTAAGTACTGTTTTGTTAGCGGGGCTAATAATTGAACAACGTCGACAACTAACAAAGATTATGACAATACTAGGAGGAAGTAGGAAATCATATTTTCTCATTTAAAGACAAATAAGATAAAAACATAAAATGATCATACGAGATCCATTAAATAGTTACATAAAGACATGTAACATAAAATGACATTATCGGAAATGAATAGTTGATATCTAAACTGTATTGTATTCTACTTTCACGTGTATTAATATTCAATTGATCTAACAATAATACTTTATTTGCAGTTTTATATATTTTCTAAATTGCCGGAGAACCGGAGAGCTTTAGGTTTCCGTCTCATTTCCATCTATATATAAATTTTTTAGCTACATTAATTGCACCTTACTTTCGCTTGCAATTACGACATTGGCCTAATCGTAGCCACATGAACACATCCAAAAAAATATCACTTTTTCTGGCCGCATAACAACGATGCTGGCTAAACATATAACTCATAGGTGTCGACTTTTGATAAAGATCTGAAATAAGGAAAGTGACATCTCCAATTATTTCTCTCCATTGATCGATAAGATCCTAAAGAATCTTCCACCATATATTCTCTCTTTCTCTGTAAGTGTCCAAAAAAGTGTGTTTAGCCACTGAGAAAAGTCGCATAGCTATTTCCACAGAAGGTCAAAGTGAATAATTATTGGTACGTATGTTTTTGTTCCCTTTCCTCTTATCAACTCAAATCTTTTTTAATTTTGTCGTCTAAAGTCCCCATGTGTGTACGAGAGAGCTACTTGATGATTTCTACATCATGTTATAAGAACTTTTTCTTATAAATTTTCATTATTTCGCTCCCTCGCCACTAATTTTCAATGATGCTTGCTTGTATCCATATCATATCTACTATATTTCTTGTTTCATCCTTCGAAATGTAACCTTCCTAAGAATTTATAACTTCGGGATCAACATATATCTCTGTTTCTCCACATGCGAATAGTGTCTCTATTATTAATCAACAAGTTTCAAATTCAGATCATTTTTGAATTTTGATTATATCCATACGAGCGATTTGCTGACAAACTCATAATTTATGCCATAAATACGAATAGCTTGCGAGACACTCTTTGTGCGGATACTTCAAATACAATATACCACAAAGATCTCAATTTTGCAAGGAGGAAACCTCTTATTATAACCAAGTTCTGTGACAATTACATCAGACTTCACATATCTTCATCTCTATCTTCTTCTTCATCACAATACATTCCTTTTTTTTTTACATTGAATCATCTCAAATACATGACATAACAAAACAAATAAACAAACAAACAAAAAAAGTATATATGAAAGAAAAAAATATCCAGGTTCATCCTGCTAACGTTCATTTTCACGTCGCAAAGATAACATTTGTTCCCCGGTCTATAGACCAAGACTGGTCTCAAGTTTCTGGGGTCCCTCTAGCAACTGGTGTTTCCCCTGTTGCTGGGACCAGTAGGCATGAGCCGTTAGTACCCTGTCTAAGAGCTCTTGTGGAACTGGCTCCCCTCTCCTTTGTTGCGGCGATATTCTTGCTGTGTGGACCAGCGTCTTCCATTTGTCCTATTTATTCACATCAAACCCAATAAATTACTTCTTGCACGACCAATGTAGACATCATTACTGCACCTACCTGATGAAGAGACTGAGTTGTAAAAGGAGAGGTTTTTATTACCTTCAAATCAACGTAAGTCCGGTGCTTAGCATTATCAAAAGCTCGCAACTTTACATCACGCCACCTGCAGATAGATGTACCCAGCAATATTAGTATTATTTTGGACCAGTGATTGATGGAATAAGTCTTCTACGTTAGTGAACATAAAAAACTTAGTTACCTTCCGGTCCCAAGTCTCTCCACAGCTTGAACAAGGGCCTCTACTTCTGCAACAGAGAAAGGCCTACGGATTCTGCGCTGTGCCACCTCAGATCGCTTGGTTTTCCGAGGTGGGACTACGGTTAAAGCCTGAGCATGCAGAGGAGGGACTGGAATCAAGGCTCTTGAGTAAATGGTTTTAGCCCTATTTGGTGCAGAGGGTTTGGAGTCAAGGTCACTTTCTACAGAATTACTCGGTTTGGCATGCTTCCCCGGTGATGGGAGACACCTAGTGACAAACAAGTTCCGGAAAACATTAGCAACAAAATATTTTTCTACACCAAAGAAAAAAGAAGTAAACATTGATCTCTGGAGTGACACTGACCTTGTTAAAGTGAGAGGTACATTACAGGGACGCACATAGTCAGAATCTTCAGGAGGTAGCGGTTTCGTGGATTGTGGAGGATTGGGCTCAAGACAAAACCCTAAAGTATCTGAAAGAGTGTCTAGAGAGATTCCACTCTGAAGCAGCATTTTACTGTCGTCTCTAACCTTTTTCCCATGAACAAGAACACCTATGCGTAATCCACCTCCAAGTATTGAGGTCACAGCTTCCAAGACTGTCCTCTAGAGAAGAGGAAGTAAAATTTCATCATTATCCAAAAACATGAATGACCCTTTCCAGAAAATTCTAAGTCAAAATATCCAAACCTTTATTGAACCAACAGTTGCGGTCTCAGGAATTTCAATGAAAAGTTCAGGAACTTTGAATGACTTGATTCCTAGTTTCACTAAGCACAGCAAAGAAAAATGAACAGAAATCAATACAAAACTCATGAGTGATAGAAACATGAAAAGCTTCACAGAAAAATTTACCGTGAGTATCTCTTGATTGCAACGCTGGCTGCTTCTGACAAGCTATGGATGATAGAAAACCTGAAGTTGCAGAAAACAAAGCTCAGAGTTAATCATTATATCATCATAACGTGGTTTTGACGTTGAAGTTTAAATGACTAGCTTTTGATAATACCCTTTCGAGGTGAACCAGAAAGGCCTTCAGTTTTAGCAGTTTCTTCGGATTGTGATGCTGTATAACCATCAAAGCATCTTCTTTTTTTGATAGGATAGTTCCTCTCTGATCTTAGGCTTTTGAGACAATGTTTCTTGCTGTAGCAACCATGCTTCGTGTCCAAGTCTATACATTTTCATCGATAACCCATAAGTAAACCATGACATCTTTAAAAGAACATATAACTAGCCCACAAATGGTCCATAAATATGTTCACCTGAATTAGTTACCGTTGTATCTCTCGGCTTTGGAGAGACTTTACAATACTTTGAAGCGAAAACTTTCCTTATTCTTCTATCTCCAATACGTAGAGTTGACCTAAATGATTTTGTTGTGTAACGGGCTGAAGAGTTTTCGCCATCATCATTTTCCTTACCAAGTAAATCTATATCATCAGAGCATTCTGAAGGATTTTGGGGAATCGGTTTCTTGAATCCACTACCTATATGATTCTCATCCTTGGCTACAGCATTTCTTGATAACTTTGCTTCAAAATTTAGCCCCCCAAGCATTGATTTCTTATCACTACACTCGGACCTATAGCAATCACTATTGTCCATGTTGGTGTCCTCATACGCCAATTCTTGAGTTTCAAACTTCTCCGAAGAATCAGAAGTTATACCAGAAGATGATCCAAAATGGAACTCTTTAAGGGGACTTGGAGATCTATTAAAGCTTTGCATGTCATGAGATTTTGGAAGGATCTCAGAGACAAAAAAACTTCTTTCAGCATTATTATTATGATCACAATTAGTATTCTCTTCTTCCACCATTAGATCGCCCCCATTAAGCAGTTCTGTCTTTACTGCACACTGATCTTCATTATTACCTGATGCGTTGTTACTTGAGGAAGAAGAATTCCCACCTTCAAGAAGCAGTTTACCAGCTACTGCAGCCAACAAATCAAACGACGAGATTTGATGGTTTTCGATTTTCTTCTTGAAAGCACTCTTCTGGCAAAACACACAAAACACAAACATACATATCAGAGGGGAATATTGGAACATCCAAAAATAAAAGTGTTAGAAACACAAAAGTTAAGAAAACTCTTTATTTACTCTTGGTGATCTGGCAGCTCGAGGTGTGTGAGGCACCTCATACCCATTGAATCCATAATCGAACCTCTTTTGCAACACCATGATTCGAAGAACATTTCAGACATTCAGCAAAACGGAGGCATCCTCATGGATTATAAGATCCCTGTTGGAAAACAAATTATGTTAACGAGTATATGTGATGAATTAGCAGCAGGATATTTCCAAATTCAGATATATCTTTTTTGTTAAACCTCGCTAGAACCCAAGAATTTTCTACTTGCAAAGATCAAAAGCCTCACTTAATGAATGATCATAAAGATAAAAACAGAGAAAGAATTCAGACAGGAATATCTAATTACCAAGAAAGGTAAATGAAATTCTAACCTTGAAACTACATTTTCATGGAAACCAAACACAGTTCAGGTTCTTAGGAAACCAAATTACAACAACGAACCCCCCGATAAATAAAAATCATTTCTTATATAAAGGGTCTAGAAACAGGAATCACCTATCAGTACCCGCAATTCGAATAGCAGATCCAAGAAAACATTAAAAAAAATCTCACCTTTTCCGGAAGCAAGGCAGGCAAATGCACGAAGATCAGAGAAAGAAGAAGAATCAACAGACACTGAAATCAAAATGCTCATCAACCCACATTTTACTGGAAAACGAAAGAGAAACAAAAAAAGATAAGTTTCTGTTTTTTTTTTTGGTTTTTTGGGTGGAAAATGAAAAACCCCTTAATGTGGGAAAGAAACTACGGGAAGGAGACAAGGGCTTAAACCCCTGGTCTTATACGAGTAACACCAGACGTGTCTGAAAGAAAGAAGAAGAGCGAATAACCGGCTATTACCAGTAAACCCCACCCTGAAGACCTGTTCTTCTTCTCCCTTCTTGGGTCACCCACCACTGTCTCTCGTACCTCCCCCCTGATTCGGACACGTGGTGTCCCTCTCGGCTCGTGCGGCTTTTTTTACCACACACATACTTCGACAATAACGTTGAGTCACAAAATGCCATGTAACTTTTTTTTTTTTTTTAAGTCCAAGCCATGTCATTCTCCTTTTTTGTTTTTCCTTTTATTGTTTTTTTCTGTTTATTTTGTCGACCTTTTTATTTTATAAGATTATCTTGTATACTCTAATTCATATTAATTAAATTTATATTTTAAAAAAATAATTGATCAATACTTTTAAGATATATGTGATATGAGCTTCTTAAGAACTTATACTTTTTTAACTAGGAAACTATAAATTCTTAGTAAAAATTTCACATCTCACGTCTCTTTTCTCGTACTTTTCTATTATTTTTAGTTTTTATATCATAAAATACTTAATTAAAATCTCTCCATCAGAGATGGTCTTAGGATAGAGGTGTATTCAGTATTCTCATAGGTTTTTAATTGTCTTATGAAAAATATAGGATTGTAATGGTTAAACAAATGTTCATTATGCTCCATCAAATTTTATATTTCGGAAAAGAAAAGCTATTTACGTAAAGAGTATTCTTTTTTTAACTCATATTCATCCGCACCAATATAGGAATTGAGGATTAAAATTTACATTTAAAATTTGAAACCAAAACAAAAATTAAAGAGAATTCAGGCACAACTAGGCTACATTTTTGGTAAAAAGAACTAAGGTCCAACTTATCCATAACTATTGTCGGAACGGTACAAAATGTTGCCTGGTCTTCTTACTCTTCTAATAACCATACGATATCCGCAAATATACTCAAGCGATATACAAAAGATAATCAACTGTAACCAATGAAATATTTCCGTCTAACATTACCTGGACGGACATGGCATCCACAAAACATTTGTCATATATAAATTTATGAAACTAATTCAAATAGGGATAAATTCCGTAACGTGAGATGAAGTTTTTCAACATTCCAGACTTTAATACAACCTGTGGAGAGTATCTTTCAAAGAGAAATATACAGATGAACCATGATTAACGAGCTGAAGGAGTATCACTGATGAGAGTTATGCTATGTCCCGTGGACTTACTTGAATTTTCATCTTGGCTCCTTCTCTTACTTAAGTTATATATTTCCAAACACTCATTTAGCTCATGAGCAACCCGAGTCATGTTTGGTCTCTCTGTGGAAGATGGGTTAATGCATGACATTGCTAATTCAATAGCTTTCCAAGATGAACCTGTGTCATAATCTTGATGGAGATTCGGATCCATAATACTTTGAATATCACCAATTGCAAGCATAGACTTGGCCCATTCTACTATGTTAGACTTATCACGGGATTGTTCAATCGCAGGTTGGCCAGTGATTATCTCCAGTAACACAATACCAAAGCTATAAACATCACTCTTCTCTGTTAACCAATTCTTTTGGTAGTATCTGCAAGAAAAGTAATTGAAGATGTTTGAATTTGCTTTACTAAAGCATACAACTTGAAAACTACAATGTGATATAAACAAAAACTTACTCAGGATCGAGATATCCAAGAGTTCCCGCAACATTGGTTGATACATGAGTTTGACTTCCCACTAGAAAAGATCTCGAAAGTCCGAAATCGGCAAGTTTGGCTTCAAAATGTTGACCTAACAGTATATTGGTACTTTTCACATCTCTATGAACCATTGGCGGCTTACATCCAATATGCAAATATTCAATTCCTAGTCCATAGAAAAACCTTTATATGTTAACTATTTATCATAACAATTAAGCTTAGAAGGAATATGAATATATCAACTTGAGAAAAAAGTAACATAATGATAGGGACTAACAAAACTTCTACAAACCTAGTGCAGACTCAATAGCTATTTTAAGTCTAGTCGACCAATTCAAGACAGAGCCACCACGTTTTCCTGCCAAAATTCACAATATGGACATAAATCATTAGAAAATCCTCAAAACTCTGTGTATCATACTCTAATGGTTTACCTGAGAGATGTTCCCTTAAGTTTCCATATTCCATGAACTCGTAGATGAGAGCCAAGTCATTTCCTTCATCACAGTATCCGACAAGGCTTACTAAATTCACGTGGTGAACTCTTAGAAGTAGTTCGACCTACAATCAACAAGATGGTGTAATTCATGAGCTTATAACTGTCCAAATATTAAGTGGAAGATTGTAGTGTAGTGAAGTACTTCTGTTTTGAATTCCTTGTAGCCTTGAGTTGATGATTGAGAGAGAACTTTGACGGCTACTTGTTCATTATTGAGAAAACCATGATAAACAACACCAAAGCCTCCTTTACCGAGAACAACTTGAAAGTTATTAGTCATTTCTTTGACCTCTGAATACGTAAATCTTCTATTTTTCATTTCCAGTGATGGACGTATAACTGCAGAAAATAATTTTACAGAACCATGAGACTTCATACTTCAATATGGATCATATATTTATTTCAACTACCTTTGCGAGTTGATGACTTTCTCCTGATGAAAATGAAGATGAGAACCAACACAATTATAATAACGGCCACACAAGATATAGACGCAACAATCGCCACCAGCCGGGATCTTGGTTTGCTTGACCCACGCCGCTTTATATTTGCATCAACACTAAAGAATGAAACGTTATTGAATAAAGAAATTATACAACGAGAGTGAATAATAAATAATCCAATAAGATCATCGCAAAACAGAATCTTACGATAGCTTTAATCCATCATTATTTTCTCTATCCAGTAGGGCTTGAGGAACAGAACCTCTAAGATTGTTTCCTCTTAAGTTTCTGTGGATTTGGAGAGATCATTAGAAACTAATGAAGACAACACAATAATATTTAGATAACTTACATGACCAACAACGATTTGATCTTTGCTAGAAATTCTGGCACTTCTCCAGTCAAGTTGTTATTCGATAAATCTCTACAGAATTTTCCAAATGAAGAATGTTAAACCAATCCGAAGAATTTTTTTCCTTTTATTCATTCATGTACGTAGATACTAGATACCTACAATTCTCGAAGCTGACTTAGATTCTGTATGCTAGGCGGTATAACTCCAGTTAATCCACTTGAAGACAGATCTCTGTTTGCATGACCGGAGACATATCACATAAAGATACACTTAATTGACTTGATAACAATTGTTTAGTTTGAATGTTCTTACAATGTTATGATTTTTGGTGGTGTGGAGATATCGATAATGTTGCAGTTTAAACCAATCCATGAGAACTGTTTAGGGACACATGGATCGCCCTGCCAGTTGATTCTACTCAATTGATAAGTAGATTGAATGTTCTTGATAGCAATCACTGACAAAAGTACAAAACACCAAGCAGTTACAATGGATAAGAACATATATATAGAATACGTTAATATGCATAATACTACTCGACTACATACCATCATCGGTACTCGTCTCTGATTGTGGAAAGTGTATGACGCTAAAAGCCTCAAAAGCATTTATTAAGGGTGGTAGAGTCGACTTAGGCGTTTTTAACAGCTGCACACGACATAGTCCTCCCTCGCATTTCAGTGATGTAGGGTTGAATAAAGTTTCTGCTTCGAAGTTCAAAGGACTATAAGAACCGTAATCAACTTTACCATTCGCCACAATCTCGAATTCTCTAGTTTCATTGGCCTTCAATTTTTGGATATCGGCTAAGTAAAGGTAAGCATACGTTTCATCATCAGATGTCTCCAAATCCCAGGTAATGGTCAATGGATCACTGGCATTAGTAGGTATGGCGGCGGTCGAAATTACATCTCGTGGCGGAGCATAGCCATCGGAAGAATCGGTAATGTTGTGGGTTGTGTTTATTTGAGTCCATTCCGGGAAGAAGTCTGGACTCCAGAAACGATCATAGACATCTTCCGGATAACTGCCACAGTGAAGTATTAATTTAAAATATTAAGTCTTTAGAGAATATGTAATAGATAGCCAAAGCAAAAACGACCAGTGACAAAATCGTAATTAAGTTGGTTCAATATACAGTAGGTGTTCAGTGTTCTTTTCAAAATAACATGGATTTCATGCCAATTTTTATGTAATATCTTATTATGTTATTTTACATTATATCATGCATATCACAGACGCAAAACACACACACACACACTTTATTTATGGTTTTGCAGTCGTGTGATTTTTTTTTTTCCATCAAGTTAAGTTAACTTCTTAACTTTATCTCAAGAAGCCAAAAGAAAATAAGATCTATGGCCGATTGGTAACGACTGTAACTTTTGACTGTAAAGACTTTAGCTGTATAGATTTTGACTGCAGAGACTTTTGCTGTAAAGACTTTGACTGTAAATTTTTTTACTATCGATTGGTAAAGATTTGACTGTAAAAATTATATTTTAAAATAATATAAAGTATATCGAACATAATGAAGTATACAGTATATAATTTGTTCCATAACTAAAAAAATTTAAAATTTGTTTATTGATCTTAAGTAAATTTATCTCTGGGTATTGCATGTCTATCATATTTGTCCATTTTGACATAATTTTATATTTGTTTCTTCTCTTTTATATAGAGAAATAGATCTTAAAAAAATAAAAAATAAAATAATTATTAATTAATTAATTTTTTAAAAAATTAATTCATCAATGGGTTTTATGGAAAATTTTAATACATGTGGAGAAAAAAACAAAGAAAAACTGTTGGCTTTTCTTTTTATTTGTTTTAAAGTCAGGTTTACGAGACTTTAAAAAATAACTATAATCAAAAAGTAAAATAGAAAAATAGTGCTATGGGGATTTTTAAATTAATTCAAGCAAAAAAAACATGATTGGCAAAATATTAACTGTAAAGACTTTTAAAAAAAGTTACAGCCTTGAAAGTGTTCGCCAATCAACCCCATATGGTTTAATAAATTCAATTGTATATATAGAAAAAAGTAGACTTAATTAATTGTATTACTTTGACATACCGTATTGCCTTCTGTGAATTCGTGAAGTACATGCGCGCCAAATTCTTCAAGGAACCGTTTGGAACAGTATAAACATCATATCGCAAGGGTCTTAATTCTATGACTGATATTAGTGGTGTACTTGACCCTGTCTTAACAAGACATATATCTACACTGTTAGATCTTACGATGTGCATGATCTCTTCAGCCAATCCAAAACCCGAGTTTCCAAGATCAATGGATTTCCAAATGTTAGGACCAAGATAAAGGTCAAATCTTGGCGGAATATTAAGACTGTCGTAGTTGCCATATACAAACACGGTCCTGATTAGATAATTTGTGTCTTGCGTGACACTCAGACTAAAGCAGTTTCTTATTCCTTCCGGAAAGTATCTCAAAACCTTGTATGGCTTCGGGACAAAGTATGTCTCTGAGTTATTTTTGATGTAACCAGTTTTTCCTCCTCGGATGAAACTGGCATCAGATATGTATGTTAGACTGGTCAATGGTTCGTTATAAGGAGATTCGTTAGAAGGTAATCCACAATCCAAACTGATGAATCCTGGACAAATAGAGTTTGTATATATCGGAACAAGACTTCTTTTTTGTTTGAGATAATTCATATATCAAAAAAAATTATTGAAAAAAAATAATGTAAGACAATAAAAATACCTTGTTGACTTTGAGGCTTTACAAGAGATATAATGGAGAAGGTGGCACAAGCGAGTAGCAGAAGCTTGTTACGAGTCTCCATTCTCGATTCTGGAAAATTTCTCAGTGCTCAACCAAACAAAAACATAACGACAACCAAAAACTCTTTACATTATATTAGTAAGTAGTAACCCCTGTTAGGAGAACTGAAATTAAAAAAGTTGGCAATGTCAACATATGGAATAATGGAAACGTCACTTCCAAGCTATATAATTGTAAGTGGCGGAAACGATTAACAGTCTAAGGTAGAACGAGTAATTTCTAGGAAGCTGTCAAACAATTTATAGTTCTTTTCTACCACTCCAAATCAACATTGAAATCTTAAACTATATTGTTTAACAAGTTGGACAAGTAATTCTCAAGCACATGATTAAATAATGAGATGATCATAAACGTTTTAGATTACGGTTTAGTTATGATGTAATTTCTAAACATTTACAACCAACATTTCTGAAAAATTTAGGCGTGACGCACTTATAAGATTTTATACTTCCACTTGAAATAGTCTGACCATTATAAGACCATCAAATTTATTTCGACTTTTCTCAAACGATTAGTCCAACACTGGACGTGCCTTATTGTTATTGGTACGTGCACGTTGACATTTTCCGATTAGGATCCATCTCCATCAACAATATATAGTTCTATTAGCACTATTATATAGTTCTATTGCTTATACAGTATAGAATTATCTTGATCTCATAATTCTATATAATATTAAATTTAATATTCTATTAGCACTCATATGTTTACTTTACTATCATACTATGTATCCATAGGTTTGATTTTGGCAAGCTGTGTATTATATGTGTACTTACGATTCTGCTTCTTGTCACGCGCTCTAATTTTGCAGTTTTAGAAAATTAGCTGACCACGGAATCTGAGAGTATTTAAGCGAATTATTTGGGTTAATGCATTAACCCTTAATTACGATTCTGTTTCTTGTCACGCGCTATCTTTGCGAATGGGAAATATTATCACGCGCTGTAGTCTCGAATCAATTATCGTGCCGAGTCCCGTTGACTTGTAACTTGAAGTGTGCTTAGGCCTTGGGCCTTCGGTTTATCTCCTTTATCATTTTGTACTAGCCCATGTTGTTTTATATTGAACGGCCCATTTAATTTAACATTATTGTTTCAGTGACCACTGTTGATTCATTTCCAACACTACAACGTTGCTTTTTCTTAAGGTAAGATGCAATTATATTAGGAAAATGCACATGAAAAACCTACATTTTTTCCTAAGGTAAGATGCAAGCAATATATACGGATGAGCTGTTGTAAGATGAACATCCACCGCTTAACATTTATCATAAATTCAAATAGGAGTAAATTCCGTAGCATGAGATAAAGCTTTGATCATATTCACATTTACAGACTTGAATACAACCTGTGAAGAGTATCTTTCAAAGAAAAAATATATATATATATATATATATATATAAAAGATATTATTAACGGGCTGATGGACTATCATTTATGAAACTTATGTTATGTACCATGGAATTTGTTGACTTTGCATCTTGGCTCCTTCTTTTACTTAAGTTCTCGTATATTTCCAAACATTCATTTAGTTCATGAGCAACCCGAGTCATGTTTGGTCTCTCTCTAGAAGAAGGGTTAATGCATGACATTGCTAATTCAAGAGCTTTCCAAGATGAACCTGTGTCATATTCTCCCTGGAGATTCGGATCCATAATACTTTCAATATCACCATTTGCGAGCATAGACGTCGCCCATTCTGATATGTAAGAGTTTTCACGGGATTGTTCAATCGCAGGTTGGCCAGTGATTATCTCCAGTAACACAATGCCAAAGCTATAAACATCGCTCTTCTCTGTTAACCAATTCTTTTGGTAGTATCTGCAAAAAATATAAAGATATTACATTTTATCTAACATTAAACATGCAATAAAGCAAACATATAAACTATAACTTACTCAGGATCAAGATATCCAAGAGTTCCGGCAACATTTGTTGATACATGAGTTTGACTTCCCACTAGAAAAGATCTCGAAAGTCCGAAATCGGCAAGTTTGGCTTCAAAATGTTGACCTAACAATATATTGGTACTTTTCACATCTCTATGAACCATTGGTTGCTTACATCCAATGTGCAAATACTCAATTCCTAGTACATAAAAGAAACCCTTCATATGTTAACTATTTATCATAAAAAGGAAGTTTAGAAGGAATAGGAATATATAAATTTGAGAAAAAGTGATCTACTGAAAGGAACTAACAAAATTTCTACAAACCTAGCGCAGACTCAATAGCTATTTTAAGTCTACTCGACCAGTTCAAAACAGAACCACCACGTTTTCCTGCCAAAATTCACAATATGGTAAAAAATCATTAGAAATTTGAAATTTCTAAAGCCTTTAGCTTGTATCTCAAAATTTGTTTTTTTTTTTTTATCATACTCTAACTATGGTTTACCTGAGAGATGTTCCTTTAGGTTCCCATTTTCCATGAACTCGTAGATGAGAGCCAAGTCATTTCCTTCATCACAATATCCGACGAGGCTTACTAAATTTACGTGGTGAACTCTTAGAAGTAGCTCGACCTAACAATCAACAATATAAAAAGGTATAATTCAGAAGGGCATGCATGATTGTCCGTAAAGTAAGTGGAAGATAGTAATGTAACTAAGTACCTCTGTTTTGAATTCCTTGTAGCCTTGAGTTGATGAATGTGAGAGAACTTTAACGGCTACTTGTTCATTATTTAGTAAACCATGACAAACAACACCGAAGCCTCCTTTACCCAAAATAACTTGAAAGTTATTCGTCATTTCTTTGACCTCTGAATATGTAAATCTTCTATTTTTCATTTCAAGTGATGGCCGCATAACTGCAGATAAAAGTTTGATGATATTTCATACTTTTGATGAGTTGATATAATCTCACAATTTTCTAGTAAGTACCTTTACCAGATGGTGTCTTTCTCCTTCTTGAAACGAAGATGAGAACTAACACGATTATGATAATGGCCACAAGAGAAGAAACAGATGCGATAACCACCACCACCGGAAATTTTGAATGGCATGATACACATAAGTCTTTATTTCCTTCAAGACTAAAGCAAATAATGTTATTGGTTTATAAAAATAAAAACAGAAGAACAGTGATCAAAAGAAGATCACCATGGAAACAAATCTTACTGTATTTGTAGTCCTTCCTTTTTTCTGTTAAGAAGGGCTTGAGGAATAGAACCTCTAAGATTGTTTCCATTTAAGTTTCTGTAGAAGTAGATAAATTATAAGACCAATAAGATCTGATATAATAAAAATATATATATTGTTGTGCTTTTCCGAAAAACTTACATTTTCAACAAGGATTCCATCTTGGCTAGAAATTCAGGCACTTCTCCAGTTAAATTGTTATTCGACAAGTCCCTATAAGGTTTTTTAAGAAAAAATGCAAACATAATTTTAATACATTCTGCAAAGAAAGCTTTCACTTTATCCAAATATGGAGATACCTACAATTCTTGTAGTTGGGTTAGATTTTGTATGCCAAGTGGTATAACTCCACTTAATCCACTTCCAGACAAGTCTCTTGTTTTTATGATGAGAGACGTATCAAATCAGATGTATTCAGGGTTCTTATTAGAAAATTAAGTTTCAGTGTTCTTACAATGCTATGATTCTTGGTGGTGTGGTTATATCGATAACACTGCAGCGTACACCAATCCACAAGAATTGTTTAGGAACACATGGATCGCCTTGCCAACTGATTTTATTCAATCCATACGTAGATTCGATATTCTTGATAGCAATGACTGAAGCAAAATAATAACATTGGTGAGGCAAGGGACCAAAGTAAGCTCTATAAATAGTACTTACCATAAAAAGTAACTTAACTATGAGTGAAGACTTTAATTATAAAAGTTTAGCTTGTCTTTCTCTAACCAAGCTAACCAATGTGGGATTCTTATCATATGTCTTATATGCATTAAAGTATACAGCCACATACCATCACTTTGATTTGTTTCTGATTGTGGAAACTCAATGGCCGTGAAAATCTCTAAAGCATTCATCAGGGGTGGAAGAGTCGACCTGGGCGTTTTTGACAACTGCACTCGACATACCCCTCCCTCGCATTTTAGTGGTACAGTGTTGGTTAGCATCTCTACTTCCAACTTCTTGGGACGAGTAGGTGGGAAAATAACTTTACCATTCGCCACAATTTCGATTTCTCTTGTTTCATTGGCTCGCACTTGTTGGATATCCGCGACATATATGTAAGCATAAGTTTGATCATCAGAGCTTTCCAAACTCCAGGTAAAGGTCAATGCCTCACTAGCATTAGTGGGTATTGCGGCGGTCGCAGTTACATCTGGTGGCAAGTCATAGCCACCAGATGAATCAGTTACGTTGAGGGTTGTGTTTATATGCGTCCATTCTGGCTGGAAGTACGGATACCAAACACGATCATGAACATCTTTGGGATGACTGCCAAATTAAAGTATTTACGCGCGTTAGATTAAAAAAAGTATAAACTATAGAATGAAAAAAGGATTGACCAACACTTGTAGTCTAGTGGTTTGTATATTAGGCTACTAGTGTCGTCCCATGTCATATATTCAACCTTGAAGTGTTTGAGATGTAGACGACAAACAATAATAAAAAGATGGGTCAAGTTTTAGCATACATACAGTATTGTGTTGTTGGAATTGGTGAAGTAGTAGCGCACTAAATTCTTCAAGGAACCGGTTTGTGCAGTATAAGTGTTATACGGCAAAGGTCTTAATTCTATTGCTGATATAATTGGTGTACTTGTTCCTGTCTTAACAACACATATATCTAAAATGTTAGATGTTGTGACGTGAATAATCTCCTCAACAGCACCAGAACCTGTTTTTCTCAGATCAAGGGATTTCCAAATATTAGGACCAAGATAGAGGTCGAATCTTGGAAAAATATTAAGACCATCATAATTTCCATAAAAAAATACTGTCCTGATTAAATAATTTGTGTCTTGCGTGACACTCAAACTGTAGCAGTTTCGTGTTCCATCAGGAAAGTATCTCAAAGCCCTATATGGCTTTGCGATAAAGTCTGTCTCAGAGACTTTTTGGATAGTACCAGTTTTTCCTCCGTGGATAAAATCAGCATCAGAGATGTATGTGATATTGGTCACTGGTTCGACATAAGGAGACTCATTGGAAGGTACTCCACAATCTATACTGATAAATCCTAATAAAACAAGAGAGATACATCAGAAAGATATTGTTTTCTCGAAATATCAAGTTCTATATCAAAAGTTTATGTAATAAAAAGAAGAGAGAGAATTAAAAGTACCTTGTTGATTCTGAGACTGAACAAGGTGTATGATGGAGAAAGTAGCAAAAGCGAGAAACAAAAAATCCTTGCAAGTCTCCATTCGCGACTACGTATCACAATTCTCAACCAAATCAAAATTTAACAACTACCAAAGCGTTGAAACATCATGAAGTCATTTATAAATGTATGTATATATCTATTCCATATTAGTAAACCCCTTTGATGAGCACTAAAAGTAGAAGCTGGTAGAGTCAACTATACGTAAATATACAGTGCTGGCATCATCATCAACTGATATGCGATATGATTTTGCTGTCGGGTTCCGATTTGAAAACAATGTGAACGAAGTCATTTTTAATAATAATTAGCCGGGTCAATCGCAATAATATAACTTCAGTTACGTGTTGAATATAGACTATAGACTGAACGAAAAAAATAACTATTTTTCATGAATTTGAAACAATAAATATTGGAAAGGAGAATATCTATGGATAATGTAGTTTTCTATTAGGCCCTGATAGAGGCTCAGTTTAGTCAATAGAGAACATGTGTCAGAGGAGCCAGTGCCGGTGAACAAGCCACTGGTCTAGAGGCCAAAGGCTCATATGAATAACTTAGATCGGGACTGGCTCCTCTGGCTATTACATTGGCCAACAATTATAATGTTTAAAATTTAGTGAGTAAACCTATTTCAGTTTGCCTATTATTTAATACTCGCGGTAGAACACCAATCTTACACTTCTCCCTTGTGTCACATAATTCGATTGTGAAAAAAAAAACGTAAACAAAAACTGAAGGAAAACGAAAAAACACACACGTAACAAATTAACTCAATTTCGATGTGAAATTGAACTAATCTTGGCAAGATGAAAACAAGGCACTCCACAAAGGACCACATGCAACATTGTTCGCAAGCCCGTTCGATCTTGCTCCAGCCCTGCATGTATGTTTGCTGCTTAATTTTTATTTAGCTGATAGTGTTTGAAATATCTGCTTAGGTTTAGGATATGCTTTTTGTGTTGTGAATCGTTATGTACCAAATAAATTTGTTGAGGGAATAATGGAATATCCAAACTTATAAAAATCCCAAAAAGAAAAAAAACAGTCACGACCAACATTTTATAAATGTAGACGTGACACCCTTGTACGATTTTATACTTCCACTTGGAAAAAAGTCTTACCATAAAACCATTCTACTTGATAAACTATTTCGACTTTTTCCCCACCAGCAATATAAGTTAAACTTAATTATTTATTATACAACCGTTGCCGTTTTCTATATAACCAAAAGGTTTGATTTGTGATGCTCTAGGTTATATATTTTGGTGGAGTTTGTAATTCTGATTTTCTTGGACAGAGTAGGAAAATGATTCATTTTCCCCGTGGACTTTTATTAGCCTTCCTAATTTTGTCTTTTGGCATTTCCGATTTTTCTCAAGCACAAGATCAACAAGGTACAGCTTTTCTTCTTTAATTTCTAAACATTTTTCCTTTTAAATCTAGACATTAATTTAGTTTCCAAACTTAACACTTGCCTATTCTTGTCTTAGCAGGATTCATCAGTTTGGATTGTGGATTACAAGCAAATGAGTCTCCTTATACGGAACCAATGACAAAGTTAACATTCAGATCAGACGCCGATTTCATCAAAACCGGAAAAAGTGGTAAGATTCAAAATGTTCCGGGGATGGATTATATAAAGCCATACACAGTTTTGAGATATTTTCCGGATGGAGTAAGGAACTGCTATACTCTTAGCGTCATACAAGGCACGAACTATCTGATTGTAGCCATGTTTACCTATGGAAACTACGATAATCTTAATACACACCCAAAGTTCGACCTTTATCTTGGTCCAAATATATGGACCACGGTCGATTTGCAAAGAAATATAAACGGTACAAGGAAGGAAATGATTCACATACCAAGGTCAACTTCTTTACAAGTTTGTCTTGTTAAGACGGGAACAACTACGCCACTAATATCAGCTTTAGAGCTTCGACCATTGAGAAATGATACTTATATTCCTCAATCTGGTTCCTTGAAGAATTTGTTCCGCGTTTATTTGACCCGTTCCAAAGACACTATTCGGTAAGTCAACCTAGCCTAACATGTTAGATCAATCAAGATAATCTTTGTGTTAAACTGGATTTCCAACTCAAAACCAGTTGACAATAAGTGAATTTACGTATATATTTTATATATTAGTCTAGGTCCCTTTTCATTTCTAATTTAAGATTCTTAACCATTTTGATGAATAAGATCTCTTCAGGTACCCAGAAGATGTCCACGATCGTCTTTGGAGTCCATTCTTCATGCCGGAATGGGAATTGATAAGAACTAGTCTCTCGATCAACACGTCTGCAGATAACAACTATGACATACCAGAAGATGTAGTGGCTACGGCAGCCACGCCTAGAAATGTGAGTTCACCATTGATCATTTCATGGAGTTTGGAAACACCTAACGAATTAGTTTATGTATACCTTCACGTTGCCGAGCTCCAGTCCTTGAGGGACAATGATACCAGGGAGTTTAACATTAGCGGAGGTCAAGATGTTAGTTACGGACCTGTTAGTCCTGAGGAGTTGTTAGTAAATACTCTATACAACACATCGCCTGTGAAATGCGAAGGAGGGAGATGCCATTTGCATCTGACAAGAACTCCAAATTCAACTCTCCCTCCCATCCTTAATGCTATTGAGGCTTTTTCAACAGTTGAGTTTCCGCAATCCGAAACTAATGCAACTGATGGTATGTCAGCTAATTATATTATGAGTATATACTTTGCTATATACATATTTACATATTTAATGAAGTGTTTTCTTTCCATTTTTAGTCGTTGCTATAAAGAGCATAGAAACAAGCTATCAATTAAGTAAGATTAGTTGGCAAGGAGATCCATGTGTTCCTCAACAATTCTTGTGGGATGGTCTTACCTGCGAGTACACCAATATATCTACACCACCAAGAATCCATTCCTTGTACGTGTCATGGTCATTCGTAAGATTAAATGAAAAAAAAAATGAAAAAAAAGCATGTTAAGCTCTGTGTTTCTTAATATCTTACACTTTAAATGTGTGTTATGATCTTACCACCAGAGACTTGTCCTCAAGTGAACTAACTGGAATTATAGTTCATGGGATCCAAAACCTTACGGAGCTTCAAAAATTGTATGTATGTAGTTTGACCTGAATACTCTGTTTATCAAGGCAAAACATATAATCAGTTGACTCATATTTGCAAATGGTAGGGACTTGTCAAATAATAATTCAACAGGTGAAGTACCTGAATTTCTAGCCAGAATGAAATCATTGTTAGTCATGTAAGTTACTCTTTCAGCCACTATATGAACACATTACCAATTTATTTTCCCAGTCTTTTGATGTTTATTTAACTTTGCTGTCTTTTTAACCTAGACAGAAACTTAAGCGGAAACAATCTTAGTGGTTCAGTCCCCCAAGCTCTTCTCGATAAAGTGAAAAAGGGGTTGAAATTGAAGTAAGATCTTCCCAATTATCCTTTTTTCATTAAATAGTTGATGGTCGTTAAGTCTGATGTCTTAATTTGTATTATGTCTTCACTAATACTTAGTTAGCTTGTTTACAACACTAGCATTCAAGGAAATCCAAACCTTTGTTCTTCCTCCAGTTCATGCAACAAAAAGAAATATAGCATCATGTTGCCAGTTGTTGCATCACTTGCTTCTTTGGCTGCTATTATAGCAATGATCGCTCTTCTTTTTGTTTGTATTAAAAGACGCCCATCACGCAGAAAAGGTAACTGAAACAAAGTCATCAAACCAGAAACATTAGTGTATGCATACATATTTAAATTTCTCAGAGAATTGATAGTGATTTCTAATTATTTGTGTACGGTTCTAGGTCCATCACCAAGCCAGCAATCAATAGAAACAAAAAAGAGAAGATATACATATGCCGAAGTTCTTGCGATGACAAATAACTTTGAAAGAGTTTTGGGTAAAGGAGGATTTGGGATGGTCTATCATGGTTATATAAATGGTGAAGAAGTAGCGGTTAAGCTACTCTCTCCATCATCAGCTCAAGGCTATAAAGAGTTCAAAACAGAGGTTTTTTTGGCACCATGACTAATTTTTATCCATTTTGTAAGCTTAAGTTTATGTATATCTTGTACATATTTGGATAGGTAGAACTTCTTTTAAGGGTTTATCACACAAATCTGGTAAGTCTTGTTGGATACTGTGATGAAAAAGATCACTTGGCCCTCATCTACCAGTACATGGCCAATGGCGATTTGAAAAAACATTTGTCAGGTAACACATGTATATTCATATATTATGATGGAAATGCATTGTGTCGATAACAACCTAAGATTATTTGACGTTCATGACTTGTGTTAATACATGCAGGTAGCTCCATCGTTAGCTGGGTTGATAGACTAAACATAGCAGTTGATGCCGCACTAGGTTCGTTTGTTATTTTTTCAGAGTGTGGATTCTCATTTCTATATATCACCCATTTAACCAAATTTCTAATAGTAACTATCAAAATTGAAATTTGGAGACAGGATTGGAATACTTGCATATTGGCTGCAAACCGCTGATAGTTCATAGAGATGTAAAAAGTTCTAACATACTATTGGACGATCAATTACAAGCCAAGCTTGCAGATTTTGGGCTTTCAAGATCTTTTCCAGTTGGAGATGAAACTCATGTGTCTACACTTGTTGCAGGAACGTTTGGATACCTTGATCATGAGTAAGTATTTTGTTTTTTGTTTTTTTCTGGAAACCATATTCTCTACTGGTTAAAACAAATGAATTGTAATCATTTCTTCATGCAGATATTACCAAACAAATAGGTTGTCTGAGAAGAGTGATGTCTACGGTTTTGGCATTGTATTATTAGAAATCATCACAAACAAACCAGTGATTGATCAAACCCGCGAAATGCCTCACATAGCAGAATGGGTGAAATTTATGCTTACTAGAGGAGACATTAGCAATATTATGGATCCTAAACTTCAAGGGGTGTATGACTCTGGTTCTGCATGGAAAGCTCTCGAATTAGCAATGACATGCGTGAAATCTTCTTCCCTAGAAAGACCCAACATGTCTCATGTAGTTCATGAACTAAAGGAGTGTGTGATATCTGAAAACAAGTGGACAAGAGACATCGACACAGTGAGATCCATCGACATTAACTTAAGCTTCAGTACTGATGTGAACCCCAAAGCACGTTAATCTCCACTCTTCACTTTGCAGCATTCGTTTTGTCTGCTTACTGTACCACTGCATTTTTTCTTTACAAGAACTATGTTAACGCATATATTGTACAGCGTGATGTCCTAAGCATATTGATAACAAGCAGATATGAGAGCTAACTTATCCTTATGTTAATGCTTCCGTTACAAAGATCAAAATTACATGTTTGTCGTCCTGTAATGAGATATGAACTGTATCGAACTGAATTCTTACATTAACAGAGACAAAACTGTACATCCAGATTCCATAGACACGACATGATATATGAACTTCATGTCCTCTAAATGTTTGATTAAAAACACAGACCCAAGACGTGTTTATACTTCTTCAGACATACAGTGGTGAGGCCGATGGACGAGGGTAAGCAACAACTGTACTGCCCACAGCAGTCTGCCGAGCAAAACCCGCATTCGCTTTTTTGCTGATAACACTGTCACTTCTCCTACGCATTCTTCTCTCTGTTCTATCCATATTTCCCCCTATAGCAGCATTTAAAGACTGAATATGTTCGAGGTGAGAAACTACCTCGCTCATGTTTGGTCTCAACTTAATCTCTGTGGTGAGACATCTCAGAGACAGAGTAGCCACTTTACATGCTTCTTCCATAGAGTACTGGTCCTGAAGACGATTATCAATAACTCGGAATATCTTTCTTTTGTTTACAAGGTATGGTTTAGCCCACTCCACAAGGTTCCTCTCTCCAGATGGACGATTCTTGTCCACAGCTCGACGACCAGACAACAGCTCCAGAAGGACAACCCCGAAGCTATAGACATCACTCTTTGTTGTTAGATGACCTAAGGAATATGCAAAGTGATCATTCATAAGAAGAAGCCAATTCCAGCAAATAAATATTTAACCAAAAAGAATTTGACAATTACCGGTTGCAAGGTATTCAGGAGCTGCATATCCGTGTGTACCCATAACCCTTGTAGAGACATGACTTTTATCACCTATTGGCCCATCCTTGGCCAACCCAAAATCAGAAAGCTTTGCGTTGTACTCCTGCGATCATGTACCCGAAAGTTTTCATCATAAAGCTTAAAACTTTTGCAGTTCTCTCATGGCAATCATATCAAAAAAGAGTTTAGTGTAAACTACCGAGTCAAGAAGGATATTAGAAGTCTTGAAATCTCGGTATATCACTCTTGTTTCGGAACTGTGAAGAAAAGCAAGGCCCTTTGCAGCACCAAGAGCAACTTTCAACCTGAGTTTCCAAGATAACGGTTGGAAGTACAAGCCCCCTGCAACCCAAGAAAAACAAACCCTGAACATTATAAACATCAGAAAAAGCTTAAAAGTTTGACCCCAGCCTGGGATTCGACTTAGAGGAAGGACGACATACTCCTGAAAAGATGATTCTCCAAGCTACCCCGAGGCATGAACTCGTAAACAAGAAGACGGTGTTCATCCTCTAGGCAATAACCAATCAGCTTCACAAGATGACGGTGAGAAAACTGGCCAAGGTAATTCACTTCAGCCTACAAAATCATCGAAAAAGATCACAATCATCAAGCATTACAACACACAAGAACCAAAATTGGCATACTTTAGCTTTTATTACCAGCCACTCCTGATGACCTTGCCAACCATCTTGGTTAAGCTTTTTGACTGCAATAACCAAACCAGTGCCTGGTCTTGTCGCAGAAAGAGACTTCTCATCAATCCATCCTTTGAAAACACAACCGAATCCACCTTCACCAAGCACACTATCTGGTCTGAAATTCCTGGTTGCGGATTTAAGCTCAGCAAAGCTGAAACTTTTGAGGTTTGGAGACTGTAAGATTTCACCCTCAGTTCGAGGGCTTGGTCTTACAGACACAGACGAAGCCTTACTCCCAAGACTTCTAGTATCTTTGGCGTCAGAACTCACATACTTCGGACTCGTTCCTAAACCCACCAAACCAAAAACGGTATTAGTTTGATACTTTCGTTAGATAAAGCCAATTTTTGAAAACAAGTAGTTAAACGAATCGAATTCGCCAAAACACCAAAAACCTTAACCTCGATGGGAAAAAAAAAAATTCAAAACTTTAAGGTTATGAAACAACAAATTTAAGAACTTTGCATTCACACGGGAACAGAAACGAGATGTGTTACTCACACTCAAGATCCATAAGAGAAAACTCGTAGTTTATGGTAGGATAAAGCAGAACAAGAACAAAAACGGAAGTAAATGTGTTTACCTGGGCTCTCAGCTTTGACCTGGGCACTCAAGCAAATCCCCATGATTGAGAGAGAGAACCAAATTGGACACGCTTCTGCAATCTCTCACTATATAATCACACTTGAAGATAAGAAAAAGGTAGAAACTTTAATCAAATGGAAGCTGGAAAAGTTGAGGCAGAAATAAATCAAATCGTGAAAAGAAAAGATTTGCCAACTTTTTATACATCCCAATATGTATGCATACTTTTAAAGCATATGACCAAGTTCATCAAATCTCTTTTCCCCATTTAAGTAACCTAGCAACTAAACAAATGAAGAAGAAAGACTAAATCTTAAACTGACCTTTTTTTTTTGTTGAGTTCTCAGCCAAGAGATAGAGAAAGTGAGAAACAGAGAGAGACAGAGTAAGAAAGGCGTTGCAGTTGGGTGGTAGCATTAATGGCGGATCGGTCCCGCCTTTCTTCTTTTTTCTTGCTTCTAGTAGCGTTTCTCAGTTTTCGAGCTTTTTGTTTTTGTTTTACTTTCTCTCGGAAATCAAAATTTCTCCCCTTTTTATCATCGATTCGTTTTACTTCTTGTTTTTAGCCTTTTTGGTACTACAAAAGTAAGAAGATATCATCATCAAGTCAGAAAAGATTAGCCTTCACTTCACACAGCGTGTTCTATCTCGCTCTCAGCCGTTGGATCTGACGTTATCATTTAATTGTAGTTGTCGATGTACAACTCCCTCAGCTCGGCTCATTTAGCCTGTGGTGAAAAAAAAAAACAAATTGTAATTGTCTTGAAAATTCGGATGAATATAATAGATAGACTCCATGCAATGGTCAGATAATTTTCAAGGTTCCATATGATTTTATCAATCACAAAAATTTGTGGATGTTCAAGTAATCAAACCTATAAGTCATTTTAATTTACACGTAAAAGTATTTTAGACGATTTATTTGGGTCATAATTGATTAAACTTTCGGTTGACAGTATTTTGTGAAGTTTTTTAACTAGGTGTTTTTTGGTAAAATATTTTAAACAAAGTTCTAGTGAAATTTGAATGAAAAAGTAATAGATAATCTTTTCAAATTAGTCAAGAAACAACTCTATCATTCTTTTATAATTTTATTATGCATCATTTAATTTAGACTTTAACATATAGTGTAATAGTTTTTGATAATGTCCCGTCATGTTATTTTCTGAATTTGATTACGCATGATGTCTTTGTTAAAAAAAGGGTCATTTAATAATACTTTTCAAGATAATATGGAATGAGACAATTCCCGTGAGGCTTACACGCATCTTTCCAGCTAACCTACGTAGGTTCTTCACACTTTTTTTTGCCAGAAAATTGGGGGGTTTTTTATTTTTGTGTATCAAGGTATTGGTATAATATTATTGATGCCTTGATGGTTCCCCAGCTTAATAAGCAAATGTAAACCTTAATATGGTGTGAAGAATTTTTGAAATCTAAATAAAATACAACCTAAATCCAAGAATGATCCTGGGACCATTCTATAATTATATCGTCCACAATAGTTTAGGTCTCCTTTCATAAGAATTAAAATATTACATCCAGAGAGAAGACCGACAAAGATTGTCCTTGACTCATTAGCTTATTTATTTTTTTGGGTTCTTTTATTCTCCTAACCCTATCTTGATTAATACAGTTATTGTTTTAAATCAACTTCATTAATCTTTCAGATGCTGGTGTATGGGTTTGAGTGCTCTGGAGTGAAAAACTTTATAAAGTCCACACTAATGCCCCATTGCTGAGTTTTTTGCCCTTTATCGCTTTTTTTAATTTGACCAACTTTCTCATTACAAGTTAATTTGGTAAAAAAAGCAATTATCTTGTCTAGAAAATAATACCAAAAGTTTTCAATATAGTAAAACTATTATATTTCTTCCTATTCAGTTTAAATATTGTTTTAGAGATAATTTTTGTTTTAAATTAAGTGTTTTTAGGAATTTCAGTGTATGTAATTGTTTGGTTAGATTTTTATTTTTTTCTCTATTATTTTATTGTATTGGCTAATAAAAAAAAATTGTAAAGTGTATTAATGAAGGGTAAAACAGAAAATTGAATGATTTTTTTAATAAGTATGCAAATCCACTTAAACTGAATAGGAAGAAGTAAATAAAATCTAAAAAAAAATAATGCGAATTTAAAAAAAAAAAACAAATAACACAAGAGTAATATATCATAGATTTTCTTACACATAATATAAATTGATAAGTTTATATAATTATTAATGATAAGACCATATATTTACATAGAGTTTCAAAAAAAAATTATTTTATTATCTTATCGAATTATGTCAAATATTACACTGGTCCGATTCAAAACCCGAAAAGTTTATTAGTATAATTTATAGTAATTATTAATTTATCAAGTATTAGTTTATAGATTTTTTACCATACTTACAAAACATTTTCAAAAAAAAATGTTTATTATCTTTATCAAATTATGTCAAACACTACACTCGCCTAATTTGGAACTAGAAATAATTATTAATTTATCAAGGATTAATGGATATATGTATTACTGTAATGTAATTTAATATCCTTAGTTTAAAAAAAAAAAAATTCCAAAACATAAACGTATTAATAAGGTAGCCATATCGCATAGTCAAAAAGGGGATGTAGCTCAGATGGTAGAGCGCTCGCTTAGCATGCGAGAGGTACGGGGATCGATACCCCGTTTCAGTGTGAACCCTCAATAATGAGGTAGACAAACCCCAAAAAAATAAAAGTGTTACCAAGAAAAGAATGATAAAAATCAGTATGCTTTTGAATAAGCATTATTGAATTTAGGGATACATTATTAGGATGCTAGATAACTTTAAACTATTTGATTTTGTATTTTATTAAAAGAAATTTGGCACCCGAAAAATAAATTATTTACATCCAAGATATACAGCTTTTAGTGGCATGCGAAATTTTTTTTTTTAAATAATGTCTAATTTATAAAGGGTTACAGACTCCCAATAATTTCGAAGAAACGAACAAGTAGTTCTGTATAATGAACGCGAGAACATGGCATACTGGTTGCATTTCCTTTTTTTCAATATAAATATCAAACAAGTCGACTTATTTTTTTATTTTTTTTTTATATATGAGGATGGTTTGTTACTCCATGAAAAAATAAAAGGAGAGAAAAGAGCTTTGGTGTATTTTTTAGCCTTTGTCTCTTTGGATGTGACAGTGTGAACGAATATTCGACAGTTTGACTTTTGGTTGTGTGACCCATCGGAGAGACAAAGGTTCACTGTCCACGCAAAAACATGTCTGCCACGTGGTACCGCGTCGGTGAACTGCTTATTCCCACGGCTCAATCAACCTACTTACGCGGCTAGCTCTCTTTGAGCGGGCCCGTCACCAAGTAGCTAGTAGCTAGCAGTTACTAGACTTGAGGATTATGAATAATTATGTTATACCCTACAGTATAATCTTATCAATCTTCTACAAATGTTACGCATTGATTAGTTTTTTTTTTTTTTTGGTGTTAAGAGCTTTATATTGATAACACAAGGCAGATAAGATTGACAAAAAGAATTGGAGCAGACTTGATTTGAGTCAGGGCTTATACTGTTCAACTAGTTTCAACAAACTGTATGACTCAGCATCAGGCCTGGCTCCACCTAGAACCATCCTCTTGAACAAATTAGGGTCATACACTTTGGCCTTCACATAAGCTTTGAACAGAGCGTTGTACACAAACGCATACCTATTATACTTTGCATTCTTCACCTCTTCAAACAGTTTCTCTGAGTTCTTTACATCACCTTTCTCTGCAAAACACTCGATGATCGATAGAGTTGTTTCCAGCCACGGCGTTGAGCTTCTTATGCTTTTGCTCGTCTTTAGGCTCGAACCCATTTCAATGTTTTTGAGAGCTTCCTTCATCAGTTTGGCTTTAGCACATCCTAGAGCAAGATGTCTATACGTTATGGAATTAGGCTTTAACCCGTTTCCCATCATCTCGCGGAATACACTGATTGCCTTCTCTATCAAACCGTCCTTGCAGTATACCGAGAGCAGAGAGTTGAATTGCTCAGTTTCTTTAAGTCCTCTTACGTGTTTCATCTCTAACCAGAGCTCTTCAGCTCTATCAAGGTTCCCCACTCGCGCAAACGCTTCGGTTGCCAGCAAGTAGCTCTTGGATCTAACATGATGAAATCCTTTGATGACATTCCACGTTCTCGCTAGCTCCTTTTCTTTTCCTAAACGCCCGTATAGTATCATCAATATATCCAAAGTCGACCAATTATCCCCATTGATAGATCTCTCTATTTCCTCGGTATAGGCTTCAGCAACTGTATACAATCTCGCAACAGCATGTGCCATAGCCAATATACAGTAAGAAACCTCATTCGGCTCAACTCCAGCTTTCTTCATACCATCAAAAGCCTTTAGCACACCGTCGATGTTATGTTCATTAGCCTCAAGCTTCATCAAGATATGATATGTTGAAACATGAGGAGTCGCCTTGTCAGCTTTCATGAGCGCAAGGTCTTTCGCGATGAGTTTTCTTCGTCCGGGAGCTGAGTTGCGAATTATAAGACGGTTGTAGACCAAATGGGATGTACGATAACCGAGTTCTCTCATCTTCTTCATATACTCTAGTGCAAGCCTTATGACACCTTGCCCTAAACAAGCAATCACAAGGTTGTTGTAAAGAAGCTCGTTCTGAAACTCTTGAGGGACACGGGTAAAAAGCTTTTCGCCTTGCGAGACGCCATGAAGTTTAACTGTGAATTCCAACAAGTAGGAGTATTCTAGCTCACCAGGACGGTAAGGTCTTTCTCTGATTACCCACTCCATCAACTGCACCAAATATACCATAATGGTTCATCTCACATTCAAGAGTATCTTCATATTAACAAAAGGAAACATATTTCGATCAAGAAGCATTCCCTGAAGTAATCATATCAGTTCAATTGACAAAATCACATTGATACATCAGTCCGAGTGCTCTATGGAGAGATAAAAGAGAAGGAAAGAAAGAATTCGAACCTCAAGGGCACGTTTGTTTCGTCCGAGCTTCCTCAATCGATTAATGGCGTGATAAACATCTCCACCATGAACTGGAAACCCATCACCCATCCAGCTCTGTAACGCAGACCCAACAGTAACGCCCTTCGGGAGCTTCTCGATTCTCAGAGACAAACACTTGTTGGGTTCTTCTTCTTCTTCTCCATCCGACCTGATACATGTCTCGTCCGGAGATTTCGTCGAAGATATTAGGGTAGTGAGAAAGCTCGAAGCTTGGAAATTAGTTTGATCCACCGGAGGCGAAGTTGTCACACAAGTTGTTCGACGTATTGCCTGAACGAAATATCCTCGTTGCCTCATCACCGCAATAATAATAGATCTCATTTCTTCTTTGTTTTTGGGACCTTGCTGGCCCGTTAACTTTCATCATATAAAGCCCGACATTACATAGTTGACTTTATATCCTATTTTTTTGTCTACCAAAATTGCTTTTTTATTATTATTTAGTCTAATTATACTAGCATCTGCGTATCTGGTTATATTTTCGAATTGTTTTATTTCCGTATAATTTCAGATTTGATTTGACTTGTGTTGTTCGGATTGAACGCTATAAAACTACAAATAAATATATATTTTTTTGATTATTTACCTAAATAAATGTTCATTGATTATTTAGTTAATTTAACCTAACTACAGAAAGAGGATTTACATATACTTAATAATCACGAAAGTCAATACAAATATTCTTTTTTTTTTTTTTGTTACATATGAAATCATTACACAATCACACCATCAGCACATAGAAAATACAAAGCAGGAAACGTCAAGCTTAAGAGAGTTATTACGCAACACACGATGTCACGTCTTTATTCCGACACACATATCTCTTAGCATCAAACACATTTTTCCTCCAGTTTTCCTGACATATATGATTTTAGAACACAATAATTTCTTCAACAGCTACAGTTTGACCCGCAGCTGCAGTTTGATCCACAGCTACAGTTGTCACACTCCGTGTTGTAGTTCTTCTCGCAACTATACCACACACACAAAATAAAAATTAATATGATGAGATTTAAGACTAATTAATCCAGATGCATATATGCAAGACCGGCTCGAAATGATTTCAAGTCTAAAGCAAATGAAAAATCATTTGGGTCCATTAAAACTCAAGCACTGCACAAATTAGCTAATTTTCCAAGATTAATATCTTTGAAATCTTAATATATATTGATGCTTAAAACACAAGAGCCAGGCCTGCAAATATGCATGTAAAGGTAAAGAAGAGAGGATCTAGGGCTAACCTGCAAGAGTCACCACATTTACAGGAGGAGCCACATCCACAGTTAGAACCTGCCATTTCTCTTTTGTAGTTTCTTTTTTCTTTTCTTCTTCTTGTTCTGATGCTTTTTGTGATTTCAACAAAGGGAATGGCCATTATTTATAGAAGAAGAGAAAGATTCGATTTTATATCCACCATACACGTGGCATTTCTTATTTCCTTAAGTTTTAATTTCGTATATGACATTGACAAGGTAAGATAAAAAAAAATTGATATATATGGGATAATTTGATTGCTTTCTGGTGAGACTATATATAATCTTAAACAAATCTACGAATAACATCAACTTGCCCATTATTTTTCTTATATCTTTAGATTTGTTCCAACAGTTTCATTCAGGAAAGAGATTTGATGTTTTAAATGAGTTTCAGCAAGAAAACAGAGAAGTATCAACAAATGAAATAGAAAACGTCAAAATATTGGCGTATAAGTAAAAAGTCGTACACGCAACAAGAGTAACTATCTCAATTGTAAACGGCAGCCGACCCAAAATAGAGGCATGAAGCGTGCCTTTTTCATTTGCCTACTACATACTTTTATTTTGATAATATGTTAATATTTATACGCGGATTGTTTATGTAATAACAGTCAAACATTACAATATATTCATATTTTTTACATAATGTATACATATGCTGTAGTTTATATTAATACTTAATAGGAGGAACATTATCCACTCTTTTTCTTACTCAATTAAATGAGAAATATTGTCCTCTGTTCCTGTATTTGGACCCAAAATAGAGGGCATGAAGCGTGCCTCTTTCATTTGCTTACTATATACTTTTATTTTGACATTATGTTTTTAATATTTATACGCGTATCATTTGTGTAATAACAGTCAAACATTACAATATATTCATATTATACATAATGTATACAATATACATATGCTTTATTATATTAATAGGAATCCGTTCTTTTTGTTAATTTTGTAATGTTTATATTATGCGTGATCAGGAAAACTTAATTAAATGAGAAATATTGTCGCTGTCTTGAAATCTTCCTGTATTTGGACGACTCAAGACACGGTCTACGATCTACTAATCATAATAGCTTTTGTATGAGATTTTTATGGTCCATATTATTCTTATTTGATATCCGTCTTAAGATAAAATTTGTTTGCTAACATAGTGTAAAATCGAATCTACATACTTTTGTAGCAATTTTCTGTGTTTTTTTTTAAAGAAACCAAAATACCTTGTACAGATTCTATAAAAAGAATTTAGGTGGTCGAGTAAAGCTTGTTTTGTTCATTATAATATTTTCTCATAACACACTCAAGCTTATTTTCAGCTAAAATATTGCATTCATTATAAACAAGTTTTTGGTTTGAATAAATTTAACATTTAATTCAATTAAAAAAAATTTGCATATACAAATATTAAATTAGAACACCAAATATATAGGTAGATATATTTCATCAACGACAACATGCATCGGCAGAATCTGTGACATGTAAATTAAAGCAGATAAAATTGTATTCGAATCTGAAGAGTTTTTTTTTTCTTTTGCAATATTTTGGTAGTGTGTTTGATTGCATGTGTCGCAGATTCAATCGATGCATGTACTGAATTCGAACTTAAGATTACATAACTATGGAATTAAGTTGAAGTTTGTATATGGTTTTGAGCTTTATACAGAAAATTTAGGTAGATGGAGGAATATTTTCCACTTTGTCCCAGAATATTATATTTGATGACTTTGTTTCATACCCAAAAAAAAATTATGATGAATTTGTGGTGTTATAACTATCGATGGGCGACTGATTTCTGAACAAGCCTATTTTGTCTCTGGTGCCGAAAGTTTGAGTAGGTATAAACTTTTTTTTAACCAGGAGCGCCAAAAATATAAGAGCCACATAAACATGTTTGGGTTAAGTCTCTGTCTACCTTCTTAGAAATTCAGGAACGTCGCTACTAGCTTTACGTACGTAAAAGTCAATAGAAGGAATAATCGTAGATAGGGTCATTATAGAATAGTAACATGCAGTCGAGTTGGGGCTGGTGTTTTCGTTGGCTTCTTGCCCCTTCAAGGTCCTGAACTGGTGGTGTAATTACGTTCCATCACAAAACCTATCCGAATATTATTTTTATTTTACTTCCTAGTTCCTACGTGCCGGCCTCGTTTACTTAATAAGCTGGCCTGTAATACCTGGTAGTAGCATTTTCGTTTATAAAATTATATTGGATCCTAATAGACATTGCAAACCCCAAATAGTTGCATTTATATTGAGTTTAAAGTTTAGATTTTATATTTCTAATAATATGCTGTATTAAATTAAAATATTATTTTGTAATCTTGGTGAAATGACATGTTTACTAAAAAGGATAGAGAGATAACTTTGCATATTTACCTCATTCTCATAATCCGCCGAAATTAGAAATCTAAATCTAGAGGGATTATATAGTCCAACAAGAAAGCTATCCGAGTATGTCATATATATTCTTTTTTTTTCTTACCCTATCATATACGAAATTAAAATAAAGCAATTACAGGAAAGATGACAATATTTATATACGTATTTTATGCAGTTGTATGAAATGTCACATGTATATATATATATATATGGTGGAAATATAATAATCTCTCTTTCTCTATAAATAGTGGCCATTCCCTTTGTTTAAATCGCATAAATCATTAGAAGAAGAAAAGAAACTACGAAAATTAATCAAAGAGAAATGGCAGGTTCTAACTGTGGATGTGGCTCCTCCTGCAAATGTGGTGACTCTTGCAGGTAAGCCTTCGATCCTCTCTTCTTTACCTGTATATGCATATATATGTATATGTATCATGTATGTGGTTGCTTATTATATCCCATCATATTAAATATATATTACATAATGAATTCTTGCTTTTGTTTGTTTTTTTGTGTGTGGTGAAGTTGCGAGAAGAACTACAACACGGAGTGCGACAACTGCAGCTGCGGATCAAACTGCAGTTGCGGGTCAAACTGTAGCTGTTGAAGGATTTGTTGTGGTTTAAATCATATATGCCAAGGAAACTGGGAAAATATGTGTTTGATGATAAGAGATCTCTGTGTGTTGGAATAAAGACTTGGCATTGTGTTGCGTAATCACTATTAAGCTTGACTTGTTCCTGCTGTGTAATGTTTTTATTTGTAACGTAAGACAGAAATATATAAAACTACTGTATGTATTAGTCCGTGTTGTAGTACTTATGTTTTTATTTTAAGTAACGTTAATTAATAAATGAAAAAGTTACGGTTGATTTTTAGGTTAGTTTCTATTTCGTATTTCCTGATTTATGTATTGATTTTTAAGATTGTAAGCCTCATCTCATATCTAGAAGATCAGAATACAAGGTTAATTAGCCAAGTAAAGATAAACATATATCTAGGATAGTTTACAGTTTTAATTAAGATGTTTCTAGCCTTTTGCATAATCATCCTATTTTATTGAACAACGTGAAATATTCAATTATAAAAATAGTGAAAATATTTTTTATTGCACAACAGTTGAGCGACTTCTCCAGGACAAATTGTTTGATCTACTGAAATAAGTTGAACTCAAAGAGATACAAACCTAAACTAGTCAACACAGATATTCTCCAATTTTAATCTCTCTGATCCCTCGACATCACCGTCTACAAGCATTTTCAGACCATCTTTAAGCTCAGCCACGCCTTCTTCAAGAACTGCGCAAACCGGAAATATTCTCACTCCTTTCACTCTCCTCTCAAGTTCTTTCAATCTCTCATCTGCACCATCCTCATCGATCTTATTTGCCACAATCAAAGACGACCTATCAGATAACCCTTCTTCATGGAACTCAAGCTCCATCACCAGATCTCTCAGTTGTTGCCACGGTGTCACTCCTCTACAACCATCTAACCCCGATGCTAAATCCACAACGTAAGCCAAGACTTTGGTCCGTTCAATGTGGCGGAGAAAGTTATGACCTAGACCCCGGTTCTGATGAGCTCCTTTTATAAGTCCTGGAATATCTGCTACCGTCATGGAGAAATCGTCATAGTTTACGTTTCCTAAATTGGGACGGAGTGTCGTGAACGCGTAGTGGCCCACGCGGGGTTTAGCGCGGGATAGCGCACCAAGAAGAGTGCTTTTCCCTGCGTTTGGCAACCCAACAAGGCCAACGTCGGCGATGCTCTTGAGTTCCAATATCAGAACAGACTCGGAACCAAGCGAACCGGCTTTAATACTTGACCGTTCATCTTCGTCTTCAGCATCGTCCTCCATGCTCCTCAAATTGGTTTGACGGATAGCGGTTTTAGCAAACTTGCTGCCTCTTACATAACGTGTGGCACAAACGTTACCCAAACCGCCTTCACCACCACGAGCAATGATTATTCTCTGCCCTTGTTGTGTTAATTCCGCAACGTTATACCTGATTTGATCAATCTCTCCTTCGGTTTCTACCAAATCATCTTCCTTTGGCACGCCTAAATGTCTAGTTAAACTCTCTTTCTCAGTATCAACTTGAACAGACTCAGGCATAGTTTCCTGATGAGCACCAAGGTTCTCCTCGAATGCAGGATCCTCAACCAGTGACCCAGGAAGCTCCCATGGATCCAAATCTTTGGGAGACTCATTTTCCACCTGAGATGGGATCTCACCCTCCTGAAGATGAATCACTGTCCCAATCGGCACTTGCAGGACCTGCGGAACAAAAATTAGCGCGGAAAAATGTATAATTCCCGAAAAATAAAAGAAAGAAGCAGAGGAACACTAATGAGGATATACAAAACCTTGTCTTCTCCTCTGTTTCCTATCCTGTTCTTGGAAGTTCCATGTCCAGCTTTCCCACCTTTCTGCAAAACTCATAAAACCATTTAAGGTAAATGCTCATGGACCATCTTTCGGGAAAACGAAAAGAGTGACATAAACTTACAACATGAGGTTGTAATCCGCTGAAATCCCAAACTGCGTGTGTGCATTCTAATATCACATCACCTCCTCTCCCACCATTTCCACCTAAACTAAGTTCCAATTACATTACATCAACATAAACATTCTTCGAATCAAACAATCAGTGTTCCAATTCTAAGTATACCAAACCTAAAATATAGCTATGGATTGGGAATAATAAAAATTCTGTATTATCAATTTGGAGATAGTACCATCAGGTTTTCCATAGCGATCGGCACGGCTTCGTCGGACGCTGGAACAACCACTGCCACCTTCACCGCCACGTGCGTATAGAGTAAACCTATCTCTCATTCTAGTCTCCTGCACAACAACACACAAATCAGATTCAGTGTGGAAAAAAAAACAAAAGAGAGGGTTTTTATTTGTGGGGGAAGTGAATAGATGATGAATTCACCTGCAAAGGCGCAACTTTCCCTTTCTTCTCCGAAGAATCTGAGTAGAATACCACTGGATATCTCATCCATGGTGGTTTCTGAGTTCTTCGGTAAGATCCCAAATATCGGACCCGGCTGAGCCACATCACCGGTGACCTAAGAGGAGGTTACAGTAAACTAAGACACAGGAAAGTGTCCCGCTGAGGTACTATATCGATCGAGGAGTCGCCGCGGTGGTGGTCGGAGACGGTACCGAGGCAACGGCTGAGGGTTTAACGTAATAGGCTCGGCCCAATCAAGTAACAACGGCCCATTAAGTTAGCCAATGTATAAAATATAAAGATATATTAGTTAAATGACAATTAACTGATTAACTGCTCACAGAAAATCATGTTATAAATTGTATTGCAGCAAAAAAATTTGGGACTAATAAAGAAAATTATTTTACAAGGTGTAAGAAATCTTGAGTTTTGTATCAAACACATATTTATATACATGTATATCAAAATAAAAGGCAAAAATCTACCTGAAATATTGAAAAAGAGGTTTTCTATTTGTAAACTACTAATAAACACAAAGCAATTCATCTAAAACATCATCAAAAATCATATCTTCAAGCTCAAGAGTAAGCCATTCAGAATCACCTCGTAGATTCATCCATCCATTAGCTTTTGTAAGATCTCTTCCTACAATATCGTCCAATGAACGATCTCTATTCTCAGCTCCTAAACCAGAGAGGTTCCACTCGACTCTTTCCCATACCTCATCAAGATAACGTTTGCCATAAGGAAATGTTTTAGGGAAGTATATGTGGGATTGGTTGTGAGTCTCGACGATTGCCTCGTTAACCAAATCGAAGAGAAGCTCTCTGTTGTTCACTGCTTCTTCTTGTATCTCGAGTTCGTAGAGTAGTGATGGATTCAGTGGTTGTTCCTCTGCGTGCCATTTTTCTCCGTTGTCTTTGTTTTCGAGGAAACCTGAAACTTCTAGAACTTTCTTTACATAACAGAAGTAGGCATCTTCTTCTACTTCTTTATGGTTGTAAGTTTCTAAAGAACTTAGACCTAAACCTGTAGAACAAGCATCCATAGAATTGAGATTTGTAAATCTTTCTCTCATCAAAGAATGAAAAATATCTATATAGTTCGTTCAAGAGATTACCTTGTGAGGGTAAAGTTTCTGTCTTTTGTGCAGTGTCTTCCAAAGAACCGGTACTAGGAACAGAATCTGGATCTTGTTGGAGGATTCTTTGGTTTGGGATGTCTAAGTGATTTTCTTGGCTTCTCTCTTCTTGCACCTCATTTTTTTCTTCCTTCTCTGCTCTTACGGGAGATTCTGAAAACAATAAAGATTTCTTGGATCCTAAGTTAGTATATTGGTCTTCATATTTCCTAGGTTCCATATTGGGAGTAGAACTGTCTCGGGGAAGGTCGGTCAGAAATGAACCAAGAACTTCAAGACTGGACAAGGACGAAATCCGTCTGAAGAATTGCGGTTTATTATCTCTCGAATCGCTCTTTCTATCTTCATATGAAAGTTTTAAGCTCTTCGAACGCAATTCACCACCTTCTCTTCTAAAACTATGCTCCAAGAGTTGAGAATATCTCCCCACATAATCATCTTTCGCGACATCTGAAACCTTCTTCTTCCTCTTTGTATGATTTCGGTCTTTAAGTGTGTTCTTGATCAACTTCTTGATTTCTCTGAACCCGTTTATAACAGTGTGGTTAAACCCATGATCATCATCAGCTGAGCCACGAGAAGGAGAGATTGGTTTGTGTTGTTGAGAAGTATCTCTTGGAACATTCAAAGTCAAAACGGCACCGTTTTGCTTTGGGGCATACCAATTCTCCTTCTGCTTGTGTTCAATCCTAGCAGGGCGTGAAGAGCCTGAGACAGGAAACGAGCCTGACTTGGGCAAAACTCTTGGATTAGACTTGATCTGGACTTGATCTTTCATTATCTTCACAAAAACATCTTCTTTTCTCAGGATTTCAAGAAAATCCACGTACTCAGTTACTTGCTTCGTAGTCATCCTCTTCTTCAGTTTTGTTTCTGGTCTCGTTGGCTTATTATCTGCAACAACACTAAGCATCTTTGAATCTTCATCCTTAGTATCTAGAAACGGTTCATGTTCCTCTGTTTCACGCATCAAGGAATGAGTTCTTGGGGTCTTCCAACCTATGAAAATAGAGTACACGAATCATTCAACAAATTTATTTTCTTCTTTAAAACAAACCAAAAAAAAAAGCCTTGGAAAATAATAATAAAAATTACAAAATGCTTATTACAGATTGGGCGGTTCTTAGTTCTCCAATGGTGAAAGTCAAGCACATGAAGCATTCCAGCTAACCATCCTGATTTGTGATTGTATTTGCCATGTTTTGGACTCGAATTCTCGTTTTTCAAATGCTTCCCCATTTCGTACCTAATGATCTGCCAATTAAATTACGTTTTTTGAGCAACGAACGGTCTGAAAGACAAAGTATAACTCAACAGCGACGTATTAAAAAAACACAACTTTAGTCAGACTAGAGACTTGGTAGCTTTTCTGAAATCGTCAAAATCCAACCATATATAATCAAATCAAAGAAACAAATTATCTTTCTAAGCAAAAGAGGAATCGAATCCGTTAAAAAGTTAGGGTAAAAGCTGACCTGATCAAGAAGATGAAGAAAGAACTGATTCAGCAACTAAATTGTTTGATTCTTTACAAACCGAGAAGAACATGAGGAACAATAACAAAAACTGAAGAAGGGGTTGATGCAACTGAAGGTGTCTGGAAGAAAAACAAAGAAAGAAAGACCTTTGAACAAGAACGAAGAAAGTGAGACTTTTCGTTCTCCTATGTGGTTCTACTTTACCCGCCAACTATGGCCCGGTCTACTTGTAGAAAACTGTCAAAATGTCTGTTTCATATATATATAACGCTCACACGACACGAGATATACATGATTTTTTTTGTTCTCATTGAAACACATGTATTTTTCTAAATTTAATTCAATATCTAGTACTGTATATTTCAACTTATAATTAAGATTTTCATTGATATTATGTATATATATGTATATTTTATTCTGTTAGTGCACATTTATCACTTTCTCTGTTCCATATTACTAAATTTTTTAGAAAAAGCTTTTGTTCCAAAATATTAAATTTTATCAGTTTTCCAATGCATCATTTATATTAATATATTAGTTTATGACCATTTAAATTTTGTTGTGTTCTTTTTTATTGATTGAATTTTTATTAATAAAAAAATATTAGTTATTTTTTAATATTTGTGCATTTACTTTAAAAATTTAGTAATATGAGACATAGAGAGTCTTTTATAATTTTGTAGAAAAAATTGTTAAATTTCAGTTTTTGTAGGCTTTTTTTTTTTTTAAGAATCTTATTGTCTGCCAAATTTAGAGTCTGGTCTAACAGTGGAAACCTTTTTTTACGAGAGATAATTTGAATATTTTTGATGCTTCAAAATTTTGAAACTTCACAAAAGTGTTTCAAAAGTCTATAAGCATCTCAAACTAATTAGAATATATAGATTTATATGACTTTATCCGGAAAAAAAAACATGGGAAACAAGAAATCAAAAATGCCTCGAATAAGGCAATCAAAAATGCATAAATGCAAATGAGATATAAGTAACAAACTAAGATTCTGTTCTTAATTTTTTTATATAATGAGATGTTTATGGTGAATGGTTTGAACTCTAAATTAATATTCATAACATACATCAGTAGTGAAATTTATATATGTAAATTTGCCACATCATATTTTTCAAATCACAATGTATTGGTGACTGAAATAAAAAGACCAAAAAGTTCTGATCCAGAACATCTTGTAGTTAACCAAATTATATGTATTAAAGGTTTCTAGAATTGCGCTGGTAAAGTATGTGAACAACCCAAGTAGGATGAGTAGTTGTTAGGCTACTTGTGTTTGTGGCAAATTGTTGATACCTATTTTATAGGAGGTAGGTCATCTTTTGGCTGCTTAGGTTTCTTAATTTAATCAATGTTACTTCTGTCAAATGATTATAGGATGTGGTATATCTAGTTCGATATAAACAATACTATGTAAGGCAGAATTGACCAGAAAGCCAAGGTTGACCTGGAAGATTAAAACACCAATCACGCTTCGTATTTTACCTAGTAGAAGGAAGACTTCTACTACCAAATATTCAAAAGGAAATGAAATTTAGTGTTGGTGTGTTTAATATCGCTCGATTGAGAAAGGAAAAAAAAAAACAAAGCCAAACGAATTTTGATTATTTTGTTAGCAAGTGGTCACTACCAAACGATGTATATGTATATAAAATAGTTACTTTTTCTATTTGTTTATTAAGTATATTCCTATCGAATTAATCTTAAACAAAACGTAATAAGAAAACGAAGTCAAAGACTTTAGTTGGATTGGCGTGATTAAGAATAGTAATGATCACAACTGCCCCAACCAAAGTAAATGAATATAGCCACCAAACTCATAAAAATGAACTAAAGACATTCATAATTGTTGACAAGAAAAGAAAATTAGAACTAACAAAAAGAAGAAAAGTCCAAATGTTTAAATATGAATGACGTAAGAGAGGGTGAGAGTGGTGGTGGGGAAAGGAATTATGAAAGTTGACGAGAGATTGAAGAAAACGAGGGCGTCAGTGAAAACGTGACACGTGGTTGTCTCAAAGCCCATCTGATCTTACACGAGATCCAACGGCGATTTGCCGAAACGAATAACAAATGAGAATTTGTGGCACTCTTTGACTTATACTACAGTACAGTAGTGTTTTGTTTTGTATAAATGTCTTCTTAGCCCATAATAAGATGTAGCTACCCCAAGTTCCTTAATTGGCCTTTCCTAGTTTTCCGCAGCTAAGTTTATAAGGAAGTCTTTACTTGTTGCAATTGAAGTTCACGCGTAAGTCCACGCTCGATCTGAAGCGTGTGCCGTGTAGTATTTTGTAGTATTTTCGATGACTCTTCGTGTTGTTAAAAACCAATCAAAATCAACTGTTTTTTCTTTTTTCCGTTTAATGTGTTGAATTTCAAGTAGAATTCAAACCATGTTATCCACGGCAAAAAAATGACATTATATTACAAATCATATACTTTTTTTTTGTTTTGTATATAATATATCATGTAACAAACATCAAGTTGCATATAAGATATTTTTTCTGTTTCATAATAAGTGTTATTTTGATATTTTTTACAAAAATTAAAAATATATATTAAAAAATATTATTTATATTCAAATTGACTATTAATATTTTTTATGAATTTAAAGTTAAATTAAATATTTTACACCAAATTTTATATTAAAAATCTTAAACAACATTTATTTTATTTTATTTTTTTGATCAAACAAACAACATTTATTTTAAAACAAGAAAATAATAGTAGATGATAAAAAAGTATTTTTTTTATCCACATCTGTTAGAGCTTCAGAAGGATCTCTAATATATTTATTATGTTTTAGAAAATACAGTGTTTCCTTACATCAATAATCTAAATAGTTTTGACTTTAAATAGATAGTTTCACGAAGGTATAGATTACACACCTATATAAGATAAAAAAAAAATCGTATTGATGTATCTCACACACGTCACACGCATAAAGAAGACTCCGTCTTCGAACTCCTCTCATACATCGGTCACGACTCAACAGAAATAGCGCGTGCATGCACGCACTAATAGGAGAGTGGTCCTTATTATCATCTTTCCCCATTAAAATAGAAACCCCTGAGAGAGATAGAGAGTTAAATAGACTCTTTTAGTCAACGCCTCTCTCGCGTTGTTGTTGTTTACAACTCTATTCAAAAAATTCATTTATTACTTCTTTTTAACGTCACACTTTTTTCATCTATTTATATTTCTGTTGACACCAATCTTTTATTTTCCTTATCAGAGATTTTAAAATCAGACAAAAACCCGAATAATATCTCTTCTATTTTCTTTTCTTATATATTCTCTTTCCCTGATACTAATAATTAAAATAAAATTGATTATACACTAGAAAAATCATTTTCTCTTTGCACATAAGTCAACTCTTTCTCTCTCTTTTACTTGTTCTCATCATCCTCTTCTTCTTTCACCTTCTCTTTGGATATTCTTCCATGGATGAACAATCAATCTCATCTTGAATTTTCCCAATTCTTCAATTGACTTTGAAACACCTCAAGAAAAAATTGGGAATAAAAAAAAGTTCCTTATAAAAAAAAACATTTCTTGATGGGTAACGGAGTAACAAAACTGAGCATATGTTTCACCGGCGGCGGAGGAGAACGGTACCGGCGAAAAGACATATCCGTTCTTCTTCCGGATCCTCTAGATGAAGGTTTAGGTCACTCTTTCTGCTACGTCCGACCCGACCCGACTCTAGTCTCTTCCTCAAAAGTCCATTCCGAGGAAGATACAACAACGACAATGTTCCGTACAATCTCCGGCGCTTCCGTAAGCGCCAACACAGCAACTCCTCTCTCTACTTCTCTCTACGATCCGTACGGTCACATCGACCGCGCCGCCGCATTCGAAAGCACGACGTCGTTTTCTTCAATCCCTCTTCAACCGATCCCCAAAAGCTCCGGTGGTCTGATCGTTTTAGGTTCGGGTCCAATCGAAAGAGGGTTCCTTTCAGGTCCGATCGAGAGAGGATTCATGTCGGGTCCTCTTGATCGGGTCGGGTTATTCTCTGGCCCGCTTGATAAGCCAAACTCCGATCATCAGTTCCAACGTAGCTTCTCTCATGGTTTAGCTTTACGGGCCGGGTCAAAAAAACGATCTTTAGTTCGGATCCTCCGTAGAGCAATCTCGAAGACGGTTTCAAGAGGGCAAAACTCGATCGTTGCTCCGATCAAATCCGTTAAAGATTCCGATTATTGGGGAATTAGGTCAGAAAAGAGCCGGAATTTGCAGCAGCAGCACAACGAGAATCTCACTGTGAATAGTTTGAACTTTAGCAGCGAGGTAAGCTTAGACGACGACGTTTCGCTCGAAAGTCAGAATCTTCAGTGGGCTCAGGGAAAAGCCGGTGAGGATCGAGTACACGTGGTTGTATCGGAGGAGCACGGTTGGCTCTTCGTCGGAATATACGACGGATTCAACGGTCCAGATGCGACGGATTATCTTCTCTCTCATCTTTATCCTACGCTCCATCTGGAGCTTAAAGGGTTGTTATGGGATGATTCAAATGTTGAATCCAAATCGCAGGATCTAGAAAGGCCTAATGGAGATGAATCGTGTTCAAATCAGGAAAAGAATGAGCGATGGTGGAGATGTGAGTGGGATCGTGAAAGTCAAGATCTTGACCGTCGATTAAAGGAACAGATCAACCGGAGAAGTGGGTCGGATCGGTTGACGAATCATTCTCAAGTTTTAGAGGCTTTGTCACAAGCTCTACGGAAAACAGAGGAAGCGTATCTTGATACTGCAGATAAGATGCTCGACGAAAATCCTGAACTAGCTTTGATGGGTTCTTGTGTTCTTGTGATGTTGATGAAAGGGGAAGATATTTATGTGATGAATGTTGGCGATAGTAGAGCTGTGCTTGGTCAGAAATCTGAACCAGATTACTGGTTAGCTAAGATAAGACAGGATTTGGAACGGATCAACGAAGAAACGATGATGAACGATTTGGAAGGTTGTGAGGGTGATCAATCATCTTTGGTCCCGAATTTATCGGCTTTTCAGCTCACTGTTGATCACAGCACAAATATAGAAGAAGTAAGTAAACAAAAACAATGGTATCCGTTGCTCAATGCATCTGAATTTTGGGGTTTTACTCATTCTTGTGGTTTCTTAGGAGGTTGATAGAATCAGAAACGAGCATCCGGATGATGCTACCGCAGTGACGAATGAACGGGTTAAAGGCTCCTTGAAGGTCACAAGAGCTTTCGGTGCTGGTTTCCTAAAGCAGGTATGAATATATCATCTGACTTTAGGTCATACGATTGGTGGGTATGTCTGATCTCAATCTAATGACACTTTGGTTATGTTAAATTTTGCAGCCTAAATGGAACAATGCTCTTCTTGAGATGTTCCAAATTGATTACATAGGGAAATCTCCGTACATCAACTGCTTACCGTCTCTGTACCACCACAGATTAGGATTGAAGGACCGGTTTCTAATACTATCATCAGATGGACTCTACCAATACTTCACAAACGAAGAAGCGGTTTCAGAGGTTGAGCTCTTCATCACATTACAACCTGAAGGAGATCCAGCTCAGCATCTTGTGCAAGAGCTTTTGTTTAGAGCTGCTAAGAAAGCTGGTACGGTGAATATTCTTACATTCTGTTTCAGTTCGATAATCGATTTTAGTTTGTCTTAATTGATGTTTATTTTCTTTCTATTGTAGGTATGGATTTCCATGAATTGCTAGAGATACCACAAGGTGAACGAAGACGGTACCACGATGATGTTTCAATAGTAGTGATCTCTTTAGAAGGAAGAATGTGGAAATCTTGTGTATAAAAAATCAAATCCTTATGAGCATACACACAAAACAAAGTGGTGTGTTCATGGGGGAGAAAGAGATCGATCTCTCCTCGAATCTGAATCATGTATAATGTTGATAAACAGAGAATAAAAAAAAGTTTTGGCAACTATTTTAGGAGTCTTAGTGTGTCATAAAGTAGTGGTCAAAGGCTGGTTCTTTGAATGTAAGTGTCTTCCAACTACTAACTGTATGTGAATAGAGAAGTAAATGAAGGAATTGAAATAGGTTTGGTAATTGGTATGAGATAATGAGTACGTAGCATTAGTGGTTCAAGAAGTTATTCACTTTCCCTAACATTTAATTCACTTCCTCTCTCTGTTTTTGTTTTTTGTTTTTTGTTTTTCTCACCAAATCTTTTGGCCTTTCTTTGTTTTTCTGTACTAGTTTCTTCCATTTCAGGGAACTTGGTTTATATTAAATTTGGATTTTTACGTTTTATGTAACTTCTTGTCTTTATGTAACACTTGCTTTTCACAATGTTGACTTAACTTTTTTTTTACCTTTGTCAGCTGTCCATTTTTAGTTTCTACCCTTTTGGGTTGCCTTTTTTGACTGTCTCGATTTTGACTACTTCCACAATATACAGATTTATAACTATTGTTTTGTTATGAAGAAACAGACCATTTTAGTGGCGTTGGGTCAACATCAACCAATTAATTAACGTCCGTCTATCCAACGGCCATATTAGTGTATGTCTTGCATACAAGATGTACAGAGTTAAATGCATGTATTGGAAGATTTTGATAGTAATCCAATTACTTACAAAAATAGAGTGCTTTGATCATCTAGACTGAAGAAGAATGAAGACCTTAATCACTTAGATGAGAATCATTACCCTATCCAGTGAAAATATTGATGATAATGTATCAATTTACCAGAAATATGGGGCACAAGTCGAAGGATGACACAGCTCGTTCTTCTGGAACATGCAACTGCTCCAATTCCCTCACAACTCACAAGAGACAGTGTTAGATCAGGTCTGTCTTTGCTGTTTGGTTCACAGCACAGTAACCGACGTTTGCAAGCTGTCCGGCCAAAATTGAGGCCAACTTCCCAAAGGACAAGGCTCTTTTGCACTTGTCCAACCAACCCAACAGGCGGCTTTCTTGTGAGCATTTGTAAGATGATAATGTCAAACAAATACAATGTCGAATATGGGACTTTAAATTCCGAACCTACTGAACTCTGGATCAGTATATGGAAAAGTTCTTCCATTAGCTTAGCCACTTCGTTATATATAAGCCGATGTTGTAGATTACCATTTGGTAAAGTACTAATACACAAGTAATCATGTTTCAGGACAATAGCCAAATAGTGTAACGAGATGCGGATGTTGTAGTTTATTACTTGATGAATTTGCAAAGTAAATTACTCAGAGAGAGAGAGAGATACACAATGTTGGGATTATGGGAGAAGGTTTGTGAATGTGAAACAAGCAGAATTCGCATTGATACGACCCAGCTTGGATTATTGGGCTTAAGTGGGGCTTTTTATCATTATGTGATCGTATAAGCCCAATTAGTTTCATATTCGTTAGTGAATTTGAAATAATTAGGCCGATTATGTCCTTAATTAATTTCAACAATGATGACAAATCGAAACATGACATTTCACATCATAAACTTGCTCCATTGATGCCTCTCCCACGATGGTTTGAAACACCTTGGTTCGTATATGATCTACAGCTTCACAGTGATGGAATATTGGATTATGAGATTCTAGATTTTTGGTCGTATATATATGATCTAGACTTAGGATATAGTCGATGTAATATTTTCCACTAGAAACAAAGAACTAAGTCAAACTAATATTATGCGATCATATATCCTTGTAGTCGCATATATTTTTCTTCCGCACCATTTTTTTTTTCTCTAATTTAGCATTATTTACTCATGTAACAAGAGAAAATTAAACATGAAAAACTCGTAAGTAATAAATTAAGTTTCTTTAAAGAAAGTATAGTCAAAAAGTATTTCAAATGATTTTAACCCAACCGTTAAAAAGTGGGACTAACACAAAAGTTAGGGGTAAGGACAAAAGTATTTCAAATCTCTGTCTGCATTGTTTTCCGTGTCAATCTTTTCTTTAACGTTTTCTTCATTATATTCTCTCCACCTTTTCCTAACGTATTATGTGGTATCATTGGAAAATTATTGTTTTCGTTACTAATTACCATAACAACTAAAGTTACATTTTCTTCCAAATAAATATCTGAAACTGCCCATAATCAATCAGACGCCATAGTTTTCACGTTAGACTCTACTAACTGAGTGATCAAAACCAATTGAAACTCGTCCCCAACTTAGTTACAGTAACTCAATAATCTGCAGTAGTAACCAAACTAGTGCAATATAAAATAATAAAATATATAGTTGACAATAAAATCCATAAAATAGTTCGGTTTTAGCTTGATTGTGTAGTATGTATATAGACTTTCATATCTGGAGATCTGATAGTATACTTTTTGCTTAAACAGTTCTAAGAAAAGAAAACGTAATAAGTATGCTTTAATCCATGCAGAAAGTTTATTCCTGATTTAATAATGTAGACATATACATGTTTGCATATATAATGAATTAATATATAGAGAGGATCATGCATTCACACAAACACACTGACTCACAGATTCGTACAAGATGACTGTAAAAGAAAAAGAAGCTCCTAAAAGTATGAGAGAAATAGTATTTTGGGAGATTTAAAACGTAGCATCCAGAGAGACACGAAATTATACGTTCAAGTTCCCCTTAGTCAGTAACAACCCTTTTGCTTTATGAATTATCCTTAGCTTTTATTGGTTTAATATACCATAAGAACAATAAATAAACGATAAATCATTAGTAATGTTCACCACTCGGTTTAGTAAGGCAAATATATAAGCCATAATTTAACTTAAAACGGAAACTGAGTATAACTAGAAGTTTAGTTCAAGCTGGAAAATATTATATATTGTCGATGAAATTCAGATTAAAGAGTATACAAATTAGACTGTTACACACACGTATTGAAATATATATAGCAACTTCGAAATCAGATAAACCATGAAATCACGCCAATACAAACAAATTATATGACACACCTGATTATATAAATAAGTATCGATTTTAAGTTGTAATAGCACAAACTCTAATTAAGATACCTAGTTTTGTCTCAGTACTTCGATCTCCATGCACGATCATCGTCCCGAACACATACTCTCTGCATGCATTTTATCCTGACTGTTCGCAGTCATTTAAGTCCACGTCGTAACATACATTAATGATCCGACAAACGCAAAATCTCACAAGAGTTCATTAGAAGGACCCGAGAAATCCGAACCGGTCCAAAAATACTGATTTGTTTGATTCCCCGGAGACGTCAAACCGGAGGCCGGTCTAGATAAGTTAGCCAAATTTGGTTGTTCTTCCATCTTCACCGGAGGCGTCTGGTAAACCCTAGAATCAACCATAGAAGTAGAGGAACAAGATATCCCGACGTTGTTTCCGATATTACTATCGTTCGGGAAAGGGTATAACCCTGTTGTTGGATCGAAGAGGGCGAAGTGATTCAGCGATCCAACAGACGTCATTAGGTTGTTTTCATTGTTGTTGTCATGAATGTTTTCAGTAATCTGAGCTGAATTGTTTCGTCCATTCCCGACATGAAGAAACCCTAGATCGTTCATCAAACTCGAACCGATCTGGTGAGCTTGGTTGTTGCTATTAGTAGCGGCTAAGTTCAAACCAATACCTCCGAGTTGAGTGAGATTGTAAAGTGTTGGTGAAAAAGGGAACTGATGATTTGTCCTTAGCTGTCCTGACCTTGGACTTGGAGCGTTGACCGTGGAAGACTGTTTGGACGACGAAGAAGAAGATTTTGAATTTCCACTTTTGCCCTTCTTGTTATTCTTTCGGCAGCCTCCACCGACAGGGACGTTCCTCAGGGCGCCGCCTTGTGTCCAGTAGCGACGGCAACCTTTGCAGAAGTGACGAGGCTGAGTGAGGTTATAGTTGTTGTAGTAACAGAACTTGGTGTTGCTGGAGTCGCATCGAGGACACTTAAGGGGTCCCTCAGGCGGAGGAATTTTGGCCTGCCTCGCTCTCTCCGCCATTGATCCGCCCATCCTCGCCGGAAGACCAGCAGAGGCAGCGACATGGTGGTGGTTAGGGTTAGGGTTTGCTTGGAGAGGTGGAAGTTGGTGAGAGAGTAGTCCGTGGCCACTAACTATACTTCCATTTTCATGAAGCCGGTGTTGATGATGATGATGCTGAAGATTTGAATTCGTAGGCTGAAAAACCAAAAACAATCAAAGTAATCAAAATAAAAGAAAGAACTAAGAAACCTCAATTCAATACCGGTGTAATATTTATAGAAATATTATACGTATTTATAAAGGAAGAAATACCATATATATAGATATGTGTTGGAATTTTAATGAAAGCGGATTAGAAAAGAAGACGAGAATAGGAATATATCTTTTGGAAATGAATCAAAATTATTACTAAACGAATCAAAACAAGAATGAAGAATTTAAGAGAGAAATTACAAAAAGAGAGAAAGAGAAGAGAACATTTAGTAATGGAAGATCAAAGAAGTGAACCTGTGACCAATTAGATGAGAAAGCCATTGTTCTTCTACCCTTTATTATCTCTTTCTTCTTCCTTCTTTAATAAAGTTTGATGGATCTTTAAGGGAAAGAACTCCAAGGAAAAACTTGGTGGGGGAATCCAAAAAAAAAAGAAAGAAAGAAAGGCAAAACGAAAGAGAGGAAGCAAGACGACCAAATTAAAGAGAAACGCGAAGAGAGCACAAAATCAGAAAGGAAAGTGAGAAGAGAGAAGGAGAACAAAGACAAATTAAAGGGAAGAAAATGCTTCTTTTTTTTTTTAACGAGAAAAGGAAAAGATGTTTCGGTTCTTTTTATGCTTTCTATATATTTGTATAATTCCCACTCTCATCTCCTCATGTGTATACGCGTCTATACTTCATTTATGTGTTGTTTTTATTTGTGATTCCCATTTTTAGGGTTTGAGTGGGGACGTTTTATTTCTTCGCCTATAAGGTTCCTCTCCTAGGCGTCTATGGAATATAATATATATATATAGAGAGAGACGAAGAAACGTTCTATGAAACTATACCCAAGTTGTATAAGAAAAAACTTTCTATATATATAAATCATCTCTTTATGAAAATTTATGAAGAAATATATTTTTTTGTAGTATAATTATGTCTTTAGTAATATAACATTATTTTTACAAAATTTTCTAATATATTTGCAAGTTTCGAAACTTTTACATTTTTAGAAAGATTTACGTGTTTACCCTGCAATAATATTGTTGGTTTTCTTATTTTCATAATCGATTTTTTTTTTCTTATCTAAACCATGCAAATCAAAAATTCTAAACCAATTTCAACATTCTAACCAATAATCGCTGTCATAAATTTCATCAAAACTCAGAAATCTTTAATCACAAAATCTAAATCATAACTCTGATCATCTTAATTATCCCAACCTGCCGTTTATTCCTTATGGAAAGCTCACCAACGCCGAACACTCAATTTCTCTTCCTCTCTTTTTCTTTTTTCTCACGTACGTGCCTCTCTCTAGAGACATTTTTTGTCAAAAGAAAAAATAAACGAATTAGTGTCTAATGTAAGAAAGATGGATATATGTGTTTTATTGGGGCAAATTAAGTTACGAAAAGTTATTTTCTACAATCATTCTTTATAATTTATACGGCAAGCCCCATATGCCATATATAAAGCATATCATCATACTCTATTACACTTTTGGTGGGATCTTGTCTATTATGCGATGGTATATTTTAAAGAAAAATTGCATTCAGTAGCATAAATAAGCGTAAAACCTAAAAATATAGCATGTGTTGTTTTACAAATAGACAAATAACATTGATTTCCTGTAAAATAACTTGTTCGTCCTCATAGTATCCTACTTTTTTGCAGCGGAGTACTTAAAAATAAAATTGGCTACGTACTCATATTTGTAATTACAATAAGTATACATATAGTTAACTATATTTTATAAGAACACAACTAACCATATTATCATACATATACATATACAGTAAAACCTCTATAAATTAATACTGTTGGACCGTGATATTTTATTAATTTATCGATATACTAATTGAACCGAAATACTAATTTGGGACTGAAGAAATATATTAATTTATAGAGGTATTAATTTATCGAGTATTAATTTATAGAGGTTATATTGTAGCTAGTATTATAATATTTACAGTATTTTCGAATAGCTATGGATAGCATACTATATACTCATGAAATATAGAGTCATGGCAAACAAGTAAAACTCTAAAAAATCCGAAAAATTCCTAATCGATTGGTCGTCAGATCGAACAGCATATCATAGATTAGTTTCTACAACTCACAAATGAGGGGAAAAAACATGTTTTGTAATCCAAGCTTTGAACCAAAAGATCTTCACCCATGAGAAGTAGGAGTGTTTATCGTTTATTACATAATTAATCATGAATGTGTAGTTATTATTAGGACTACACGTTCATTATAAATTTATAACAAATCACATTAAACGATTGGATGAAAGTTCATAATTAATTATTTAACTATTTTTCCAGATTTATAAATTTATGACAACTAATTAAAGTACAAGAAAATCCAACATGACCGGTCTTAATTCTTCTAGTAGATAATGAACTTTGTTTTGTTTTTTTTTAAAGAGAAGAATAAAGAGTCGCTCGTTCCCGATTACAACTTTTATTCATTGGTCCAAAATATTATGTCACAAAACGTTCTACTTGTTAAAAGAGCTCTCCATTTTGCAGTTTGTCTCTACATTTTGCTCTACTTTTATTTTTCTTTTTTCCTCTTATCTCTTCATTGATCACTCGTTTCGTTTATAAATTGCTAAACTTCCTTTTCAGAAAGGGACCGGCAAAGATAGCCTACTTGCGACATTATTATAACACACTGCTTCGAGTGGGGCAAAACTCTCCACCGCGAGTAGTCTAAAAATATTGTTTTCTCAATAAACGAAAAAAAAAAGGAAAAATAAAAAAAAAGACGTTCATGCATGAACCCATCACGAGTACCTTTTCATATACCAAAACCATCATGTACACTCTTATCGTTCTTCTTCTCCTTTCGTCTTTTAGATTGGATAAATTAATGCTCATTTTGAGATATTTTCCGACTTTTCCTCGGAATTTTTGTTTCACGTAAACCTAAATGTTTATATCATCACTGACCAATTTTACGTATATTAAAGACTATATATATATGCCATCAGTATAAATATAAGTGTTGTTTCAAGAGATTATTCCTAATAAAAATTACCTAAAAATTATATAAAACAATTTCAAGAATCCGTTTTATATAGTGGCATAATTAGCTAGCTCTGCGTAGGATCTCAAATATACGGAAGACCAAAATTGTGATATATTATTGATACTTTTATTCAATTTCCGCATGTATGGTGGTGTTTTTTTTTTTCTTTTTCGCTCAAAAAACTTTGGTTCCAAATTTAGTTCTCAGCTTCAATTTCAGTTCCAGCAATTTTCTTGAAGTTCTTTTTTTTTTTTTTCGAAATTTGTTTTTTTTTTCTTTTCTTGAAGTTCTTGCGTCAATAAATTATGTGATATTGCTTTATATTTTTATAGATCGCATATTGATATTTTCTGTGATTCTTGCTGTCGCCAATATATTAAAACTATTCCTAACTGATTTGGAAATATATATATATATATATATATAACTATTCATATGCTTACAGTTGCACGTAGAAAAATATGATTTTCTCCCCCAAAAAATGGGTAACTTATAAGAAACGTATAATAACGAAAGGGTCCTTGAACGATCCATCACTTTTATATATAACGAAAGGGTTCTTGATTTACGATCCATCACTTTTATAGAGCCTTTTGATATTGATGCTGCACAAGTGTAAGTCACATATGCCGCTCACGTACGCCAGTATCCTATTGCAAAATGCTTTGATTACTTCAAAACTTATACAAAAGATTCTTCACTTTTTGTTAAACATACAAAAAAAATGAAAAACTCTCATCACATATCTATCTATACTAAAGGTTCTCATATAACCCAAGAATGACTCTATTTTGTTTTCTTTAATAAAAAATGACCCTTATTTAGGGTTGTAGAGTATGTGCTCTCGTTATGTAAATGATTAATATATGAAATCAATTAATAATTGGTAATAATAGAGAAAAAAAAACGTGGAAGAAATGATAAGGACAGGAAATAAAAGTAAGAACATTGGTGGTGTGGGAATCTGATTCCTTGTCAATTAATTGCACCGTCCCCCCTCCAGCTTTTTCCCTATTTATAAGCTTTTTTTTTATACTATATCTGTGCAAAAGCTTACCCCTTAATCTCTGTGCCTGTAAATTACACACACACACACAAATACGTCACACGTACATATATTTAATAAAACAATTTGATAAAACATATACTGTATGAAGTAGCAGCCAAAATCTATAAATACTAATTAATAGGCATTTATGCATCATCAATCGTTTATCTTTATGAACGTACCAACAAAATACATAAACATCAAAAGAAAAGCATGAAGTAAATGATATTTTTCTTGATACTTATATAGTAGAGTAATTAATAATATCTGAATGTTGAAAGATACAGAGACGAATGGACTCTTAGTTGTGTCGCCATTTTCGGACTTGCCATAATATTATAAGTTGATGCTATTCAAGTTTCTAAATTCGATTTTGCTCACGTTAACACAGGGACTGATGATCTGCAGATAAAGAGAAGCAAGTAGCGAAAGACAATACGAGTAGCAGATATAGTGCCAAGGATTATTTTTGTCTATTAGTAATCTGTCTGAATTTGGGATCAATCTAATTCACATGTCACAATTTTGAGCTAAAAAAACTTCAACTATATATACACTTATTGGTGAAAAAAGTTCACCACTCCCAGGAATCTCACTTAAAATTTGGGATCTAAGAACTTAATGCAAAAGTCCAGTCTTCTCCTCAGCATCAACGAGTGAGTTAACAGAGGCAGTACAAGGCCCGCTTGTGGAGAAGCTAAGCGATCTGCTCAGCTCGTTTTGCCAAAAATGGTTCCTCAAGGCTTTAAGCTTTGGGTTAACCGTTGAGAAGCTCGGATCCGACAGCAACTCTTGTAACGCTGTCTTTCCCTCTAAGAGACTCACCACCTGTGACATAGTAGGCCTTAGCGTCGGTGACGCGTTAGTGCACATCAATGCCACGTTTAACATCAACATGGTTTCCTCTTCTAAGTAATCACCTAACGTTGGATCTACTAGCTCTAGTAAGGATCCTCGCTCTTGCAAAACATAAGCCTACATGTACTTTGGTTATTGTATAACTGAATTACACTTATTAAGTGGATGAAAGGAATGAGATGAGACTGTTTACCCAATCAAGAAGGTAGACGAAGTCCTCGCTTGGCCTAAAGTTTGTGTTGCTCTTTCCACTTACAATTTCTAGTGCAACGACGCCAAAGCTATAAACATCCGCTTTTTCAGTCAAGTAACCCCGCATAGCGTATTCAGGAGCCATATAACCTCTGCAATGCAAATAAAAATATCATACATCTGCTATTGTATTCTCAAGATTTGTCTGCTTGAGCTAATGAGTAAAAAGAGCCATACATAGTTCCAGCAATACGGGTGCTGATGTGTGTATTTCCATCATCATTCAGCTTTGCCAAACCAAAGTCAGAGATTTTAGCGTTGAGATCCTTATCGAGTAACACGTTGCTTGCCTTTATATCTCTGTGAACAATTTTTATCCTAGATTCTTCATGGAGAAATGTCAGTCCTTTAGCTATCCCCAAACAAATCTTCTTCCTTGTTGACCAGTCTAGCTTCAGTCTAGAACTCTCATCTTTTCCTACAAAGAAGATCACCCACACAGATTTTGAGCAGTGATTCCACAGGATATATGGTTCATATACTTTCGCAGTTGCAAATTCAAAAGAAAAGCATACCAAATAGCGCACGAGATAGACAATTGTTCTCCAAATACTCATACACCAATATCAATTGGTTTCCTTCAACACAACATCCATATAGCTTCACAAGATTTGGATGCTGTAGTGCTGAGATCATTCCTATTTCATTTACAAACTCGCGATTTCCCTGCCTCGATTTTGCAGAAAGTTGTTTAACTGCAATCAATTTTCCCTCAGATAATTCACCCTGCACCAAGAGAAGGCACCAACTTCTTAATATCTCTTCCAAAATCTACTCATCTTCTAGTTTTACTAGAAACGATTTCATATAGAGCTAAGAATCTTGAAGAATACAAGTGAATTACCTTATAAACAGAGCCAAATCCACCTTCACCGATCTTTTTTGTTACGTCAAAATTATCAGTGGCTGCTTTTATCTGTCGTAGAGTAAAAGTTCCAGTTTGAAGATCTAAACCCCTTAGCTCTGTTCATTCACAGAAAAATTGACATTAAAGCGCCAGGATACATAAAAGCACATAATAATATGCATAAATAGATTCAAGAAACATAAAAAGCGTCAGAAGAAAACTTAAGCTTACACCTTTGTCAATAGCATTTTTGTCACGCCTTTTTTTCCAGAATACGCCCACTATGATAAACAAAAGAAGTGTTGCTGCAGCAACTGGTACGCCTGCTTTTAGTATAATAGCCTTAGTGTCATAATATACTGGAGGTTTGAAATCTGCCACAAGCAAAAAACTGTCATCAATCTGCCAATGAGATTCCATGATTTATATAAAAGTGCAACCAGAAAAACTTACTGGGTTCCACTGATATAGCTGAAATCATAGGACCATATACACCTCTAATTGGAATGCCTGTTGTCCCTTTGCCAGCCCATCGCAGACCAATCTTCAGAGTATGGTCCGTTACATTTACCATAAACGATTTTATGACTGGCTTACCTGATCCCCGAGCTGCATCTTGAATGTTGAAGTTTCTAATCACTAACTGATCCTGTGAGGAAGTAAACAAGCAAGAAAACAATATGTTATGATTTACATTTTTCTACAGAGAACGTAAAATAATATTGACTTTATAGACGTACCTGAACATAAATATCAAACAAACGTTTTCCGAGACTATAAAATGTATTGTCATCGGTAAAGATGATCTCAGCGAAGTGGAGATTTACAGTGTAGTTCCCATTTCCGAGACAGATTCCATAGTAAGTCAACGATGAAGGAGAGACTCGAGCTGTCCTATAAAGCTGAAAGCTGGGGGAAGAAACATTAACTGATAACCTGGAGGTGTTGTGCACAGTGTAATCATCAGCATCATCATCATTGTCCATGAAGTTCCCAGTGCTGCTAAACGCCCAGTGTTTGTCAGCGCTAAGGACATACATAGAAGCACCTTTGGGCTCGTCATCAGCCTGATATGTTTTTCCTTTATCCACGTTTACTACACCTCCTCCGCAGTTTATGTACAAATTATATACATCTACACAAAAAAAAAATCATTTTTAAATCAAAAACAAGGATTTGCTCCACATTTATTCAACCTGTTAATAGCATGTACCAGAATATGCTGAAAAAAACACAAGCGTTACTGTTGCTTACGATGTCTCTTAGGATGAAGACAAGGGAAGTGCTGAAGAAAGCAGGTTGAATCCTTGTGTCTGCAACATCAAATTCAGAGGGAAAACACAGAGACCGTCTTCGGTTCAGTTCACTAAACATAACTGAAAGAGCAAAGATTTAAGAAACCACTACAAAGTCATGAGCATCAATCGTTTTCTGCAAAGAGTTATTTATTTACAGAGAGATGGTTTCTTACAATTTGTTCCCCACAGCGAAGCTTTCCACCATATTACTAGAAATGGGAACCACAAAATTTGTTTCAGCCAAGGTATGAACAAGAATTCTGAATATAAAAGTTCACTGAATATACTTACAAACTATCTCGGTTACAATCACCATTATTGGGAATTGAACTTGCATCGGTAAAGTTATTGTAAGAAACATCTCTGCACATCAAGAAGAACAAACACAGTTTATTAAATCTGCTAAAGTGGGCGCTTGGAAAGTTAAGAAAGGCATGTATTCGTACACGTTTTTGTTTCTATCGACAAAGTAGTTTGGAACACCTCCTGTCAACTTGTTTCCTGTCAAATAACTGATAGAGAAGATTTAGAAACACTTTCATGATTAGGCAATATATTCTGTAACTAATTTTTTAGTCTCCTAGTGACGTACTTACATGAAATCGGCTTTCTTCATATTTTCAAACGACGAAGGAATCTCACCACTTAGGAGATTAAAACTGAGGTCACTACACAGTAAACATAATCAACATACAGAGTTCAATACATGGAAATATAAATCATTTTGAAACTCTTCTTTGCTCAATGTAGCTACATGACTTACAGTGTTTTGAGCTTCTTCATATCCCCAATATATTTTGGAATTGGGCCCTTTAAATTGCATTTTCTCAGTATCCTGCATTGGAGATTGATTAAAAACGTTTTATAGCAAACCTGTAGCGCAAACACAACATAAAAATTGTATATTAACTCACAGCGTCTTGATAGACTTCAAATTACTCAATGGAGGGAAGGAAGACGATTTGCCTCCTAAGTCACTAACCCTCCTATCAATCATAACCCACCAAAGAAAAACTATTTTGATAATGATCTTGTGTCATATAGTTATTTGTTTCACAACGAAATAAATTTGAAAAGAAGTAGTTTTTCAATGGCTTACAGATCAGTCAAGCTAGTCAAGGTAGAAATACTGGAAGGTAACGGACCATCCAAACCGCAACCATGCATCTGCCTGCAAAAAAACTTCTTTGGTTGGTATGTCTTTCTGGAGGAAAAGCAAGCACTTATGGAGATAGAATTAATCTTACAGTTTCGTTATTCTTGTCCAATTGCTGATGAAAGCTGGTATTAGTCCAGAGAAATTATTATCACTTATCCTCCTACCAACCCCAAAAAATACAATCATAAAAAGTACTAAAGAAGTTATCCAACAAAGGCTAAATATCCTGTTTGTCATATCAACTATGTAAGAGTAAATTCTCTTACATATCAGTCATGTTCTTGAGCAATCCAAGTTTTTCAGTCAATGGACCAGTGAAAGCATTTGAAGGAAGGTGACTGAGGCAAAAACAGAGAGGATGATAAGTTAAATAAGAAGCCAAAAGACTTGAGATGTCAAGTGATGAGTGACAAGACATGGAGACATCACGGGTTTGTTCAATGTCTATGTGAAAAAAACAATAACTACAGATACCCACACGCAAGAAAACAACAACAACAAAGATAGAGGAAAGAAACTTACAGTTTCTCCAAATGAGTCAACTTTCCAATCTCAGGAGGGATTGGTCCTGAAAACTGATTTCCTTCTAGGCTCCTGCGTAATCAAATGATGAATTGAATACATTCATATACATATGTAGATGTGAAACTTATAATGCAAACTTAACTGGAAAGATTTAGGATAAGTTTAATCTAGTCTCTAATACAATTCATGAACCAAAACAAGTGTAAATGTGCAACAACAACATACAAGTTTCTGAGAGTTGTAAGGCGGGTTAGGACTTTTGGAAATGGACCAGACAATCGGTTCCCCATGAAAGATCTGTGTAATGTACATCAAACCCACAAAGCCAACAGTGTTATTATACAAAATTGATTGTATTTCACTTCATTACCGAAGCAATATAGAAGATACATACAAATCTTCCAAGCGCATAGAAGCCCATTCCTTTGGAATGGAACCAGTCAGAGAGTTACGGCTAAGGTCCCTGCACCAAATGATAGGCGTTAAGAACCAATTTCTATAGTTAAAACTTTGAGAAAGTATGAAAAGCTCAAGTCTTTGTTTGTTTTTGATCACTTACAAAACTTTGAGGTGACGAAGCTTAGAGAACTCTGGAGGGACAATGCCTGATAAATTCTGCGACTTCAGAGCTCTGCACAATTAACCGGATATAATAGTTTTGGATTAAACTCAAACCAGACAGATAACCGATTTAAACCGGTCCAAGATTTAACCAGTAAGCGATTAAAATCAGTAACCTTAAAAAATTGTTACTTTGACAATTGATTTCTCAAAGGTTCGTCTTTTGACGAACTAGAAGTTGTGGGGGTGGGGTGCAAGAGAAACTTCTTATAAACATTGGTAACACATTTAGACAAATTGATTAAAACAATTCAAAGGACTAAAAAAGTAATTGTGCTGATGTGTTGTCGCATATATGCTTTGTTTTTTCTAAATGACATTTATACAAAAATTAGTACTCCTGCTATCTAATTAGTACCATAGTTTTTTTTAGGCCTCATTTTTCACCATCCCATAATGAAACAGATCTATGCATTTATTGAGTAGTCCTAATTTTTATGCATAGTTCTAGTGTTTGATAAAATACAGATCATGCATTTATTGAGTAGTTCTAATTAGTCATATATTATGATTATAAAAATGAAGAAACAGTCGAGTAAAACTTTAGAAGAAGAATTTACTACCACTAATGTTGACAAAAAAAAATTACTAACACTAATGTATCATATTTTTGTTCTTTAATGATTTATATAATGGATTCGATTGTTATAAATTATTCCGCAATTTAATTTTATTTTCCGATCAATTTATATAAAGTCTAGTAATGGAATAAAGTGAAAGTAAACGCGTTATTAGATTTTGAATCGCTTATCTATATTTAGTCAACGTCAACGAGTCAAAGACTGGCTGCCATGTTCCAGCCTGGCAAGTAAACTTGTCGTCACAAAGAGACAAACCAAATTTAAAAGATTTATAATCTTAGTTCACATGTGTTTTACATACACCAAACTCTTAATTAGCTCTCCTATTTATCTTAAAACTGATGCTTTATATTATGGTATTTAACTAAAAGTTATTCTTTAGAATAATAATATAGTAAAACTAGAACAAGGAATATTAGTGAAACAATACAGTAGGATAATCTTATATATAAGAGATTTTACGTTACGTTGTTGAATACGGTTCTATCAATTTTTAAAATACAATTCTGAAATATCCGAAAATATACAGTTTTCTCATTTCAATATTGCTAAAACAGGGTATATAGACATATACAGTTAGTGGTTGTCATTAAAGTGTGAGTTGTACAGTTAATGTAAAGACAAGTAAATCTTACTACTACCTAGTACCTACCTCACCATGGAATTTAGTGGTTTCCCCTGTTTTAGCTTAAAGTAAATGCTAAATGGTCCATGACAAAAAAAAAAAAAAAGTAATTCTAAACTGTGAAATTCTCAAAACTGACGGTGAAATCCCAATATACATGACTTGGCACCGACATGAATATTGGAGTAAAGATACTTGTATTTGCCAAAAATGGGTAAAATCGATAAAGAGGATAAGAAAGGCAAGGAGTAAGAAGAAGAAGAAGAAGAGACTTACATTCTAATGACGTGGCAGGATGAGTTTGGAGGAGGAAAGGAGCAATCACAAGTGATATTACTCTCAAACTCTTTGGATGTGTAACTTGTAACAATCCAATTGCCTTCACCACTACATGGATCTTTGTTGAAGTTCCAATCTTTCTTCCCTAGCTTCTTCCCTATCTCCTTTAGTGCTCTCACTTTTTAAAAACCATGGTTAAAACAATCATCATCATCAAAGTATAAGAAATTGTTTTGAATCCAAAACTCTCAATAAGAAAAAACCAGAAGGAGATAAAGATGAATGAATACACATGTACGCACGATAGAAAAGAGAGAAAAAAAAAAGAAGCATAGTTTAGTTTCATATTTGGAAACAATACAAGGAAAAGGTTTAGAGAGTGGTTAGTACCTTCGGCCTCGTGGAGTCTAGTGTTGTCGGAAAATCCAAGACGGCCGTGGAAAATCAATGTGAAGAGGACGATGATGAAGTATATGCGATGGAAGCAAATCATATTTCTATACAAATAATAAAATATTGTATCACTTCTCTGATAAAGCTTATGAGATATAGAGAAGGAGAGAGACAATAGAAAGTAATGGTGATGAGCTTATGGACCACTTTAGTCGTCAGGATTTAATAAGGTTGCTGTACTTTTTGATGTTAGTTTATTACATCAACCAATATCGATTGGTCTTCATGCCCATTACTAGTGTGTGTATACTACATATCTGTTATGTTATACTTTAAAACATGCTTTGCTAAAATTTGACTGCGACCTTGCAGAAATTATAATTTCAAGCGATTTCGAGATTAGTCTATGGTTAAGATTAGTCTATGGTTAAGATTAAGGCTAGTCTATGTTTTGGTTTAAATTGTGGTTGTTAAAAAGAAATAAATATTATCTTTTGTATTAAGACATGAGGTTCAAAGTTTATAATATGTTTAAAGTATCACTATCAATTACTATTTATGTTTTAATAATTTTTAATAATTAAAAAAAAGTTTTTTAATAAGTGCAGCAGTTTCTAAGTTGTGTAGCCAGCAAACATTGGAAAGTGGTATATATGTTATCTTTCTCCTAAATCTATACTAATAGAAAATTTCAGCGGATAATTAAAAAGTCTCATCAATAATTGCTAAAAAACAAAACAATTCATTTCGACATATCTATTTACTTCACTGCTTCAGCTTTTATGAAAGCCAAGCAACGACGATAATAGCAAATAAAAAAACGAATTTAATTTATTTTTATTCCCTCTTGCTTTATGTAGAATATCCATTAACCAAAAAAGAAAAAGAGTACCAAAGTAACTTGGATTATTCCTATGCATATATATTTAGACTTTAGTTAACGATAAGATTTCGTGATCGATCTAGTGTTTGTTTTGTATTCACTTAACGTGGCTTCCGATGCGCACAACGATGCCGTCAATGTCTCGCACGTATCCAACCTTCTGTCCCCATTCTTTGTCTTCCGGCTCGCTCACAGCCACTGCACCGTTCTCCACTGCTCTCTGCACAACGCCACCATATCTCACTCGTGTATCAACACAAATTGGAGAGGTTTACAGATGCATCGAGAAAGACAAACTAAATTTGAGTTACCTTGAAAGCGGCATCAACATCGGGGTAACAGAAGCAAACTTCGATGGGTGCTCTTTCTCGGGCTGAATGCGTAGACTGAACCTTCCCGGTTAGGTCGTCGGTCTCATGCTGGTGAAGCGGCGTGAACGCTATCGTCGTTTGCCCGCTCTCTAGCTCCCCCCACCTGTATGTATAAGTTTATTTCCTCCATCATAAACCGGAAACAAAATATAAATGAATGAATCTATAACTCCACAACCGAAAAGACAAGACCTTTACACTACATGGAAGCAATATATATGAAAAATCACCGTAAACTGGTTATTTCTCTATGTTTCTCTATATTTGGCGGCCTTGATCATATAGAGCATCGATCGCACCAATGGAATCCAAAAACCCGATAGTTATTTGGTTTCTTGAACAAATATATATGCATGTGATCAAAGTGTTTACATATGGCAATCTAAATAGAATCTGAAAAATAGTAACAACTCAATGATAACACCTGTGAGACTCATCAAGACGACGGACGTTATGACCAAAGGCTCTGGAGTAGAATTCTACGGACTTAGCGACGTCCTTAACGTACACAACAGTGTAAGCAAACGCCGGTCTCATCATATTCGCAGCCATTTTTTAAAGTCTTATGAATCTGCTTTCGACTCGATTCGATCCGATCCTTCACAACACTAATCATCAAAGCCTCACGTCTATTGCAATAACATAAGATCTCTCTTTACGGTGAGCTCAACACGTGGTCGGCTACATGCAGATTCGTGTATTTGGTGCCACGTGAGCTTTTGCTTTTTATTCTTCAATTGGGCCTAGTATTACAAATGGGCCTTCTACTTGGAAGAAATCTTGGTTATCTGTTAAGTTCAGAGCTTATGCTTTTTACACAATTCTTGGTACATCTACTACCGTCAAATTTAAGAAACAACGGTCCATATTACTCCTGAAGCTTTCACGAGGATCGCAATCTTGGTCCGTTGAAGACGATACATATCGAACGGCCACGATTTATTCCCTGGGTATGTTCCTCATGTATAAATCTCAATCTCAATCCTTTGTCGAAATTTACACTTGTTTTATCATTATTCATTCGTTTTGAAGCATTCGATCAGTCATCAAAGGTATACATTACATATGTGACTTGCTTAGCAAAGATTTCATGTGATCTCAATTTTAATGTGGTTTTACCAATTTTTATTGCATTTTCGATAAATACGAGATTTCAATTGTTCAATTGTGATTTGGATTGGTTGATTAGGGAAATCTAGGGTTTCTGTTCATTCATTGTACTGTTTCTTCTTGACAGATCTTTGGAGATGTCAGGAAGAGGAAAGGGAGGGAAGGGATTGGGAAAGGGAGGAGCGAAGAGGCATAGGAAAGTGCTTAGAGATAACATTCAAGGAATCACAAAGCCTGCCATTCGTCGTCTAGCTCGTAGAGGTGGTGTCAAGCGTATTAGTGGTTTGATCTACGAGGAGACCAGAGGAGTCCTCAAGATCTTTCTCGAGAATGTCATCCGTGACGCCGTCACTTACACTGAGCACGCCAGGAGGAAGACGGTGACCGCCATGGATGTGGTTTACGCCTTGAAGAGGCAAGGTCGCACTCTCTACGGTTTCGGCGGTTAATCCATCTCTTCTTGGGGATTAGGGCTTTTGCAAGCTTTTTGGTTTGTTTGGTTAGTCATAAAGTAAATCCAGGACTGCTTTTTTTCTTTTCTTTCTTTTGTTTCTTTTATTGATATGTTGTTACTAGTTCAAATCTTTGCAAACTTATGCTTAGAAAACCTCTAATGAGAATGAACATTTTTCTCAATCTCTTGTCTCTTCTTTGGTACTGGCAGTATACAAAACCTTTTAACTCTTCAAGGCAACTGCAACTTATTTTATGGTATTAGAAGCAGTCAATATTACAGAAAATGCATCCAGGGATTGGAAATAGAGAATAGTGGATTACTTTCACGGGAATAGAGATTTGTGTCACTGTTCTGATTGAGTTTGTACCCTAACTAACTCACCAATTAATTTTCCAACAAAGTAAAAATTTGTTACCCATAAAAAGTTCACAAGTAAAGAAGCATATTAATGAGGTTTGGCTAAAAATACATCTTTCTATTAGGAGCTAAATTCATCTTTTCTATTAGGAGCTTTTTGTTGGAAAACCCACGTCCATGTTCCAAAATTAGAGACATTTATATCAACCCAATAATTATCGTTTAGAGAAGTATAATAACCAAAGTTGAGAGTTAAGCAACAAAGTTAATTTCAGCTAAAACTAAGAGCCCAGTAAAATGTAATCCTTTTGAATTCTTTTGCTTAGCGGAGGGAGTGCGAGTTGAGTAGCCACTTGTACACCTTTTCCTATTTCAGCACTTTATCTATCAGGATAACCTGAAGCGACACATCCAGCACCAGCAGCCGCCACTCGTTCACGCTCAGCTGTACACTCCCAAACAACCAAACGATACAACCTTGATACATTCCCAAAAGTGATTCAATCATGGCACAAGTTCCCATCTTTCAATATCATAACAGGGTAAAAGTTGAACTACAGAATAACATAACATTTGAGAATCACCAATAGCAAGTACCAATCATTCCAGAGATTTGTTCAAGATTCATGGCACAATCTATTCTTATTCAGAGCCTTATTGTAATTGCATCATTAAGAATAATGCTTGATAAAAAACCAATAGTACTCATCATCTTCAAGAATTGAAACATCAAAAACACATTAGCTAATGAGAAAGCTAAAAGCTGAATCATTTTGTTTCTTTCCATCATCCAAATTGAAAAACAAAGTTGATTTACAAGGAATTGAGAGTTTGAGAAACAAACAAAAGATGGTTAAGTATTATCCCTAAGAGAAGAAACAAACTCACTCACAAAGCTCAATAAGTTTTGCATCTCTTAGCCGGACCAACCATCTTCCCTGAAGCACTACTCACGGGAACACCAACCGCAACATCATCGCAATAAACACTAACATATCTCCTTCTCCGGAAAGCACCGTACCGGAAAGTAACATAAGAAATCATCCTCAAATTAAACTCAACACTTCCTTTTTCACCTCTCTCTTTCCCAATAGAATCAGCCAAGTGGGCTTCAACATAAGTCCCCGAGACAGAGAGTGTAGCATTAACCACCGTCTGATCTTTCTTGCCTTGCCCAAACGGTTGTAACCTCGTATCAGAGAGAGATGCACGATGATAAAACAGAGTGCAGAGAAGAGCATCGTATTGAAGTGACATCTTCGAATTAGGGTTTCGAAACTGCATTTGAAGATCCCATTTACCAGAGACTTGATTGTTTGAAACGTTGAAATTGGAGACGGAGAGAGAGTTAAGGTAAACGTCTGGTAATTGAGGACGAACAACAAGGAAGAAGATGAAGAGAATGAGACCTAAGATTAGGAGAAAGGACATGAAGACGATGAAGAGACGACGGATAAGGACGGCGCGTGGATTAGGTTGGGGCGCGTGCGCGTAGTATGGGTTATGGTTTTGGTAAGGGTAAGCGGTTCCGGGGTTAGGGTAGCCGTTGGTGGAAGCGGCGGGTGGCTGTTGTGGATTCGGGTATGGATACGGGTATGGGTACCCTGTAGCGGGTCGTGAGGAAGGGTCTTGCATAGCTTGATTGATTTTTGGTATCTTAGGGATTTGAAGAGACGAACACGTTTCTGAATCTTTGTGAAGAAGAAGAAGAAGACGAAGTAAGTAAAGGGAAGCAGGAATACGTAATTTAACCCAAAAAAAAAAAGGAAACGCGATTTTATTAATTTCTTACGCGTTTTCCTTTTATTATAAAAGTTTCCTTTTGTTCTTTCAATGTTTTTTATTTTATATTATTTTATATCGTTGTAATTGTTGTAGCTAAATCATGCAAACTTTTGGTTGAAACCTTCATCTTTCTACTACGGGATTTGTGTTGGAAATTGGAAATCAACACATGTCCATGAACCAAAATTAGAAACATTTATATCATATCAGATCAATAAATTATCGTTTTGAATGTTAACTAACCAAGGCTGAGAGTTAAGCAACAAATTCAATTTCAGCTAAAACTAAGAGTCTCATGATGAAATGCTTTTCAATTATTTTCTTACTCCTCCTTTTGCTTGGCGGAGGGAGTGCGAGTTGAGTAGCGGTAGCCACTTGTACACCTTCCTACAAACTTGAGCACTTCATCTATCAGGATTACTGGAAGCGACACAGCCAGCACCAGCAGCCACTCGTTTAAGCTCAGCGGTACAATACCAAACACCTGAGCCAAGAATGGAACATACAATATCACAAAGTGGAGCCCAAATGAGACCGCCATTGCCAGGAGCAGCCATGGGTTTACCCACGGTGGCATCGTCACCAGGCTGCCATCTTCTGAGAGTGCGTTCAGGGAGTTGAACATTTCTATGGCCACCAACACTGAGAGGGAGAGCGTGGATGCCTTGATTTTCCCCTGCTGGAAATAGTCGCAAGGGTTTGAGTCGAATGAGAAAGTCTGAGACCCTGCTGTGAAGGGAGACACTTTGAAGCCTTCCCATGAAGAGCATTGGCCCCAATGTGCGAGCTGTGAATAGCTCACAAGGCTGTGACCATCTTGGCTCAAGTCTATGCCCATGAAGCTGTTGTGTGTGTACCATATGATGAAAACTCCCACTGTTGCTACTCCCACATACATTCCAATCACCTGAATATACGTACCCAAAATAGTCAGTAAGAAAAAGCCCCAGAAGATGAACAAGTGAGACAACTCGGTTTTTGCTTACCATATAGCGGAAAAGGATCCAGGCAGTGATAAGCGAGTCATCGCTCCTACGAGGAGGCTTCTTCATGATGTCCTTGTCAGGGGGATTGAATCCCAAAGCCGTAGCTGGAGGACCATCTGTTACAAGATTCACCCACAGAAGCTGAACTGGGATCATGCCTTCTGGGATTCCAAGAGCAGCTGTCAAAAATATTGATGCAACCTCACCGATGTTGGAAGAGATCATGTACCTTTTATTCACCATAGTCAGATATATAGGCTTAGTATGCATAACTCAAGCTACAATACGAAGAGGCATATATATATGTAACATTAGAAGACTCACCTGATGAAGGCCTTCATGTTATTATAGATGGACCTGCCTTCACCAACAGCTGCAACAATAGTGCTGAAATTATCATCTGCCAACACCATGTCAGATGCCTCCTTTGCTACCTGCAAAGATGCCCAGACCTTTAGAAAGCTGATAGAGATATCATCATCCGTGGTTGAAGATGAGAGAAGAGACACAATACCTCTGTGCCGGAAATGCCCATAGCCACACCAATATCAGCCAACTTCAAGGCAGGAGCATCATTGACTCCATCTCCAGTCATGGCAACTACTTCTCCATCTTCTTTAAGTAACCTGACAATTTCTTGTTTGTGCTTTGGTTCAGCCCTAGAGAACAAGAGCCCTCCAGTTTGTCTTAGATGCTTCTTCTGATCTTGAACATCCATAAATTCTTTTCCTGACAAGCTTCTTGAGGAGATATCTTCATCTGCTTCAAATACGCCAATTTCACGGCAGATCGCTTCCGCTGTGCTCTTGTTGTCACCGGTAATGACCATGACCCGGATACCTGCTGTTCTGCAGTCTGCAATAGCTTGACGCACCTCTTTCCTTGGAGGATCCTTCAATCATTGAAAAGGTAGAGCATAAATAAATTATTAATGAGGAAACGGAAAGAACATAAAATATCATTTGTGACTCACCCTTAAACCAACAAATCCAACGAATATTAGATTGGACTCAATAGACGAATAATTGGATGGGTTGAGAAGTTGCTGATGAGCAGGATGGTCTTCATTGCCATCATAAGTGGCAAAATCTGATGGAACATCTGTGTATGCAAATCCAAGACATCTTAATGCACCCATGGACATATCATGGAGGCTTTGTGAAATAAGATCCCTTGAGTATTGGTCAAGCTCTTGAACGGAACCATCAAGTAGCTGAATACGTGTACTTCTTTCCAATACATTTTCTACCGCACCCTGCACAATTTCAAAATTGGTCTCAACTAATAACATGCTAGAAGCAAAGAACAAGCCCCATGCTCGATCTCAGGAGCCAGGATATAATAAATGATGAAAAACAGACCTTGACCAGTAGCAGCTTCTTTCCTGAGCTGGAATCTACCATAACTCCCATTGATTTCCGGTCACGGTCAAACTCAAGAGTGGCAATCCGTTGCTCTAGTTCACTCCATAGCCGACAACAACCTTCAATAATGTTAATAGAGGAAAAGTGCAGGAATTTAGCATATGTAAAACTGTATAAACATAAATAACAAATATTATTCAGAATACATACGTAAGACATCGCCATCAGAAGAAGCTTTCTTTAACCCTTCGGGAAATCCCATTTTCTCAACCAAAACCTGTTCAAATAAACACACACCAATAGAAAGAATAATCATTTAAGGGCAACGGACAGAAGAAGTTTTTTTTAGTCAATTTAGTTAAGAAGAGAAAGGTGCAAGCTAGTGTAGTAGACCGCTTTACCTTCAAAGCTGCCTCAGTAGGCATGCCCCTAGTCACAAATTGATGGTCAGATTTCTCAACATTAGCATCGTTGCAAATGGCAGCAACTTTTGCAATCATCTGCAGATTTGCATCCATCCGACCTGCTGGCCAATCTTCAATCTTTCCATCTCGAGGATCAAATGAGATCCCCTCAACATTGAAAGATCGAAGGGTTCCAATCCTAGAACCCATAGCAACAAGCTTTGAAACAGCCATCTGATTGGTTGTCAGAGTTCCGGTTTTATCAGAGCATATTACAGTAGTTCATCCAAGAGTCTCCACACTGGGTAACTTCCTAACCAGAGCATTCTTCTGTGCCATCTTCCGTGTACCAAGAGCCAAACATGTGGTAATAACTGCTGGGAGACCTTCTGGAATTGCAGCTACCGCCAATGCTACTGCAATCTCAAAGTATTATGTGCACTTCTCGAAGGAGAACTTAAAGTTTCTGGGCCAGCCATCAACATACTCCCAGGAGAGAAAGTACTTGACATTGATGAGCCACACTAACGCACAAATTAACCCAATGATCATAGTCAGAACTTCCCCGAACTCTTTTAGTTTTTTCTTCAGAGGGGTATCTTCTTCATGTTGTGCAGCTTCCTGAATCTGTGAGTGAACCCTTCCAATCTCAGTATTCATTCCAGTGTCTGTAACTAAGCATATGCAGTTCCCATTCACAACAGTGGTTCCTGCAAACACCATACATTTCTTTCCTTGGATATCGGCATTCTCTTCAACAGGTTTGGTGGTTTTGCTCACTGCCTCTCTTTCTCCTGTTAAGGATCCTTGCTCGACTCTCAGAGTTGAGCTGATAAGAGCAACCACGCGCATATCGGCAGGCACCTTATCACCAACCCTCAATTCTACAATGTCACCGGGAACAAGCTCCTTTGCAGGCAAACTGGATACCTTAGTCCCATCACGCATGACAGTTGCTTGCTGAGACTGAATCTCTTTCAAAGCTTCCAAAGCCTTCTCAGCTTTAGTTTCTTGCCAGATCCCAACAATGGCATTAACAATTAAGATGAGAAAAATCACAAGCGGCTCAACAAATGCGGTGATATCCATCTCTCCACCTTCGTCGCCATCAAAGAATGCCAAGACAAAGGAAATAACAGCGGCCGCCAAAAGAATACGAACCAATGTATCATTAAACTGCTCCAAAATCAATTTAAAAATTGAAGTACCCTCAGGCTTCTCTAACTCATTCAAACCATAGATCTGATGCCGCTTCAACACCTCATCAGTACTCAACCCTTTCTCACGGCTAACACCAAACTTGTCTTCGCATTCGCCAACATCTTTAGCCCAAGCAGGAAATGTATCAGACTTGAACAATTCAGAATGATTAGATTGCTTATTCCCACAGTCTTCACCTCCTTTCCCCATTATCTTCCACTGAAAAAGAGATCAAAATATACCCAAGAAGACAATCTAACTGTAAGCTTCAAGTTACACAGTATACGAAAACAGAGATTGATGTTGAAATTGAAATAGTCTAACGACGAATCTCAGATTTGAAATGGAGAATTCGAGTGGCGGCATAAAACAAATCAGAGATCATATGTCAAAAGCAACAGATAATATACGAAGATTCCAAAACTCAAATTCCGAGAAAAGCGAAGAACACAAGACCTAAGAGATCGCGAAAAATAAAAGACTCACCAGAATCGGAGCGAATAAAACTCCGTACTGTTACTTCGATGCGGAGATCGTACGCCTCTCTCCAGATACTTCTCTTCTTCTTCTTCTACTTCTCAGGAAGCCTTTACTTATACAATTGGTTCAATATATATATAGGAAAGTGACGGGAACACGATATCATAAGAAATTGTAGTTAAGTCCTTATTTGTTTCCTTTTTAATGTAAAGTCCTTCGCTTGGTCTATTACTTAAGGGACTAAGAGTGTAAATCTACTAGCTTTTTGGGACGATATGTTAATTCTATTAAATATAAACAAAATGAAATAAAAACATCATCACATTCATCATCTTAAACAAATTATGAAGGAAGAAGACTGAACTGACGAATATACAGAGGAATCAGTCCCAGGCTATAAGATCTGAATCAAGAGAACGATGACACGGTACGAGGAAAGCGCAAACAAGGAAACAATCAATAGAGTTGAAGAAGATGGTGAAGTAACTTACCCAAAGCAATTCAAGAGCTAGAGAGAAAGAAACTTCCCGCTGCAAGCAAGCAATCGCAGGACGTTATGACGAGTGACGTCTCTCTGATAAATTCAACTGGTGATTGATTCAAAACAGATGCTGTTGAAGCCCAATGGTCACTGTGTCAGTATGAGTCCTACTACTCAATTCTAATATGGATCTTATATATATGTTACATTGACATATATTAACTTTGTATATTTGTAACTTACATTTATGAGGAACGGTCCCTTGCTATCGTTTCGAATTTTTATATTTTTCCAACAATTTACAAACGCACACACGACGATATCACTAGTACAAACTACTAATCATGGTTTGTGAGCAATACCAAATCCAAATCTATATAAACCTTAATAGTCTTGTAAATGTGTATTATGTATGTGACTACATCTACCGCAACTAGAGATTGAAGACAGAGATACTGAATCCAGGAGAGGGTCCGAAAATAATGACCAAGTTAGTGAAGGCTACAAGCCTACAACAAAAAGTGGGCTTTTGACAATTTTGATTCTAGATTCCATTTTATTGTGTTTAAGTTGTTATTGTGGTTTTAATATATTGTTTAGTTGTGTGATTGTGAGTCGTGAATAAACATTAAAACCAAGAATGTCAAATATTATGAAAGCCTAAGTTTCTAGAGATAGAATAGAACGAGAGATCTGTTAACCAGAGATCATAGTGCTTTCGCAAAAGCTCTTTTGTAAAGAAGGAAACTCTCAACCTTATTAATCAAAATATCACAACCTTATTAACAAACCAATAAAACCAGAGATCTCATAAGATAATTATTTATAATAAAAGCTTAACACTAAAAAACCTAGAAAAATCTAAACAAATGTACAACTGCATCGAATCGAATGTTCTACGACGCAGCTTATGATCATGTCTGAATTTGGAAAAAAGAAACGGTGAATGTTATGTAATTGAATACAAAATTATTAATAAGAAACAAGTTTTATGTTAATAAATCATCAGCATTGTCGTCCGTGCCAAGACACGATCGGAGCAAACAAGCCGAGGCTGTGACCATAACCGCCGCGAAAATGGAAGGCACAAACAAATCGAAACGTGATCTCTTAACCATGGTAGACGGCACGCACACACTCTCCCCAGCAAAATCCATCGGAATCTTCACGAACGCATCACCTCCTGCGCATGAAGACGAAACCGTCGACACAAAGGCCAACTCCGGAGCGAAGGAAGCGACAGCAACAGTGAACATGAGAAGAACCGTCCACGTGGCAGCCTGAACGATAACCGGCCAACGGTCCGATACTCTTTGGAGAAACGGCTCCATTAACGACGAGAAAAGGATGAACAAAACCAAAGCTTGTTCGTTTGATGGGTGCGGTTTATGTGTTTGTGTCTTCTTTGCACGTTTAACTAACTTCCTCCAAAGACAAAGCAGTCCATAATTACGGAATTGCCCTTCCCTTTGAACTCTTCTCTTCTTTTGCCCTTTCTTTCCGGGTCCTCTCCTTCCCTTTGACACTCCCACGTATTCCGCAATTACATTTTTTTTGTTTAATCTACAAATTATTAGTATTAGCTGTACACCACGTATTTTATATAAACAATATAATCTGGAATTAGGCTATTTCCTCCAGAATTCAGATATTTTGTTCTGTATTTAGCTTAAGGTTGATCAAAGAAATCTAATATGATTATGACACTTATGATATAGTGAATTATAATATGCTTTTTGTGGGTTCACCAAAACTCCCCCCTCATTAATGTTTAGTGTGATATGACGATTACGATTGGTAAGGATTCAGCAATGTTCAATTTTTTGCCATTTCAATGTTTCCAATTATATGAAGTTGCAATGTCAGAGTGGACTCTGTTCGATTTAGCCATCTAAGTAAGCAACAACAATGGAGAAAATTTGGCTAAAATTACGAACAATGGCAGTAAAGGATATATATTTTGAAAAGAAATTGCAAATCCATCATCTCAATTGGTAAAATTGAAATGAAAAACATTACAAAATATCATTCGACAAAATAAAGGATAACATCTTCTTCCTAGTTACATCCACAAAATACGAACTTAAGCGACCAAGGATCTAATTCTTCCCTAAATAGCATATCGAGAACCCTAAAACCCATTCAAGAGCTAGTAAACTTGGTCACAGCCTTTGTACCTTCAGAGACGGCGTGTTTAGCGAGTTCACCAGGGAGGACGAGTCTAACAGCCGTCTGGATCTCCCGAGATGTTATCGTCGGCTTCTTATTGTACCTTGCGAGTTTCGAAGATTCCTGAGCTAGCTTCTCGAAGATATCGTTGATGAAGCTGTTCATAATCCCCATTGCTTTGCTCGAAATCCCGATATCTGGATGAACCTGCTTCAACACCTTGAAGATGTAGATCTTGTACGTTTCGATGTTTTTCTTCGCTCGCTTCTTCTTTTTGTCGCCGGCCTCCTTTGGTGGTAATTTCTTCCCCGCCTTGGGTTTCTTCTCCGCTGGAGCTTTCTCGGCGGCGGCCTTGTTCTCTTCCGCCGCGGGTTTTTTCTCTGCGGGCTTCTTCTCGGCTCTTGGTGCCATCTTTGATTTTCTTGGGAAGAGGAATTGGAACTGTTCGGTTGATTCGAGATAGGTTTATCACTTCTTCTTAGAACTTCTTATAAAGAATGAAATCTTGTATTCTATTGGCTAAAAGCACTTGACAAGGATCATTGCCGTGCAGACCTAGCATCCGTTAGATTGATCAGATTTTAGAAAAGATCTGACGGCTCAGAGCCTGTGACACACATCAATGACAATCATACCCTATTATTAAAGAAGATCTTTGAGAGGCTTCAATGGTCGTGATAAATAAGCCCATTGGGCCCAAATGAAGCTTAAAACGCAGCGCATAACACCTTTCATTTGCTTTCTTTGATTTTCTCGAGTATAAAAGCCGATAAGAAAACCCTAGCTCACCTTCTCTTCTTCCTCTATTTGCTTTTCTCCGTCACCGAGTGCCCAGCCTCTCGAGCTCCCAATCTTAAGGTACAATTATCTTCACTATATTCGATCAGTGTCTGATCTGGTTATAGAATATTCACAAGTGAGCTATAGCTAATTGGTCTTGAGTTTGTTCATTCTGTTGTTTCACACCAGAGAATATAGGATCTTAGAGCTTCTTTTGACGATTTTTTTATTTGTTGATGTAAACATTTCTTCTTGCGAATTAGTCATTCTAAGCTTCTTCTTCTTCTTCTGTTTGTATATTTTTGGAGTGTAGCCACTAAACCCCTGTTTCAGTTTCCTTATAGTGATTTCGTTTACTTTTTTTTCTCTTTGAAATCAATTTTCATGATGCGTAATTCTGTGCATTGTATCATGAACTACTTACAGTAAGATTGTTCCTGTTTTGAACCAAGATCAGAAGCTAAAATTCAAAGTGTTTTGTAGATTTTGTTGGGTTAATTATTTGACTTTTTTTTTTTTTTTTTTTACTGAAGCTCTTGTTTCCTGTTTGACTTGTTTAGTAGAGGATTGAGCTTAGGGGAAGATGGTGAGAATCAGTGTTCTTAACGATGCTCTCAAGAGCATGTACAATGCTGAGAAACGAGGCAAGAGGCAGGTCATGATCAGGCCGTCCTCAAAAGTGATTATCAAGTTTCTGATTGTCATGCAAAAGCACGGTAAGAATTTCCCAATAGTTTTTATATAGAGATTCCTCAAGATCATTCTGTGTCGTTTCTAAAATTGCGTGGTTACCAATCAAATGTAGGTTACATCGGCGAGTTTGAGTATGTCGATGACCATAGATCTGGCAAGATTGTCGTTGAGTTAAACGGAAGGTTGAACAAGTGCGGTGTTATCAGCCCACGTTTTGATGTTGGTGTCAAGGAAATTGAAAGTTGGACTGCCCGTTTGCTCCCTTCGAGACAGGTTCGCTCTTCTTATACACTTTTCTAGTTAACATGGCCTTATAAAGTATAAGATCAAGCTTTGGAAATGTTTTAGAATCACTTTGCATACTCTCCCAATAAATCAATGTTAGTAGTATGTGTAATGGATTTAAGCCACTGAATTGTGCAGTTTGGGTACATCGTGCTGACTACGTCTGCTGGTATTATGGACCATGAAGAAGCTAGAAGGAAGAATGTCGGAGGCAAGGTTCTCGGTTTCTTCTATTGAAGTTTTATTTATGGGGAAACAGATTTTCATTGAGTTATGTTTAACATTTGCCCTCCATTTTCTCTGAAACTACCTTTTGTCTTTCTTTCGAATTTTGTGATAACTTTGATGGATAGTTCTTAAATTACCCTTTTTGGTTTGACTTCGAATTATTCCAATCGAATACTCTTTGATTAATTATTCCAATCGAATCTCTTACGTCTTACCTTCTCTTTACCGGCTATAATCTCTAAGATAAAGATAAGGTAAGATGATTTGCACAAAAAAAAAAAAAAAAAAAAAAGAGAAGGTAAGATGTAAGAGATTGGATTTACGAGCTCGCTCGTCTGTAACCTTGTGTGTTCTGTACTTATAGCTAAATCATTGTTTACATTTAAGTCATAACTACATCATATCATATACAGTCAAGTTTAAAACATACGATACTATTTAAACCAGCTGAAGTACGGAAACCCTTCAATACTTACGCTCATTGAGAAGTCTTAGAGCGGATTATGTATGAGATAGATCATAGAATTGTGAATTTCGTGAACCGAAGAAACCTTATCTTAGATTACAGCAATGGCTCTTAATACATTTTTGCGGTTAAGATATAGTATAAGACACAAAAATTGACAAATCATTGTGTCATTATCAATTCATCAAGAAACGTGGAACCCCAAAAAAACTCTTCAAGAAACAAGAACAAACTGCCAAAGGAACATAGTTGCCCAATTTCTAATTCTAGTTTTCTCCCATAAAATCGATCACACCTTATTAGAAAATGGTCTATGGCTCACTCTTCCCTCTCCAGCCAAATCTCGGCCGCCGTCTCATCTCATCTCCGGTACAGGGCTCTCGGAAATACCTTCATGTATTTAGATATGTAAGAAATAAGAGAGAGAGAGAGAGAGAGAGAGAGAGAGAGAGAGAGAGAGAGAGAGAGGGAGAGGAAGGTTTGAAGCGGAGCATCCATTGTTGATGGTCTTTACGACCTCATCAAAGGAGAAGCCAAATGTGGAGAGACGTTTCATTTTGGATTTATAAACCAAAAAAAGTAATCATTTGAGAGAGAGAGTATCTTCGAAAGCATATGCTTTGAACCATTAACTTAGCTGACCCGAGACCCATTATTACTACTTTTTATTTTCTTCTCTTTTTCACTTTTGTTAATATAATTATTAAAATGTATTTAATTATTGAGGTGAGTAACATGGGTTGCTCGCCACGAAAGTAGAAGGAAAGTGAGGTTCTCTTTTTTCAATCTGTCAATTTGACAAGGTTACCAAAACTGGTTTCGTAGTTTTTATTTATTACTTGGGTATTAGGTTATGTTGGTAGGCTCATCACCGAACACAATGTTTCCACTTTGCAAAACTCTCTTAACATTTTTCCTAAACCAAAACAAACTTTCCTTTTCACAAGTTTATAGATAAAACTAATATATTTGTGATGTGGTGGTCGACTATATCATCACTTTGTTTGTGATCTTGTACAATCAAAGTTCTTTTATCAGTTTCAGATGTATTCTCCTCCATTTATAAATAAAACGTGCATATGCTCTAAACCAAGTCATTGTCTCAAGCTGGTGGAAAGGACACGTTACTGACGTTAGACTTGATATGATTTGTACATTTTCCAATTTAGGTCTTCATCAAATTTTGTTTTTGTGTTTACAAGAAAATATATTAACATTCTACACAATACAAGATTTAGGTCAGTTGTCTAAGCAGATGGAACTTGGCCGGATAATAGAAGTATTATTAATACCTAACGAGTGATAACTTTAAACAATAAAGTGGCTGTAGTTTAGTGGTAAGAATTCCACGTTGTGGCCGTGGAGACCTGGGCTCGAATCCCAGCAGCCACACTTTGTTTTCCGATTTTTTTTATTTCACATGGGCATGTGAGAATGGCTTTATGTTTCTGCTAAAGCCCCTTAATGAAGAAATGACAACGATGGGCCTAAATATTTTCTTTAAGCGTTAGGAATATGCAAGTTTGATAGAACCAAATTAAGTACATATCATTACATTAAGTATTCGTTTGCCTTTAAAATATAAGTATATACATAATAATTTTGTTAAACTAATCCGTAAAAACAGACTGTTGCCAATCGTATTACTGGATAAATCCTTAAAAACTTAGATAAAATTAAACGCATCCTGTCAGCAGATCTCATCTTTAATAAGAATAACAAAATAAATAAAATCAGCGATTGACTTAAATAAATATACGTTAAGATTAGATAAGATATTTTCAATTCAGCCTTTTAACCCTATCTTAAGGTAACGAAAAAAAAGGAAAACATAATCTAAACATTTACTAAATTGGAAACAAATAATTTGACATTTTGAAATAATTTTTTTTTTTTTTACTCAAATATTCAAAGGATTCGACTCATCCAATTATATTCTAGTACTTTTGGTACAATATCTCTTTTTTTTTTTCCGGACATGGTAGAATATTTCTTTATAAGTAATATTAAATTATGATAACGAAGAACGTGATGGATAAACAAGAATTATCTACTCTCAAAGCATCTTTATTTGGTAGAGTCAAAATCAATAATTATAGAAATGAAATAAATTAATAAGATCGTGGGTATAAAGAAATGGATTAAAACGTTAAATTAGATAATTATCCGAATCAAAGCCTCTTCGTTTTCGCCGAATCAGTCTCTGTTAGTAACTGATGAATAAGTTATGCAAAAGTAAATTATATCGTAATCTAAACCTCTTTATTTTCGCTGAATCAGTCTCTGTTAGTAGTAACTGATACACTCTTAGCCTCTCCTATAAATATACGTGTCGTATCTCATTCACATCACATATCAAAATTTACTACTCCTTTACCAAATCCTTTTCTTTACTCTTTTCATCGTCCATCTTTCAGTTTTTAGGAAAAAAAAAATGGAGTTGGATCTTTCACCGAAGCTTCCGAAGAAGGTTTACGGAGGAGATGGAGGATCGTACTTCGCGTGGTGCCCAGAAGAGTTGCCGATGCTTAAACATGGTAACATTGGAGCTGCTAAGCTTGCTCTTGAGAAGCATGGCTTCGCTATCCCTCGTTACTCTGATTCCTCTAAGGTCGCTTATGTTCTTCAAGGTTCGTTTTCTTTTCTGATTTTCTTCTAAAGTTCTCGACTTTATTGCGATCCATGGGTTGTTATGTATAATGGGTTTGATCGATTTCATAAGTACTCTGCTCTGTGGGGGTTTTGATGATCTTTTCGTTTCTTCAAAAAGTTGTCAACTTTATGGTGATTCGTACATGCCATATTCATTATTCTGATTGGGTTTACTGTGATCCTGATTCTACGATCTATTAAGCTGATTTGATTCTTAAAACTGCTGTAAATAGTGAAAAACATGATAGTCAAATAGATCACGACTACTGTGTGCCAGAAAAGAGTTGTCTTTTGCTGTTTTTGTTTTGCTTAATCACGTTTTTCATCGTTGATTTAGTAACCTCGCGTGTAAGCAATTAAAAGCTTCTTACTTTACCTTTTTGATTTTGATTTTAGGATCTGGAACAGCCGGAATTGTCCTCCCTGAGCAGGAGGAGAAGGTGATCGCAATCAAGCAAGGTGATTCGATTGCGCTTCCTTTTGGTGTGGTCACTTGGTGGTTCAACAACGAGGATACTGAGCTTGTTATCCTCTTCCTCGGTGAAACCCATAAGGGTCACAAAGCAGGACAGTTCACTGAGTTCTATCTCACTGGCTCAAACGGTATCTTCACCGGTTTCTCCACTGAGTTTGTAGGCAGAGCCTGGGACCTTGATGAGAACACCGTGAAGAAACTCGTTGGTTCTCAAACCGGTAATGGCATTGTGAAGCTTGATGCTAGCTTCAAGATGCCACAGCCCAAGAAGGAGCACCGTGATGGGTTTGTCTTGAACTGTTTGGAGGCTCCTCTTGATGTAGACATCAAGGATGGAGGCAGAGTCGTTGTCTTGAACACTAAGAACCTTCCTTTGGTTGGAGAAGTTGGGTTTGGAGCTGATCTTGTTCGGATCGATGGACATTCCATGTGTTCGCCTGGTTTCTCTTGTGACTCGGCTCTTCAGGTGACTTACATTGTGGGTGGAAGTGGAAGAGTCCAGGTGGTTGGTGCTGATGGGAAAAGAGTCCTTGAGACTCATATTAAAGCTGGTTCTCTCTTCATTGTGCCAAGGTTCTTTGTGGTTTCAAAGATTGCTGATTCTGATGGCATGTCCTGGTTCTCCATTGTCACTACTCCTGAGTAAGAGCTTTTCTCTACGGTTCCCATTTGAGTTTTTAGATTGAATGAAACTAAAAAGTTTAAACCTATTTTTTTGTGTTTTTGTAGTCCAATTTTCACACATTTGGCTGGAAGGACATCGGTATGGAAAGCTTTGTCGCCGGAGGTTCTGCAGGCGGCGTTTAAGGTGACTCCGGAGGTGGAGAAGTCCTTCCGATCAAAGAGGACTTCAGATGCCATTTTCTTCCCTCCTTCCAACTGAAGAAGGAGATGAAAGGAGAACATGAACCAACCTTTTTTCATCTTTGATCGTTTGTTGTGCTTTCCTTCCCTCAGATTTTTGAGGGTTTTTACTTTTTTCTTGTGATTCACGGAAGTTCTCTTTGTTAAAAAATAATAAAATAAAAACATTTTATATTTGATTAGTCTTCCAAAAATAAATCAAAATAAATCCGTCCTCATTCAAACTTTAAAGTTAGTCCTGATTTAACATTAATCTTAAGCATGAAAGAAATCTAACAGCTAAGAATTCTAACACCCCCATCCTTGATAAGAATACTAAACTTTCAATGTATGATGATCTTTAAAAACTAAAAACAAAACAAAAACTCTTCTCTCAAATTTTATTGTTTATTAATATGTGTGCAAAAATCTTAAACAATATTTTTTGTGAAACAGTGAAAATAATCAATATCACCATGACATGAAAAACTCCCAATGATCAATATTATTACATATGATTTGTGTAGTTATAACATTAAGAATTAATTTATAAATATTTGAACTTCAACAAACCGGAATAGGTACACCACAAGCCTCTAAGTCTTGTTCAGCGGATGTCATATATGGACCAACTAATGGATCTTTTAAGTAGTCACAAAAACATCGACTGATTAGCTTTCAATTTCGCGCAACATTCCGTTGATGGTGTGCCTCCACCATGTACTTCTGGTAGACATGGTACAATATCTGTTGCGGCGCATGCCACTGCTTTTGTTGGAGCCAAAGCCGACATAACAAAGGCAACGAAAACTAATGTATTGAACTTCGTCATCATAGTATCTCCTTCTATCTAATTCTAATATTTTATTTTTGCTTAGAAAATGTCTGAAATATATTGATTATGAGATTTGTTTTAAGGATGGTGAAGAGGAATATATATATATATATATATGTTTTGCAATAGGTAAGTGTGTGTTTAAGGTAGAGTATTATGTCTTTTTGATTAATTTTTAGTGCATTTCATATCTACATGTGAGACATATTTTTGGAATTAAACTATCAAAATTTAAAGTATTTTATATAAACTGTAAATAATTATAAGGAAATTAAAACCATCAACGCACACGTTTGTATATTTTGGATTTGTACAATACATTAATTTATACATAAGTTTGATATGAACAAATGATTTCAAATCTATGAAGATCTTCAAAAATATATTAAATAAAGTTATTTGGAAACTAATAAAACAAAAAGAAGTAATAAATTTTCATATTTCAAATTAAATTTTTTATTTAATTTTAATGTATTCATATCTACATGTGACACAAAAAAGTCGATCTTCCAAGTTGGTTTTGGATTCCGTATTTGCACCGTGAGTATCGAAGTGTTCGGTCCCTGAAAAGGGTGGTCATTAGTCGGGTATGAGAAAACTCTCGCGAAAGAGCCAAGCCAAACACCACAAGATTAGTAGGGCTTTAGCAAGACAAGTGTAAAATGGTAACTATATCTTTTGTAGAAAGACTTTGAGATAGAAGAGAGTTATGCAGGCAACTTGGGAACCACGTCTTGTGACGAGGTTCAGTTGATGGACCAAAGACTGAACACTTCAGTTGATGATAAGGCAACCTCGGGAAAAGAGACCACTATGCATCCTTTGCCGGTTGACTATAAATAAGGTGCTCAAATTTAATTAGAAATCATCTTAAAATTCCGTGAACTAGTGGTTAACTTTTTTCAAATCGTTAGTTAATAAGTTTTTTTAAAACATAACAAATACTTTATTGAATTAGGTTAATATCACCGTGACATGATAAACTCCCAATGATCAATATTATTACATTGTATAGTTATAACATTAAGAATTAATTTATAAATATTTGAAACTTCAACAAACAGGAGCAGGTACACCACAAGCCTCTAAAACTTGTTTAGCAGATTTCATATATGGACCAAGTAATGGATCTTTTAAGTAATCACAAAAACACGACTGATTAGCTTTCAATTTAGCGCAACATTCCGTCGATGGTGGGCTTCCGCCTTGTACTGCTGGTAGACATGCTGCAAGATCTGTTACGGCGCATGCCGCTGCCTTTGTTGGAGCCAAAGCCGACATAACAAACGCAATGAAAACTAATGTAATGAACTTCATCATCATAACTTGTACCTTATTATCTCCTTCTATCTAATTCTTATCTTTTATTTTTGCTTAGAAAATGTCTCAAATATATTGATTATGAGATTTGTTTAAGGATGGTGAAGATATATATATATAGATGGAGTAATGTGTTGACAAAAAAAATAGATGGAGTAATATTTTGCAATAGGTGAGTGTGTGTTTAAGGTAGAGTATTATGTCTTTTTGATTAAATTTTTAGTGCATTTCATATCTGCATGTACATGTGACGCATATTACTGGAATTAAACTGTCAAAATTTAAACTGGAAATACTTAATTATAAGGAAATTAAAGCCATCAATGCACAGGTTCATATACATTTTGGATTTGTACAATACATTAATTTATACCTAAGTTTGATATGAACAAATGGTTTCAAATCTATGAAGATCTTCAAAATATTATTAAATAAAAGTTATTTGGAAAGTAATAAAAAAAAGTATTAAATTTTCAATTTTCAAATTCATTCTTATTTATTTAATTTTAGTGCATTCATATCTATATGTGACACATATTACTGGTAGTAAATTATCAAAATTTAATCTCTTCTTTAAAAATTGGAAATACTTAATTATAAGAAAATAAAACCACCAATGCGTGCCGTGCCGCGCGCACACACATATATGTACATTTTGTATTTCTACAATACATTAATTTTTACATATATTCGATATGAACAAATGATTTCAAATCTACGGAGGTCTTCAAAGAATTATTGAATAAAAGTTATTTGGAAACTGGTGACAAAAAAAAAAGTTATTTGGAAAATAGTAAAACAAAAAGAAGTAATAAATTTTCAAATTTCAAATTCATTCTTTTTTATTTAAAGTGCATTCATATCTACATGTGACATATATTATTGGAATCAAACTATCAAATTTTAAAAGCAATGCCTTTTCTAGAAATTGGAAATCTTATATATTAAAAGAAAAGTACAGAATGCTTACATTTATCCTCAGAATTGTTGATTACAAGTCTATCCTCAATGAATCTACATATTTAAATTTTTTGCCATTTAGATATAAGAAAAATTTATTGCCATTTATATATTAAAATTTTTTGCCATTTTTAATTAATCTAAAAAATATTTTTTTTTTTGAAAAAATTCTTTAGATAGGTTTACTTAAAATTTTTTCCATTTAGTTATAAGAAAAATAAACTAAATTTAAAATAATCAAGTAAAATTTAAATTCCTATAAAAATATTTTTTTAAAATTTAAATATATTTAGAGATAAAAATTACTATAAAAATTTAAAAAATGAGAAATACTCAAGTAAAAGTATTACTATAAATAAATAATTTTAAAAATTTGAAAAAATTAAGAGAAAATTTTTTTTTTTTAAAAAATAAAAAGTTAAATTACTCTAAATATTAAAAATCGAAAATTTTATACAACTAATAAAAATTAGAAAATAGCCAAAAATACTACTTAGGTAATTTTCTTATAATTTTGTGGAGATAAAGTTTGCTTATTTTGTTACTTTAATTTTTTATTAAAAAACTTATATGATACGAAGATTATATGTATTTTAACTATTAAAAATGCTTTCTTAAGTTTCTATTTTATACACAAAAAATATTACGATATATATGAAATATTCTTTAAAATTTTTGAATTAATCCAAACTCAAATTAAGTTAATATTCAGCTTTATATAAACTTTATTAAACAATAAAACTTTTCAGAAACAAAAGTATTATATTCCGCTACTACTTTTTCAACTCTGTCCATAATCAATTTATCTATTTAAATATTTTTCATTAAAACAAATATTAAAAAACGAATAAATATTAAATTATTATAATTGTTTTATAAAACAATTTTGAAAATATTAAGAGAAAAGAATTACTCTCTAAAATTTTTAAAAATCTTTAAAATTTAAAAATTGAATTACTCTTTAAAACTTATAATGGTTTTAAAAAAAAATCAAAATTCAAAAAAGTTGAATTACTCTTTCAAATTCTTTTAAAAGATTGAGTAAATTTTAAATTACTATAAAAGAATATTTTTGAAAATTTTGAATATATTATGAAAAATAAAATTAACATAAATGAAAAGATCTATTCTTACTTATATTTCTTTCTACAAGATAAAATTTGAGGTTTAGATTTTAATTCTTTTAAGTTACTATAAAAGTTTTTAAAATATATCATATATATTTGCTTGGTTGAGATAAAGTTTATTATATCATATATATTTGCTTTTTAAAATATTTTAACTTTATTGTACGATAATTATATAAGGATTATGAAATTTTTTAAAGAAAATGAAAATTTATATTTCCACCAAAAACAAAATACGGAAATTATAATATTTTGATATAATGTTTTTAAAAAATCATCTGATATATATATATTTGATATAATTAACAAATAAAATATATTAAAAATTTAAGAAATATTAACTATTGTGTGGAGATAATTGTAATGTATAGTTGTCGTTATTTATAGTAGATTTAAAAATGTCAAGATAATAACATGTAAAAATATTAAATAAGTATTATACCATATATGAAGAATCTTGAACATCATTTGTTATACTAAAACTAAACATTATACAAAAGAATTTGAATCAATAAACAATTGCTAAGATTTCTTAATCTTTTATCAATTACGGATGAATATGCAGCAATAAAACAAATTTGAAAACGTTAGATATCACATTTACTACCCTCAAAAACAAAAATGTCATCATCTCTTAATATTATTTTTCCCGCACATGGTGCGGGGTAGCTTCCTAGTATTTAATTATAAGGAAATTAAAACCATCAACTCACACGTATATACATTTTGGATATGAACCAATTATTTCCAAATCTATGAAGATCTTCAAAAATTTATTACTTACAACAAAAAATTAATTTGAAGTAATAAAACAAAAAGAAAGAATAATTTTTCAAATTAATAACAATCTTCAAAAATAATTATACTATTTACATGTTGTTCCGTTAGGATTTATAGTGGTCTTGTTTCACACATTCGAAGAGCATCTCCGTTCATTAAGAAACTCAAGTGAATTTCTTAATAATAAGCTATTAATATTTTGATATAATTTAGAGAGAAGTGGCTCAAGAACCCTCCAGGCTTCGTTTGGCAGGTGAAGATTATCCCTCCAAAAGTGTTCATACCAGAACTTGTGCTAGCACCATCCTTCGAAGTGTTTGTTCTATCTTGGAATGGTTTTTAGCAATTTGGTGTTGTTAATAAAATTAGTATATATATAAACCTCACGACACGCTAAATAAAGATGTCAATAAATAACAAAGCATACTAGAAATGTCTTTAAATTCGAACATAATACCGCACATGAATGAACAACTCTTGTTAGGATCCAAATATCAACCTTTTTACGAGAGAGTGCATGTAAGGACTTACCAATTTCATGCGATATGCCACCAAACGTGATTAATTTTTTTTTTTTCATTTGTTAGTTAGCAAGTCTTATTCTATAATTATATATATATATAACAAAATGAACATCATACTGAATCAAGTATTATCATCACATTATAGTTTCCCAATGATCAACATTATTACACATGATTTTGATAACTTTAGCGTTTACATTGGTAATTATTTTATAGATATTTGAAAATTCAACAACTAGGATAATTCATACCACAAGCTGCAAAGACTTTTCTAGCAGGTTCAAGATACTTATCAATCGTTGGGTTTTTCATGTAATCACATAGACACGACTCTTGTTTTTTCAAGTTACTGCAACATTCCCTCGATGGTGGGCTTCCGGCTTCTAACGATGGTAGGCATACTTGAAGATCTGTCACGACGCAAAGCTCTTTCTCCTCTACTTTCAAAACTCTAACATTGATTGCTTTTGTCGGAGTCAAAGACGTTAGAACAAAGACGAAGAATACTAATGTAGTGATATACTTCATGCCTTCTAACCTTAGCGACTCCCACAACCTAATTCTATATATTTTTTTTTCATAGCAAGTGTTTGAGTTTTTATACTGTAAAACTATATAGATGGAGTTATATTTTTCAAAAGGCATGTGTGCCTTTTAGGTAGTGAATTTTGTCTTTTTGATTAAATATTAATGCATTATATATATATTCGATATTTTCTTCTAATTTAAAAGATTTTTACATGTGTTACATGCCTTCTAAAATAACATATTAATATTATGTTATTTGTTAGCACATATAGATGGCATTTGCTTGTAATTTTTTTTTATTAGAAAAGATAATAACTTGCTTAGAAACATTATATTTAAAACAGTCTCCTTTGGTTATCATGCTGATTGATTTTATATTTTTAGGGTATATTGGGTGAGTTTACTTTTATGTATTTCACAACAACAAGACTGATTCATTTGCAAAGGCAACATGTCAATTCAGTCTAAAATATTCTTTTTTTTTTTCTGAAGAAGTTGATAACATATTTTTTTATACACAATTTTCTTAAACTGCGATGGCTTTTAAATATAAACCAAAGACAATACTATAAAACCTCTATAAATTAATACTCTATAAATTAATAATCAATATAAATTAATAAATTTCTCTGGTCCCGAGTTGAGCCAGTGTAATTTTAACAAAATTCGATAAGATAATAAGATAATAATTTTTTTGAAATTCCTATGTAAATATATGGTCCCAACAATATGATAAATTAATAATTATAAATCTTATGCATACATATCTATAACAATTTTGTAAAATTTTGGTGGACCTCATTTCTAATCTTCCTTATTACATCCACAAATTCTGGTATTGTATTCACATAATTTTTTTGCGTAGTTAATCCGTCATGGTTGATTTGGCAACATCTTTTAGATGAGGAGTCATTGCTAAGTTTGGCGTAAAAAATATAAGATGACGTGTAAAATGCTTAATGAATTATCAAAAAAATTATTAAAGCAAAAAGAGTGTTGTAGAAAAAAAAAGTAAATACAAAAAAAAAATAGAATATTAACAGAATATATGTATATATAATATTGATAATAATACATAAGAAAGTTAAATAAAATAAAATTTAAAAGAGTATGAAGTGAAAAGTTTTATATCTTTTAATTAATAATTTATTAATTTATCATCATAAATTAAAATCTCTATAAGATAATAAATTTTGGAGGTCCCAACGTTATTAATTTATAGAAGTTTTACTGTAGTTTTGTGGTTTGGAATTCTTATTCAGTAGGACTAAGTGGATTCAAAGCATATATTTCCACAAGGAAACTGACCATCACTATTCTTTCGGTTTTTTTTTTTTTTTTTTTTTGCCATCACTACTCTTTCAGTTGTGATAATAAATTTTCTTGTTACAAGATCTTGAGTATATAACGATTTTAGACTAGTGATTAAATTTTTATTTTATCGTTAGTTACTAGAACGATCTATATAAGAAAACTAACATCTTTCTTTAACTATTTTACATTAATGACTCTTTTTATAAATATTTGAAACTTCAACATTTAAGATAATAGTTGACAAGCCGCTAAGATTTTTTTAGCAACAGTAACATATAGACTAAATTGTGTATTTTGTAAATAATCACAAAAACACGACTGTTGCTCTTTCAATTTTTCACAACATTTTGTTGATGGTGAGCTTCATCTTTAAACTTTTTAGGCATGATTGAAGGTCTGTCGCAGTGCATGTCGCTTTCTTTTCGTCCCTTGAAACTTTACCCATTTCTCCATATATTGGAGGCACATATGATAGAACGAAGGCGGATGAATACTTCATGTCTTATAACCTTAACGATTCTTTTTATCTAATTATAGTAGTTTTTTTTTTCTTGCTTAGAAAATGTTTGAGATTTTGATGATGAGATGTTTAAAGAAGCTGAAGCTATATTTATAGATAGAGTATTGGTTTGCAATACGCCAAATATAGGTATGTATTTTGTCTTTTCGATTAAACTTTAACGCATTTCATATTTCTCTATATATATTTAATATAATTAATAAGATATAAACATGTGTATACAAAGTATTCAGATTGTGTTACATGTTAAAACTTTTTTAAAAATAAAACGACATTATTATAATTGAAGTATAAAGCAAATCATTTAATTATAAGGAAACTAAACCATCAATGCACACTTGATTTTATATATGAAAAAGGTGATTTCAATTATAAAAATCTTAATTATATAAAAAAAAAATTGGAAAGTAAAAAACAAAAAGAAGAAAAAAATACTATATGTAAAGCTACAAACAAGCCCACAAACTAAGAAAATGACGTAAAAGGCTGTTGGGTTAGGTTGACCGGGTTGCGAATTTAGATTGGGATGAACCGGGATTTAGAGTCTGAGGCGTGGAAAACGAACCGGAGGCTAATTGGATTGTTCTTTTACAAGGCAAAGATTTGGGAAAGTGAGGTGTGACACTAACAATGGCGCCTCTCAAACATCTGGAGAAGGAGAATCCAATCATCGACGCCTCTTTCCGATATTTCTGTGCCTCGCATGGAATTCTGACAGGTCCCTCTTCTTGTACCTCGTTTTCTCTTATCGATTCTGTTTGATTTCTCCCGTTTGCCTGCAAAAACGACTGTTGTGGTTCGCATATGAACATGGCAAACGAAATTTCTTAGTCCAATTAGTGTAAGTTTACTTTAAAAAGTTTCAAATATCAGTTTTCTGTTAAGGAATTGGATATTTGCATACACTATACAAATCATGAATCGAGTTTGCTTCTAAGTTTTGTAGTTAACTAGTTATAGACTCGGATACGTTTTGGAAGTTCTTTTTCAGACAGAACATTAAGGATTCCTTTTTCTATGTTTGTGTTGATACCTTTTCTTATCTGTTTAAAATTGCAGTTGAGGATTTCCTTCTTCATGATCTCTACGAACTTGCTGCATTTGCTGATCGACAGACAAATGCAGATAGATTGAAAGAGGTTAGCTTTTACTGAACGTTTCTGCTTGCCTTTGGATTTGACTGTGTGCTCAAAGGTATATTTACATGCTTGCCTTTGGATTCTTCAGGGTATCACGGTCATGCTTTCTTTGATAGAACTCCAGTGTCGGCCATGGTTGAATGGTATGGAACTTTTGGAGGATCTACAGCGTAATAAACGTACTCTCTCCACTGGAGACAAAAGGACGGACTCATTGCTTCACGGTGGATTTAGTGAGGGTCAGCTGACAGAACTTGTTGGACCTTCGTCCTCTGGTAAAACACAAGTAAGTATTCGCATTCTATTGGCTTTTACTATTCATGTGTTTTTTCGTGTGTGTGAGGATACATTATTTACAGATACTAATTTTTGTATCTACTGCCGCATCACATAATATTTGTATGCTTACGAATTGTGGATTGTTTCATTCAAGCGTTTTAAGCTGCAACCAAGAATGTAGGACATAGAAACCGTTCCTAGAATGATTTGTTGTCTTTGCTTAGCCCTTTTCGCGCTCTCTTTACATTATGTAATTTTTTTTATTAATGAATAGTTTTGCATGCAAGCTGCTGCGAGCGTGGCAGAGAAGCATGCTGGCAGAGTCTTGTATCTAGACACGGGGAACTCTTTTTCTGCTCGACGCATTGCTCAATTTGGTTCAAGTTCGGATGCTTCTTTAGGACAGGTTTATTCACTGGCAATTATTGTCCCCTAGCTTGTTAGTCACTAATCATCAATTCTTAATCGTTTTAATCTTATGTACGAGAAACTTATATGTGCAGAAAGTCATGAGCAGAATATCATGTCACACGGTTTATGACATCTACACAATGCTTGAGACTCTGCAAGGTCTGGACATTACTTTGAGGTCGCAGGTATTACTTTAGCGGCTGGCTAGAAGATGCTCAATGCACTTCAATGTCTATTTTTAAGTGTTAACCATATGTTATATCTATCCATTTCAGGTGCAGACGAATGTGAATGAACACCGGTTACGGTTGTTAGTTGTTGATTCAATCTCTTCTTTGATAACCCCGAACCTTGGAGGCCGTAGCTCACAGGGTACATGTCCTTGGACGTCCATCACATTTTCTTCACCTAATGGTTAACAAAGGAACTGGTGATTATGAAGAATGAGTCACAACTCGGTGTGTGCAGGACGCGCTTTGATGGTGGCCGTTGGATACTTGCTTAAGAAGCTGGCACATGAACATAGCATCGCTATACTGGTATTAATGAAGTTTCGGGGCATTGGGTGTGTCGTTGTGCGTTAAAAGGTTAAACCTTTTTTTGATATTATTGAAGGTGACGAACCACACAGTGGGTGCTGGAGGAGAAGGCGGTCAAACCAAACCAGCTCTTGGGGAAACATGGAAAAGCATCCCACACGTGAGACTTATGTTATCACGTGACCATAAGAACAGCAACTGCACCATCTCCATCTTAAAACACACATCCATGGTACTTTGCTTACCAAACAAATATTCTTGATCTCTTAGTCCAGATTCGTTACGTTTTACAGTTTCTGTTCCTATTTGTTTTCTTTAAAGCCTTCAGGCCAAACTGTGAGGACCACGATTCGCAAGGACAATCAACAGTGTTTATAGGCTTCCTTGGCTAATAATCTGGACCATCGTTAGGATCTGCTAGATGAGAACCACCATAAATGAGGACAGAAACAATGATCAGATGGATTCTTGTTTCGGCTTTTACATGTAGAATTATACTGCAACAACGAAAACATAAAAAATCAATAGCGTTTTTTCAAGAGAAATCTTGTAATGTTACACATATGTTTAACAAATGAATGATGTGTATATCGCGATCAGAGTTTGGACAACATAGAAAAATATGAATAACATTTTAATGGATATACATACATAGAATAAAGTTGAAGTAAATAAACAAACCTTTCATTTTTATTCTGAGTGGGCATAATTAAGCTGAAACAGAGCAAAGGAAGAAGACGAAGAGAATCCAATGCGTAGAAGACTATCTTCTGTTCTAGTTACCAATCGCTGCATCGCGTCTCGACAACATTACCACTCACCTCGACCTGACAAACCCACAAAGAAAGCCACCAGCCATGAACCAACACACAAGTTCACAAGGAAACCATGGGAGGAGGTGCCATTTCTCACCGATCTCAAAGAGATTGAAGACACAGAGGAAGCTGTTTCTCTCTTCCACCAATACCAGGAAATGGGTTTCCGACACGACTACCCATCTTACTCTTCTCTCATCTACAAGCTTGCCAAGTCCCGTAACTTCGACGCTGTCGATCAAATTCTCCGCTTACTCCGCTATCGAAACGTTCGATGCAGAGAATCCCTTTTCATGGCGTTGATTCAGCATTACGGTAAAGCCGGTTCCGTGGATAAAGCCGTCAATGTTTTCCACAACATGACCTCTTTTGATTGTGTTCGTACGGTTCAGTCTCTGAACACACTCATCAACGTTCTCGTCGATAAAAGCGAGTTGGAAAAGGCTAAAAGCTTATTCGATGGAGCAAAGGATATGCGTTTGCGTCCCAATTCTGTCTCTTTCAATATATTGATCAAAGGGTTTCTTCATAAATGCGATTGGGAAGCTGCATGTAAGGTGTTCGATGAAATGCTTCAGATGGAACTGCAACCGACTGTTGTGACATACAATAGCCTGATTGGATTCTTATGCCGAAATAACGATCTGGGCAAGGCGAAGAGCTTGCTTGAAGATATGATTCACAAAAGAATACGCCCGAATGCTGTGACATTTGGGTTGTTAATGAAAGGTTTGTGTTGTAAGGGAGAGTACAATGAAGCGAAGAAGTTGATGTTCGATATGGAGTATCGTGGGTGTAAACCAGGCCTTGTTAATTACGGGGTTTTGATGAGTGATCTTGCAATGAGAGGAAAAATCGATGAGGCAAAGCTTCTATTAGGCGAGATGAAGAAAAGGCGGATAAAACCAGATGTTGTGATCTATAATATTCTAGTAAACCATCTTTGTACTGAGGGTAGAGCCCCCGAGGCTTATAGAATGCTGACCGAGATGCAGATGAAAGGTTGTAAGCCGAATGCAGCTACATACCGTATGATGGTTGACGGGTTTTGTCGTATTGGCGATTTTGATTCAGGGTTGAATGTTTTGAATGCAATGCTTGCAAGCAGACACTCTCCCACACCTGCAACGTTTGTATGTATGGTTGCTGGGCTGATAAAAGGCGGTAACTTGGACCATGCTTGCTTTGTGTTCGAGCTGATGAGAAAGAAAAATTTTAGCTTTGGAACTGGTGCTTGGCAAAACCTACTTTGTGATCTATGCATCAAAGATGGAGGAGCTTGTTGTGAGGCTTTGTCACGAGTGATTTCTACCTAAGCGTGACCTCTTAAAGGTGAGATTCTTATGCTGCTTATATTCCTGGTTAAAATGGATCAAGGTGGATGAATTTAATTCCTTCTTAATTCAAGAAATTTGTTTTGAGAGGAAAATTTGCAGGATAGCTTTATTAAGATTGAGTTACACCGTGGAGCTTTTAAATTGATATATATTAAAGATCTTGTGATGAAGTTATAGCTTAAGTTTTCTGGGATTTTTTTATTTGTTTTTTCCTTAAACCAAACCACACATATAATGGACAAGCTGTCACCTACTCCGTTTCATCAACTACATCTTCTTATATCACAAATATAGCTTCATTATATATATAAATGCTATTCTAGAATCAACCTATATATAATCACATGACAAGTAAAAACAATTCGATTCAAAACTCAAACTAACAATCTTAGTCTCTAATATTTCTCCTTCTCAATGGCAGACTGCAAGGTACTCTTCTTCCTGGTTTTGGTCCTCGCCATTACTTTTGTCTCAGCTGGTCGGCTTCTTGATGAAGAAGAAGATATTGGGTTGGTCCCTTTGCCTACCACAAGTCCTGGTCCTTTACCAACGAGTGGTTCAGGCCCCTTTCCCACTGCTAGTTCAGTTCCTGCAACTGGTATCGCTTCTGGTACAGGTCCAGCCTCAGGCGGTTCAGGTCCCTTGACTACAACTATTACTGGCCCCGGACCTCTACCAACCACTGGTTCCAGCCTTTTACCGGTTGCTAGTGCGGGTCCCTTGCCTGTTACTGGCCCTGGTCCTCTACCAACCACTGGTTCTGGTCCCTTACCAGGTGCTAGTTCGGGTATTTTTCCTAGTGCAGTTTCAGGGCCTTTGCCTACTGTAGGTTCAGGTGCCGCAGCTACAGGTCTGGGCGCAGGTGCCGGGACAGCGATTGGTGGTTCAGCTCCCGACCACACTTTGGTTTTCTTCATGCATGATATACTCGGGGGCTCAAATCCGACAGCCAGGGCTGTGACTGGAGTCGTTGCAAACGCAGCCCTCAGTGGCCAAATTCCATTCGCCAAGACCAACGGGGCAAACCTCCCTATTAGTAACGGCGTTCCAACAAACAACAACAACAATGGAATCCTAAACAACAACAACGTTCCGCTACTTGTCGGACTTGGCGGAACCACTTCCAACATCCTACAGAACAACGGAAACATGTTGAACGGTCTCCCCGTGGCTAACGGTGGCCAGCTCCCATCGGGTTCGTCTCTTCAGATACTCATGTTTGGGACACTGACGGTGATGGACAACGAACTAACTGAAGGGCATGAACTCGGGTCGGGTCTGCTTGGTAAAGCCCAGGGCTTCTACGTGGCAAGCGCGGTTGATGGAACCAGCCAGACTATGGCTTTCACGGCTATGTTTGAGAGTGGTGGCTATGAAGATAGCATCAGTTTCTTTGGTATACATAGAACGGCGGCATCAGAATCTCATCTTGGGGTCATGGGTGGTACCGGTAAGTATGTGAATGCGAGAGGCTACGCCATTGTCAAGACTTTTACGGGTGCTTCCGGGACCCAGCAGCAGCAGCCGCACCAGTTCATAGATGGGCTCGAAACTGTTCTGGAGTGCACTGTTTATCTTTCTTACTAGCTTTATTTTTTCTTCTTCTCTATTGTTCTTGGTCATCTTAAAATGTAAGAAAATTTGAAAATCTATTAATTTGACAAATCTACCCCATTAATTTCAAATTTCACATAAGAACAAAAGCAGAGAAAAAAAGTTATTGCCACCAATTGTTAACCATTTAACAAACTACATGTAAGAATGTCATAAATCTTGTTTGTTTTGTCTCTAATCTTTAGATAAAAGATATTCTGTGGCACAACCAAGGAATTCACATATATTTTATCGGGCCAGACAATGTCACTTTTAAAACTAACCAAATTGCAATGCCAAATCGGATTAGAGTAATTAGACCATAGGCATAATCTGAAGAGAAACAAATTGTTGTTCCAAAATCAAAGACTTATTGCTAGGCCGATGATATATTTTCGGAATTTAAACACAATAAGGAGAGAAAAAGAGGGACGACCAGCGTGTACATTTTGATGGATTTGGACCCAACGGCTCCAACAGAAATAACAAAGAGTCGTCGAAACAGATCCTCCTTTGAAAAGCCTTACCACCAAAACAACAAACCAAATATGCTGAATATATATATACCCCAACACCGTAAGACCCATTTCTTCAAACCCAAGAAACGATGGTGCTCTTGAAACCCTCTGCCTTATCAAAATCCTCTAAGCCCCCGCCGCAACAGCAACAGCAACAGCAACAGGGCTTCTCCGAGTCTCTAATTGGCGATAGTGTGGAGGCAGTTGAAGCTTTCGTAAGCCAATGGGTTTCTCCACACCTCTACGATTCTTCTTCATCTTCCTGCAGCCTCTCTTCCCTCTTCTCCGCCCAAAATCGTCTACAAGGCAGAAGCTTCCTCGAGGTTCTTGGCAGGTTACAATATGCCATTCAGAGTACGGTTGTGGTGAATCCAGACTCCGCTAAGCTTGGTCAAGGGCAGGATTTGATGCGCAAAGCTATGAAGCATTTGGAAAAAGAGTTCTATCGGGTTATGAAATCGAATCGCCGGCTTTTGGATCCAGAATCCGTCTCTGGTTGGTCTTCGAGATCGTCCGAGTCCAGCACACCTTGGAGATCAAGTGGAAACGCTTCGGATGATAATGAGCTTCATTCCGAAATAGGTAACGAGAGAGGAGGATTTGGAGATTCTGAGGCTATTGTGGATTTGAAGATGATAGCAAATTGCATGATCTCTTCTGGTTACGAGAAAGATTGTGTCAAAATCTATAAGAAATTTCGAAAAAAGATTATCGTCGATGCACTATCTCATATAGGGTTTGAGAAGCTAACCTCTACGCAGATGCAGAAACTGGAATGGGAGATTCTGGAGAAGAAGATCAAAATCTGGGTTAGGGTTGCGAGAGTAGCAATCACCACTCTGTTCAACGGAGAACGAATCCTTTCCGATCACATATTCTCCTCCGTCTCCGTCGCTGAGTCTTGCTTCGTGGAGATTACGCTACAGAGCGCGTTAAACCTCTTCATCTTCTCACTAACCGTAGCGAAATCCAAAAAAACTGCAGAGAAGATCTTCCCAACACTTGACGTTTACCAGACGATCTTACACCTAATTCCCAAAATCGATCAGATCTTCAGCTACGATTCAACCGCTTCCGTTCGATCACAAGCGGCTGAATCTCTAGAGAAACTATCGGAATCGGTGAATGTAATGATGACGGAGTTTCAATCGTCGATTACGAAAGAATCGTCTAAATCGGCGATTCCTGGTGGTGGAGTTCATCAGCTCACGAGGTATGTGATGAACTTCATCGTCTTCCTCGCAGACTACAGCGATTCGCTCGCTACGATTCTCAAGGATTCATCGTTACCTTTACCGGAGGATTACTTCAGCAGCAGCGACCAAGTAAATCAAGGATCCGGTGGTCGTTCTCCGATGGCGGCGAGAATCGCGTGGTTGATTCTAGTCTTGCTCTGTAAAATCGACGCCAAATCTCGTCTCTACAACGAATCGGCTCTCTCGTATCTCTTCCTTGCCAACAATCTCCATTACGTTGTGACCAAGGTCCGTACATCGAATCTTAGGGTCGTACTCGGAGACGATTGGGTGACGAATCACGAGGTTAAGGTGACTCAGTACCACGAGAAATACGAGAAAATGGCGTGGGGGGATGTAATTACGTCGCTTCCTGGAGATTCGACGGCGGAGACGGAGGCGGAGGAGTCACTGAGACGGTTCAACGAAGCGTTCGAAGAGGCTTACAAGAAACACAAGACTTGGGTCGTACCCGACCCGAATCTGAGAGGCGAGATCCAAGCCTCCGTAGCAAGAAAGCTCATGACCGGGTATACGGGTTTCTACAAGAAATACCCGGTCGGGTCGTGCGGTATTGTCAGATTTACCCCTGAGGATCTAAATAATTACATCTCTGACCTGTATATTGGTTTAGGAAGAACCGTGCCCGTATCCAAAACTAAGAAGTATATGGTTAGCCATGCCACGGATTTGAAGCATTGCTCAATGTAAAACTTCTTTTAACTGTGTGAATTTAACAACGTAGTCGAACGTAATTTAAATTTTAAATTGTCAACGAATCATAGCCCGGTCCTAGCTAGTCTAAAAGCCCATACCAATTTTAGGCTTCAAGTTATTAGTTAAATATAAAAAAGGCCACATTCCATTTGCCATTTCCATAGTGTACTTGTGCTCGCTTGAGTTCTGTTGATCTGATGATCTTATGGTACGTGTTGTTCACATTCACGCCTAAACCACATTCTTCTTTATAAATCTTTTTGTTAACCTTCACTTCTCAAACCCATATAGTATATGGTTTAGGCTCCTAGTTTATTTTAGGATTCGGTTTGGTCCTGATTTATGTGTTTGGATTAGGTTCATTTAGTGAATTCTATTGTTTGTTAGCCAAACTAATACTAGTTTGTTGTATCGCAGTTTGAAATGTTTGTATTTGGTTTAACAGTCGAATAGAAACCATCACAATTGTTAAGCAAAAAGCTGGTTTGAAATGGTTCGTTAGTTTGTGAATGTTACCAAACTCCATTATTTTACGATATAGGTGTGGTCAAACATGCACTTTAAATTTTTAATGTTACCATACTTCATTAGTTATTGTCGTTTTGGCGATAAATTTCAGACATGTGGGCTTTGTCTGGAAGTTGGGCCGATGAACAAAATCAAGCCCATGTGATTGTCTGCCCAGTGTCAAAACCCAGAAAAAGGAACGACAGAAAAACGGCTCTGCGTTTTGTTACAGAGTAGCACACTCTAACCTTTTGTGTCAGGTACAATCTGTCTTGTAGTGCCTGCAAGTCGGTGACGGTGTGGTTAAGTAGAAGTGAGAGGCAGTGACAGAAATAAGAAGTCAGGAGAGCTATTTTGGCGTACTCTTAGAGAGAGAATAGCATAGAGAGAGGGTGAGAGAACTTACAGTGGGTGAGAGAGACTTTGTCTTCTTCATTGTTGTTGTTCTTCTTTCTTGGGAGCTAATCTTTGTAAGGTGAGAAACGTGAGCTTGGGGTGAGTTTATTCAAGTGTAATCTGCTTATCTGAATATTTTAGTGGACCGGTTTCAGGTTCACCGAGACGTACTAGGATCACGTTGATTCTAGGAACTCGTATATCTCTGTGTCTTTACTTTTCTTGCTCATCAATCATCAAACCTGCAAAAAGACAAGAACATAGCATGTGAGGATAAACAATAGTTAAAACACTCAAGGATTGACCTAACAGTGGTATCAGAGCCAAGTTGGAGTGTTTATTCTTTGTTTTTTTTTTTCTCAAGAAGGAGTAGATCTGCAAAGGGTTTCATCATATCTAAGGAGCTATTATCTCATAGTTCAGAAAGGTGGAAGCTTTAAGGTATATTTCTTCACCGGTTCTAATTTTTTATATATCTGAGCTGTTTCTGAAGAGAAGGGACAAGAAAAACAAGGTTAAGGATCACTCTCGTTGAAAACTCTTGCGGGTTGGCGTGGAGTTGGAGCTTTGTGTGTCTTTTTGGTGACAAGTTTTGTAAAAATCTGTGTTTGTGTCTGAGGTGTGAGACTTGTGTACTCATAAGATCTCAAAGATGGAACCAACACAGGGGAGATTTGAGGTAGAAAAGTTTGATGGAGAAGGTGACTTTGCTTTATGGAAACACAAGATGCTTGCTCAGCTGGAAATTTTGGGTTTTGAATCTGTGCTTCAACCACCACCAAGTGTTGAATCAGATGGAATAACTGAAGATGGCTCAGCTGTAGCAGCAAAATCAGATCCTAGGTGGCTAGAGAAAGACAGAAGAGTGAGAAATCTCTTAAGTCATAGTCTTGCTAATATTGTGCTTAGAAAAGTTAAGAAGGAACAAACTGCTTACGATATGTGGACAGCCCTTGAAAACACATATCAGGTTAAGACGCTACCCCACAGGTTTCATCTAAAGCAGAGGTTCTTTAGCTTCAAGATGGAGGATGACAAGAATCTGGATCAAAATCTGGACATTTTCAACAAGCTAATATCAGATTTGTCTAGCCTAAAAGTAGAAATGAGTGTAGAAGATACAGCTGCTATCCTTATGAACAGTCTACCTAAGAGGTTTGATAACATGGTGCATACCCTAAAGTACATCAGTAAAGACAAAGACTTTATCACTCCTAAAGAAATCATTATGTCAGCTTATTCTATTGAACTAGAGCTGAAACAAAAAGGAGTATTAAAGAAGCCGGTTGAGGAAGGGTTGTTTGTACAAACCAGAGGAAGAACTGAGAAGAGGACTCAGCAGAAAGGAAAATCACACTCAAGAAGCAAATCTAAGCAAAAGAAAAGGGCTTGCTGGATTTGTGGTAGTGAAGAGCACTTGAAAAGAGAATGTCCCAAGAAGAACCAAGCAAGCACAAGTCAGAGGGGGGAAGCTGGCATTGCTCTAGCTCAATGGGCAAAACCTTTGATGCTGACAGCCTCGGAACAACACCCAAATGATGCTTGGATCTTGGATTCATGATGTTCTTATCATATAACATTCAGAATGGATATGATGTTTTATGTAGAAGAGATGAAAGGAGGAAAAATCTTGATGGGTAACGACACCTACTGTGAAATCACAGCCATAGGGAAAGTCAAAATTGTGAACTACAATGGGACTGAGATTGTGCTGTCAAGAGTCAGGTATTCACCTACTGCAAGAAGAAACCTAATATCCCTGGGACAGCTGGAAACACTAGGGTGTTGGTTTAAGTCTAAAAATTACAGACTTCAAGTTTATAAAGAAGACAAGGAAGTTATTGCTGGTAATTACAGAGATACACTCTACTTCCTAGATGGAAAGGCAGAACTTGAGCAGGTAAATGCAGCTGCACAAGCAGTGGACACAACCGCTTTATGGCATAGCAGATTGTGTCATACAAGTGAGAAGGTGTTGAATTTGCTAGTCAAGAAAGAATTAATCAGAGGTGGTGAGATTGCAGAATTAAAGCAGTGTGAAGATTGCATTTTGGGAAAATCTCACAGGTCATCATTCAAGACTGGAAAACATACTTCAAAGGAGATATTAGAGTATGTGCATTCTGACCTTTGGGGCTCTCCAAATGTGACACCAAGTCTATCAAAGTGTCAATACTACATATCCTTTGTAGATGATTACTCAAGAAAGGCTTGGCTCTATTTCCTAAAGACAAAAGACGAAGCTTTCTCCAAGTTTGTTGAATGGCTTGCACTAGTTGAGAATCAAAGTGATAAGAAGTTGAAGGCATTAAGAACAGACAATGGTTTGGAATATTGCAACAAAACTTTTGATGACTACTGCAAAGAAAAAGGGATCATAAGACATAAAACTTGTCCTTATACTCCCCAGCAAAATGGAGTGTCTGAAAGGTTAAATAGAACTGTGCTTGAGAAGGTAAGAAGCTTACTGAGTGAAACTGGTTTAGGGGAATCATTTTGGGCAGAAGCTTCGTCTACAGTGGTATATGTGATGAATAGAACTCCCTCATCATCACTAGGCTTTCAAATTCCAGAAGAAGTTTGGAGTGGCAGAAAACCAAAATATGCTCATCTTAGGAGATTTGGCTGCTTGGTTTACTTTTATGTTGATCAAGGGAAATTAAAGCCTAGAGCTAAGAAAGGTATATTTATGGAGTACCCATAGGGAGTTAAAGGCTACAGGATTTGGAGCAGTGAGGACAGAAAATGTGTGGTCAGTCGAGATGTGACTTTCTGTGAAGAGGTTCTTTACAAGGACATAAGAAAATTGTCTGAGTCAGATGTGGAAAGCTCAAAGAAGCAAGGGAAGAAAGTAACATTCATTCTGCCTAGTGAAACAGAAAATGGAGAATCTTCTGAATCTATAACTAAATCCACAGATGAAGGTGGAGCTCATACAGAAGAAGGTGGAGCCATTTTAGAGGTAAATTCAGAAGAAGAATCTGAGGGAGAGGTCAGTGAGCACGAGCTAAGTAACTATCAACTTGCTAGAGACAGAGAAAGGAGAGTGAACATTAGACCACCTAGTAGGTTTGATGATGGAAATGTTGCTGCCTATGCTCTCAATATGTCTCAACTCATTACCACGGAAGAACCTCAAACCTATGAGGAAGCTATAAGCGGTAAAGATAGGGTGAAGTGGATTGCTGCTACAGAAGAAGAGATGGAATCACTCCACAAGAATCATACTTGGGTTCTTGTGGACAAAACAGAAAGAATGAGAACTATTGGTTGTAAATGGATATTCAAACTCAAACCGGGAACATTAGGAGTGGAAGGACCTAGATTTAAAGCTAGGCTAGTTGCAAAAGGTTTCTCTCAGATTGAAGGTGTGGATTATCATGAAGTTTTTGCACCAGTAGTTAAGCATATAACTATAAGGATGGTGTTGTCAATGGTGGTTCATAAAGATCTTGAGTTAGAACAGTTAGATGTAAAGACTGCTTTTTTACACGAGAAACTGGATGAAGAAATCTTCATGGAACAACCACAGGGTTTTGAAAGGGGTGATCAGGTCTGTTCATTACAAAAATCTCTATATGGTTTAAAGCAGTCTCCAAGACAGTGGAACCTAAGGTTTGACCAGTTCATGAAGTCTCAAAAGTACCAACGGAGTCAATATGATCCGTGTGTGTACTTTAATTGTCTTAAAGAAGAAGAATATGTATATCTATTACTCTATGTAGATGACATGCTACTGGTGGCTAAAGACATGACAGAGATTTCCAAATTAAAGGAAGTGTTAAGCAAAGAGTTTGAGATGAAAGATCTCAGAAACGCAAAGAGGATACTTGGCATGGATATCTCTAGAGACATAACAAAAGGTATTCTCTTGTTATCTCAGCAAAAATATCTTGAAAAAGTGTTGACAAATATCAGTATGAGTGAGGCTAAACCAGTACACACTCCTATGGGAACACACTTCAAGTTATCTAGTACAAAAATTGAGGCTAAGGAGAAAGCTGGGATAGAAATGAAGGAGATACCTTATGCAAGTGTTGTCGGCAGTCTCATGTACTCAATGGTGGGGACTCGTCTAGACATAGCCTATGCAGTTGGGCTGGTAAGCCGATTCATGAGTTCTCCTTGCACAGAACATTAGGTAGCAGTTAAATGGGTGTTACGGTACATAAAGAGCACAACGGATTTCAAGCTTACATTCACAAAATCAAAGGATTTCAAAATCAGAGGCTACTGTGACAGTGATTATGCAGTAGATCTGGATAGAAGGAGATCAATTACCGGTTATGTATTCCAGGCAGGTGGTAATACGATAAGCTGGAGGTCTGGTCTTCAACAGGTAGTAGCTCTGTCGACCACGGAAGCGGAGTACATGGCTCTTGCAGAGGCAGCCAAGGAAACTCTGTGGTTGATGAGGATTGCAAGTGAATTGGGTTTTCCGCAAGAACAGGCTGAAATCTTCTGTGACTCCCAAAGTGCCATTTGCTTGGCCAAAAATAGTGTACATCACGAGAGAACGAAGCACATTCATGTGCGATATCACTTCATCCGTGATGAAATAGTTGAAGGTACACTGAAGGTATCGAAGATCCACACGAAAGATAACCCAGCTGATCTTCTTACGAAATCGATACCGGTGAAGAAATTTGAAGAAGGACTCGGAGATTTAAAGGTGCTACGGCACTAATTGCAGCTCAGGAAAGAGCTGGTGTTCCGGTGGTGAAGGCGGAACTAAAGGATCTGGTGGTAAAGCTGGGTCAGTGTGTCTCCGGTGGTAAATTCGGAGATGATACGAAGAGACAGTGACTCTTCGGGTTTGTTGTCTGAAGTTAATCGAGGTGGAGATTGTCGTTTTGGCGATAAGATTCAAACAGGTGGGCTTTGTCTGGAAGTTGGGCCAGTGAACAAAATCAGGCCCATGTGATTGTCTGCCCAGTGTCAAAACCCAGAAAAAGGAACGACAGAAAAACGGCTCTGCGTTTTGTTACAGAGCAGCACACTCTAACCTTTTGTGTCAGGTACAATCTGTCTTGTAGTGTCTGCAAGTCGGCGACGGTGTGGTTAAGTAGAAGTGAGAGGTAATGACAGAAATATGAAGTCAGGAGAGCTATTTTGGCGTACTCTTAGAGAGAGAATAGCATAGAGAGAGGGTGAGAGAACTTACAGTGGGTGAGAGAGACTTTGTCTTCTTCATTGTTGTTGTTCTTCTTTCTTGGGAGCTAATCTTTGTAAGGTGAGAGACGTGAGTTTGGGGTGAGTTTATTCAAGTGTAATCTGTTTATCTGAATCTTCTAGTGGACCGGTTTCAGGTTCACCGAGACATACTAGGATCACGTTGATCCTAGAAACTCGTATATCTCTGTGTCTTTACTTTTCTTGCTCATCAATCATCAAACCTGCAAAAACACAGAACAGAGTATGTGAGGATAAACTGACCTAACAGTTATTATTTCGTTAACTGTAGGCAAAATTTGTCAAAATAGGTACTCCATTATTAAATTTAAATAAATAAACTATGATAGATGACCGACAAAATAATATGGCTCGTTGCTAGAAAAAGCCATCGTTCGTCACAGCAAAAAAACAAAAAAAAAAAGGAATTGTGGTTGGAAGTTAAGTAGTTAGATGAATATGTCTTTAATACTGATTTCTTTTAGTATTCCGTAAGCAAATAGGAGACGTATACCAATTTGGCCACGATGTATCTCTGCCATAGTCTTGAATATTTTTTCAGTGGCAACATGCATGTTAACAACTTATAATTCTGATTTTTAAAAACCATGCGTGTTAACATCTCATCATAAAAAGTGACTCAATTCAGAGTTCACATCTCAAGATATTGTTTCTTTTTTTTGCCTGCATAAAAATATTACTATCACATATATATCTCACTGTCAATAAGGATGTTTTATGGGATTCTTGTTCCTTTCGGTATTATTTTGATTTAGTTAAAGTCAAACCGAGTAATATTGAATGCAAATTTAATTTTATCATTATCTTCTATTTATAATAGATTTAAAAATGTTAAGATAATAACATATAAAAATAAATTCAGTAAAAATTATATCATTTATAAAAGATTTTAAACATCATTTGTACTAAAACTAAACAAAATTTAATCAATAAACAATTAGTACAATTTTTTAACATTTTATTAAATACGAATGAATAGTCAACAAATAAATTGAAAAAATGAGATACTATTTTTTTGTTTCTATACATGAAGCGGCATAGCTCCATGATTAACGGGGGGGGTTCTAACTAAGAAACTCTATTATTATATTAAAAAAAAAATCAGAGGAAAGAGAACATAAACGTCTCTTAACGCATAAATGTAGTTTTTCTGTTTGATAAAACTTATAAAAAAAAAAAATTAATTTAATAATAATATAAAAATATTATTATTTTATCTTTTAGATACCCTGAGCGATGATGATGCTCTAAGAACATTTTCAACAAGGGTTTTTTAATGGGTTTCTTAGATTAAAAAAATGAAAAAATATACTAAAGGAAAAGAGAGTGTGAAATGGGTTTCTCATTTGAGAACCCTAAGTTTTTTTTATTAAGAACCCTATAAAACATATGTCATTGTCTAATTAGTTTATATTATTTTTTGAACTAAACTTAATTATTTATTTAAATTAAATTAAAAACAATAATATTAAATTGATAAGAACCCCAAATTGAGGTTCTTATGGAGATGCTCTAATAGGCATGTATATGGATATTTTAACTCGGAAGGAGGACGTATTTTATTAGTCTTTATATAAGTAACTCATATTTTCGTAATTGCTTCTATAACAATCTAACTTCCAAACGTGATCAGTAATTTATTTCGTACAAAATATAGTAGTAATAATCATTATATTTGATCTTAAAAAGTGTTCTTAGGTTTGAAAGAAATGTTCTTAAAAAAAATACATGGACACTTAATCACTAAGCCAGAGTGACAGAGACCTATGATTAATACTAATTCAATCACGTAAATGATTGTGAACCAGTGTCATCTCTCCATTTGCTAGCAATCTCTAATCGACAGATTTGGTTTCTTTGGATAATCTCAAGAAAAGTCAAACTTGTGAATGAAATGAGCAACAAACTAAAAACACCGGCAAACATTATTTAACTCCTTCGATCATTATTAGAACTAACCTCAAAACTACTTACTCTTTAACGCTTTCACTAATTACATGACCATTTATAAAGCAAGTTGACTCGCAGTAACGCGTGATCGTCATTGACAACATATACAACGCGTCCAAATGAAATACGTATATAAAATTAAAGAAGTAACGGACGTAGGCGCATGCAGATAGTGTGAGTAAGCGTTGACGCTTTAAGTTGGTGGAGGTTGAGATGAGTTATCACAACACTCTCACTTACATCCAAAAAGTTCTTAATTTCATAAACCTGCTTCAGTCATACTCACATCTCCACCAAATCTCTTTATTGCTCTTTCATCTACAACCTCATATTTTTTTATATACCATAAAATCAAACATATGAATTACTTTAGATACCCAAACCTAAACTTCAAAACTTTGGTCCAACTAACGTCAATTGATACAGTCGTGTGTTCTAGCTTATGAATCCTAGCTATTTGAGTACTTCATGAACTTATAGAAAACAATTAATTGATATTAAATAAAAGTAAAATAAGATTCTTTTTTTACGGATGATGTTACTAACTGAAGACGAACATAATTTTAATTAGAAATGTCTTCAGGATAATAATGTCACAGACAAGTATATAGTTATTATATTAACTAGTGGCTTGAAAAGTCAGAACGTACCAAAAATTTCCGCGTGTATAAAACTTAATAAATATACACAGGCGAAGTCTTTCTCCACTAAGCATATTCTAATACACATCCACATCAATGTGTCATCTTGTTGTATGACACAAGTTAGTATGACAATCTGTGTTTGAGTACTAGTTTTAATAGAATGTTTGAGAAAACCAAGGAGAATCGAGTACATTTGGCTGTCTGATAATGTCCAGAATATCCACAAATAAATTGCATTTTTTGATCCAAAATATTTCTTCGTCAATCCTAACTTCGCTACCCAAACCCTAATCTCTCTACTAGGCTATCCGATATATGGTTAAGTTAGTTTCCTCTATTAATTTACTAGATAGTTGCCCACGCGTTGCGTGGGTTATGTGTTTACTTGAATTTGATCTTTAATTTATTAAAAAGAATGTTTTTGTGTTATTGATAAAACTTTCCTACAGTTTTTATCTTTAAAAATAATAATTACGAAAATTAGTATACATTCTTTGGTTCAACTTTATAAAGAAACAAGTTTGAAGGACATGAGAAGAGATACAAATCTTCTGGGGTTTTGACAAAAGAAAAACCTCCGGTACTGGGCAAGCTTGCTTTCACAACTAAATGTGTAATTAATATAAATTATTGTTCTTATATATGTTTATTTTAGAAATGAGAATATGAAAGGGTAAAATAGAGAAATAGTTAAAATGAAAGTAAAAAAAAGGATGACACGTGTCAGTGGTTAAACGAACCTTACTTTATTATATAAGATTCCATTAATCAATCTATTCAATTTCAAAGCTAAACACCCTTGAAATTTTACTATCAATTTTTCACAAACTTTTTTTTTTGTCAACCTTTCACATATTTATTTACATATCTGATATACATTACATAAATGTTCTCTGAGTTAACCTCATACATTATCCAATAACTCGTTGGTGCATGTGTGTGAAGTGTGAATCTTCCTGACTAATAAATCTATTAAATACTTAAATAGACAGACGAAGTCCTCGTCCACTTTCTACAACAACATCAATGTGCCATCTTATTGTTTCAATTTTCTTACCATTAATGTTGTCCTTGCATGTAACTTTGCCAATTAAATTTATATAAGTCTTTTATTAACCCCCAAGAATTTACCAAAATGATATTGCCATAATCTATTGGACGGATATGAGTTGTCAAAAAATGAGAGCTGTCTTTTCCTGCTCCACTGTCCTCTTATATATCTCACAACAATATTGGCTATGCATATTTAAATATACATCATCATCACTTCTCTCTTTAACTCCAACCTAAGAAAAAAAAGAATAATGGATCTTCTCTATATCATCTTCTCTCTTCTCATTTCTTATCTCATCTTCAAGATCTGGCAACGAATAGACTCCAAGAGAGATCAAAATTGCTACGTCTTAGACTACCAATGTCACAAACCTTCCGATGATCGTATGGTGAGTACTCAATTCAGCGGTGACGTCATCCTTCGAAACAAACACCTTCGACTCAACGAGTATAAGTTCCTCCTCAAAGCCATCGTTAGTTCCGGAATCGGAGAGCAAACTTACGCACCAAGGCTCTTCTTTGAGGGCCGTGAACAGCGTCCTACGCTACAAGATGGGATCTTGGAGATGGAAGAGTTTTACATAGACACAATTGAGAAAGTTCTTGAGAGAAACAAAATCTCACCTTCGGAGATTGACATCCTCGTTGTTAACGTCTCAATGCTCAATTCAACGCCTTCACTATCTGCAAGAATCATTAACCATTACAAAATGAGAGATGACATCAAAGTTTTCAACTTAACGGCGATGGGATGTAGCGCGAGTGTTATCTCCATAGATATTGTCAAAAACATCTTCAAAACATACAAGAACAAGCTTGCTCTCGTCGTGACCTCCGAGTCACTTAGTCCCAACTGGTACAGCGGAAACAACCGGTCCATGATCCTTGCCAACTGCTTGTTCCGCTCCGGTGGCTGCGCTGTTCTCTTGACGAACAAGCGCAGTCTGAGCCGGAGAGCCATGTTCAAGCTAAGGTGTTTGGTAAGGACGCACCATGGAGCCAGAGACGATTCATACAACGCCTGTGTCCAAAAAGAAGACGAGCTAGGCCATATCGGTGTCCACTTAGACAAGACTCTTCCAAAAGCGGCGACGCGTGCTTTCGTAGACAACCTCAAAGTCATCACTCCCAAGATCCTTCCCGTAACCGAGCTCTTGAGGTTTATGCTGTGTCATCTTCTCAAGAAGCTTCGTAAAAACCCTAGCAAAGGCTCGAACGTGGCTCAGGCAGCTCCAAAGGCAGGGGTTAAAGCAGGGATTAACTTCAAGACCGGTATAGACCATTTCTGCATTCACACGGGAGGTAAAGCGGTTATCGACGCAATCGGTTACAGCCTCGACTTAAACGAGTACGATCTTGAACCGGCGAGGATGACGCTACACCGGTTTGGGAACACGTCAGCGAGTAGCTTGTGGTATGTTTTGGGGTATATGGAGGCGAAGAAGAGGCTGAAGAGAGGAGATAGAGTGTTCATGATCAGCTTTGGGGCAGGTTTCAAGTGCAATAGTTGCGTTTGGGAAGTTGTGAGAGATCTTAATGTTGGAGAAGCTCTAGGGAATGTGTGGAATCATTGCATTGATCAGTACCCACCAAAATCGCTTTTGAACCCTTTTTTTGAGAAGTATGGTTGGATTCATGAAGAAGAAGATCCCGATACTTTCAAGATACCCGACGAACTTATGTGAAGTTTACTTGGAATTATTGTGTAAACATTACATATACAGCTGCTACTTTAAACTGCGAATCCCACAAAAGGTGACTATATAGTTTATTTTCCTCTTTCTTTTTTTTTTTTTATTGATTTGTATTTGTTACATTTTACTCTTTTTTTTTTCTGATTGGATGGGAAAGAAAATATGAATGACACAGAAACTGCAATACTAGCTTTCTCTCATTTAGAAAAAGACAAAGTGTAATAATTTATTTATTGTATACCTTTGGTAAATAATAAGATTCCGAGAAGCCATCATATTGTAGTGTTTCTCCTATAGAACTTAATGGTTATGCTTTCTGTGACATATTTAGTTACTAACTAAAGCATGTCACACTACATATTCATGCCACTTTACTACTTTAGTTCAATATCTTTAGTTGTTGAAAGAGTTAACATTATTGTTCATATATTTTTACCGCAGTTAACTTCTTATTTGTTTCTTCATTTTTATTCATCTTAAAAATTACGATGTACAGTAAAACCTCTATAAATTAATAATATTGGGACCTCCAAAATTTATTATCTTATAGAAATTTTAATTTATGATGATAAATTAATAAATTATTAATTAAAAGAGATAAAAAATTTCACTTCATAATCTTTTAATTTTTCTTTTATTTTGAACTTTTTTATGTATTATTGTCAATATTATATATATATATATATATATATATATATTCTGTTAATATTCTATTTTTTTTTGTATTTACTTATTTTTCTTTTGCTTTTTACGACACTCTTTTATTTTAATAACTCTTTTTGGTAATTCATTAATCATTTTTCACATCATCTTATATTTTTTTACGCCAAACTTAGCAATGACTCCTCATCTAAAAAATGTTGCCAAATCAACCATGACGGAATAAATACGCAAAAATTTATGTGAATACAATACCAGAGGATGCAATAATATAAGAGATTAGCTCCACCAAAATTCTAATTTTAAGAATAAACAAACAACAACATATTTATATTTTACAAAATTATCTTAGGTATGCATGCATAAGATTTATAATTATTAATTTATCCTATTGTTGAGACCATATATTTACATAGGAATTTCAAAAGAATTATTATTTTATTATCTTATCGAATTGTGTTAAATTTTACACTGGTCCGACTCGGAACCAAAAAATTTTATTAATTTATAGAGTATTAATTTATAAAGGTTTTAATGTATTTGATTAAGCAAGTTAAGTCTAGGAACGTTAGGTTTTTAAATAGATTGTTAGTTATAACTGTAAAATATGTGGAAATTTATAGTAGTATATAAGATAGTGATAATAATTTAGTGTTTCATGATTATGAATGTATATATGGCAATGTTATTGTATTATGAAAAAATAAAAAGATGTGTCGGCATTCAATTGGTGGGAGGTTTGGTAGGGATGTACATTCAATTCGCATTGATTTCACACCACCCAATTCAGGTCCCATATATTTACAATCAAATTCTCCAAAATGTTTAATTAAATGTATTTTTTCACAGGTCAGCTTAATTAAATGTATCCAGCCGTCAAAAATAATCTTTGACAATCGAACCAGGACCAAGAATGGTGATAGTTAAAAAAAAAAAAAAGTTTTCTTTTTAAACGTACTTACACCCAAAATCAGCAAAAAAAATTTAAAACTTTATTCGGCTGATGGTTACTACTTGTGGATCATTTTATTGAATCTTTCTCACAATTTTTTTTCAGATTTTTGTAATGGAAAATATTTTTAGCTCGAATTTTACGGGTCTCAGTTCATAATCAGGAGTATCTTGTTTCTCGAGTTATGACTAAAATTTGCCTTTCACACATATATAAAAATCTTGATAAAACTTGATATGTATAATCTATCGTTATGCATGATGAATAGACCATACTTGAAGCTGAAGCAGTAGGGCGGTCATATACAATAGAAACTGCAATTGGATGACCATTTACAATATCTCTATTGTATTGACTATTTATTGATTATAAGATGAAACTCACTATGAAGTCTTTATGTGACTGAAGTTATGGGAAGTAGAAGACGAGGTTACAGAAATAAGAAAATAGAGACAGAAGAATCTAGAGATGTGCCAGAACTGATGATGTATTAAAGCAGCATGTTTAAGTGGTTAGAATGAATTAATGGGTGCCTACTACTTGTAGGCTTCTAATTTATTTGCAAGAAGCTCTTCTGTACCGTCACTTTTATCTAAAAACTTAATTGTCTTTTATTTCTAAAATAAATTTTTATTTATTGCGCCGAAGTAAAATTCTATTTATTAATTGGGCGATGGGAAAGTCCATTATTCCTTTCGTTTCACAAAAAAATGTGTTTATTTTTTTAATTCAAAATAAGTGTCGTTTTAGATTTTTAATGTAGAATTTGATGTAAAATATCTAATTTAATCTCAAATTTATAAAAGAATATCAATGGTCAATTTGAATTTAAAGGGTATAAAAAAAAATTTGATATGTTTTTTAATTTGTGTGAAAAATATAAGAACGGCACTTATTATGTAAAAAAGCGAGTATTATTTGGGTCGCAAAATTCTGTTTTCTAATGTTTTTGAAATTGAAGTTAGTTTTTTCTTTTGTATTATTGGAGCAAAATTGATAAACCACTCATACAGTGGAGTTTTGGATTGAAATGGTGGAAGAGCATGCCAGAGATAAATAATTCGGTTCTTTAAAATATCACCATAACAAGAACTGCTATAAAGGATACAGTATATACAAACAATTCAAAACTTTTCATTATGGGCTAAAACAATTAAACATCTCAATAATGATAAAATCTAAACTTTTCCACCACTCTGCAACAGTTGGATTTTAAATAAATCATTTACTGATCACACACTATAGATAACTGAAGTTTGAGAGTTCTATTAATGGAAAAGTTTGGGTCGAATTAGGGTTTTTATCCTACTGAGGAAAATTTCAATTGTTCTTTGATAACATTATGTATTTTTGATAACGCAGTCACTGTATTTTTATATAATTGAGTACTTAACCTTAACTTCAAAGATCTTGGGCTTTCTTGGCCTCGATATAGCTCGCTTTTCTAAAAGCTCACAGAAACAGCTCTGGTTAGTTTGTAACTATAGTTAATGAATTAGAGGTGATTAAGTTAGTGTTACCTTTGTATATATGGAGAAGATTAAGACTCTATTTGATATTTAAAAAAATAATACTAATTTAAAAAGGGAATTAATGTGTATAATTTTTCAATATCATCACCAATTTGTGTAAGTCCGCGAAAATCTGGAGAACAAAACACGAGTCTTTAAAATAATTTCGAATCAACTATTTCAAAGAGAGAAATCACTTTTACAACATAATAGCGTTTTCTGGAATTCTATTGAATAAAATAGCGATTTAATAATCCTTAAATATACAATTAAGGAAAATTGCCGTAGAGGCAAGATATAATATTTTTCCTTAATTCAAACTATCTCCCGCAGTGTGGCGGTTTATGAGAAGATGAATCCCATGATACAACTACGGCGAGACCGGTTTCGCATCACCCGAAATCGGGTCTCTACGAACTATAAGTTCTACGACATACTCTTGAGACTCTAACAACTTAGAGACTAAACAAGTGAGGGATTTAAATACGATTGATCATTAATTAATATCTATCGATCATTAATTAATATCTATCGATCATTAATTAATATCTATCGATCATTAATTAATATCGATTGCTCACCGTTTGATCATTAATTAATATCTATCGATCATTAATTAATATCGATCGCTCACCATATGATCGATAGCTTACCGTTTACTTACCGGCTCAGCGTTTCGATCGGTTAACGGTTGCCTTTGGATCGCTCAACGTTTCGTTTGGATCGCTCGGTCACCACTCGACTTTATTTCTCAATCGCTCACTCTCCTACTTGATCACCACTTGATCACTTCTCTTTCTCTCTCTCTAAGATATCTGTTTGTTTTTTTTTTTTGGTGTGTTTTTTCAAGTGAGGAGAGAGCCTTTATATAGGCAAGAGATTGAGCATTTGATGTCATGCATGACATCAAAAATTATGAGTGGAGAAGTTAGGCCATTGAGTGGAGATGACATGGTGAAGACATCACCCATGACATCATGAGTTGAATAATTCTATTCAAAATTCCAACAATCCCCCACATGAATAGAATCGACTCTAAACATATGAAAAGTCTATCTGACTCTAAAATCTAGACAGACTTGATGGACTTGACTGACTTGACTGACTCAACTATCAAGGATAATACAAAAAATAACTGTGTCTGAGATGTAGCAATTTTTCAGCCTTGAACCACTCATTGTTAATATCTGTCGGTTTACTTGGCCGGGAGGTGAAACATGATGTCTTGAACCACCCAGATTTTAATGTAAACCGAGACAACAGGTATAACCCAGCTTCTTTTTCTCGTAGAACCAAGTTCTCTATTGAGTTCGTTTTGGCCTTGAACTTTTCCTGGTTTTCATGAGTGAACTTAGAGAATATAGCCTGAAATATTCCCCTAAAACGGCCTCATTTCACACTCACAAGGTGATTTGCCATTAGTCATTGTTTTCAGAAGTTTCCTGTAAGAACTCCACTGATATTTCAAAGACATCGGCTCAAATCAATAAAAGCATTGTTTATCCTTTATACATACAGGAAGTACTGTTTATCATCGTAGGAACTGGGCTGTGACTTTTTAGTCTTACAGTGCTCCAGACAGATTTTGTTGAATTTGTTTTCCCTTTGAACCTAAATCTTGGGATCTCCAGTCATATAGGTGGGTTTCCATTCAAACGTCCTCTTTAGTTATCGCTTTAAACCCATTCATGTTGATGATTTTACAACTTATCTCGAGTTAAGCCTTGGTTAAATTGATCTGCAAGGTTATCAGCTGATTTGATATAATCTAGTGTAATTACACCACTAGAGATCAAGTGTCTAATGGTTTTATGTCGTCTCTGATATTGACGAGATTTACCATTATAGAGAGTATTAGTGCCCGGCTATACGATTGACTATCACAATGTACAAGTAATGCCGGCACTGGTTTCTCCCACATTGGAATATCTTCCAAAAAATTTCGAAAGCCATTCTGCTTCTTCTGCGGCTTTTTCTAAAGCCTATAAACTCAGACTCCATGGTTGATCTGGCCAATATGAGTTTGTTTTGCAGATTTCCAGGATACCGCTGCACCTCCTAGAGTAAACACATATCCACTTGTGGATTTTGAATTTTTGAGTCGGATATCCAGTTTGCATCACTGTATCCCTCAAGAATTGCGGGTTCTTTACCATAATGCAAACCCATAACTTTTGTGTATCTTAAGTAATTTAAGACTCTGGTTTATGCTTTCCAGTGTGTATGTCATGGATTGCTGTATAACAACTTAGTACATTTACTGCATGCGCTAAATCGTCTTGTACAATTGGTTAAGTACATTAGACTTCTGATAACCGTGCATACTCTATCTGTGAAACCCCTTCACCCAATTTTTGGTTAAGTGAAGTTGAAATCAACAGGAGTTTTTGCGGTTCCATTTGAGTAGTTTCTTGAATCTCTCAGAATTTTCTCAGCATAATGAGCTTGTGACTGTATAATCCCTTCAGAAAGTTCTAGTAATTTGAATTCCTAGAATGACATTTGCTAAACCCATGTCTTTCATGTTAAATTGTCCATGAAGCATGTTTTTGGTCTGCTGGATTATATCTTTATTACTGCCAATGATAAGCATATCATCAACATACAAGCATAACAAAATATACCCATTACGAGTACTTTTGATATATATGCATTTGTCACATTCATTAATGCTGAATCCATTCGACATCATTACTTTGTCAAATTTTTCATGCCATTGCTTTGGAGCTTGTTTTAGTCCATACAGTGAGTTTACAAGTCTGCAGACTTTATGCTCTTGACCTGGAACCACAAACCCTTCGGGTTGTTTCATGTATATTTCCTCTTCCAAATCACCGTTGAGGAAAAGCGGTTTTTACATCCATTTGATGTATTTCCAGGTTTCTTAAAGCTGCAAGTCCAATAAGCATTCTGATAAAGTTATTCTCGTCACCGGAGAGAATAAAGTCAAAGAAATCCTGACCTTCTTTTTTGCAGGGAATCCTTGCACTACAAGTCTTGCCTTTTACTTATCAATTGAGCCATCGGTTTTCAATTTTGTTTTGAAAATCCATTTACACCCTAGTGATTTAACCCTTCTGGTAGATCGGTTATTTCCCATGTATGATTTTGCATAATGGAGTCGATCTCACTATTAACGGCTTCTTTCCGGAAGGTGCGTCTGGTGTAGACATGGCTTCAACGAATGTTCTTGGTTTATTTTCAAAAGAAACACTATCAAGAAGTCATCGCCAAAAGATTTTTCCTTCCGAGCCCGTTTGCTTCGTCTAGGATCATCTTCAGCTTTTTCTGTTTCATTTAATGAAGTTCCAGAAGTGCTTCCCTCATTTTCTTTCCTATCATCAACGTGTTCGTTTAGGATTTTGTTTATCTTTACATGGAAACACGTGTTCAAAGAAAGAAGCATTTCTTGATCCCATGGTTGTATTAACATGTATATCCGGTTCGTCTGATTTATGAACCAGAAACCGATAAGCACTACTGTTGTGTTGCAATCGATGAAAATACAATCCACCGTCTTAGGTCCGATTGTGACCTTTTTAGGAAGTGGCACTGCGACTTTTGCCAGACACCCCCACACTTTCAGGTATTTGTACGAAGGACAATACCTTTCCAAAGTTCATATGGAGTTTTACCAGTGACTTTGTGCGGTATTGGTTGAAGATATAATTTGTGGTAAGCAATGCTTCCCCCCACATGTTCAGGGATAACCCAGATTCCTGCAACATTGCATTCATCATTTCTTTTAAAGTTTGGTTTTTTCATTCCGCAACTCCGTTTAGACTCCGGTGAGTAGGGAGCGGTTGTTTGATGTATAATGCCATGTTCTTGACAAAATGCATTAAAGGTCCATCATATTCACCTCCTCTATCACTTCTAACTATTTTAATATTTTTCTCGAGTTGATTTTCAACTTCGAGCTTATATTTTTTGAATTTTTCCAAAACTTCATCTTTACTATGTAAACAAATATACATAGCAATATTTTGTACAATCATCAATGAAAGTCACAAAATATTTTTACCACCTCGAGTTTGAACAAATTTTAAATCACACAAATCTGTGTGAATTAGACCAAGAGGTTCGGTTGTTCTTTCTACACGAGGAGATGAAGTTTTTGTGAGTTTCGCCTGTACGCATACTTCACATTTTTCTTTGCTTGTTTACATTTTGGTATTAGGTTCATGTTCATTAGTCTTTGTATTGACTTATAGTTAACATGTCCTAAATGTTCATGCCAAATAGTTAAATAACTCAAGCAAATAAGCAATTGGTCATTCTTATTAATTGAAACCTTCGAAACAGATTCAACAACATTGGAAACAGAAGCAACATTATCAACATTGGAACCAGAAGAACCATTGCGGAAGACAGTCTCAACACACATCTTGACAAGTCCCCCCTTCACATATCCCTTGCCCAAGTACACCCCAAACTTCCTCAGAACGAGTTTATCAGACTCGAAGTTGACAGCAAATCCAGCCTTGCTCATCAGAGATACCGAGATTAAGTTCTTTCTCATGTCAGGCACATGTTTCACATTGCTTAGTCACTTCACGTCCCGAAGTCAACTTAAGCACCACCATGCCTCGACCAACAATCTTTGAGAATGATGTGTTCCCCATGAACAATTGTTCTTCAGTCTTGCTTTTCTTGATAGGTACTGAACATGCTCCTATCAGTGCATATGTGTGTTGTGGCACCTGTATCGTACCACCATTCCATCTGGTTGTCATCAACCATGTTGACCTCCGTGACCACAGCACACAAGTCAACTTCAGTGAGGTTAGCTTGTGCTTGCCCTTTGTTCTTAGGTTTGCTCCTACAGACATCAACTTTGTGGCCAATTTTACCACAATTGTGGCATTTCCCTTTGAACTTTGTTTCAGTCGAACCTTCTTTTTGATGTTCGTTGACTTGGCAGGTTTCCAGACTTGACTTAGCCGATGCTTTGCCTTTCCCTTTGAACTTGTGTTCAACCATGTTCACGTCGTATTTACGACTTTGTAGGCTAGTTGAATTTCGGTTTCTAGCCTCCATTTGTAGACGTGTTACCAAGTCTTCGAGAGACATTGCCTTTCGTTTGTGTTTCAAGTAGTTCTTGAAGTCCACCCAGCTAGGAGGAAGCTTCTCAATAAAGCAATTGACTGTGAAGATTTCACATAAGGACATTCCTTCCGCCGCTATTTCGTGGCATAGGAGTTGAAGAGCTACAACTTGTTCCATCATTGGTTTGGAGTCCACCATGCGGAATTCAAGAAACTTCGCAGTTGCGAATTTCTGACATCCAGCATCAAGAGCTTTGTACTTTTTCTCCAAAGCGAGCCACAAGTCCTTGGAGGTTTTGTACTGACTGTACACCAAGTACAATGTGTCGATTAGGCGACCAAGGATCCAACCCTTGCACAAGAAATCCCCTTGGACCCATGCATCAACGCTTGCCACAGTGAAAGCGTCATTATTACCAGGTTGAACGATTGGTTTATCCTCTTTGAGAAACTTGTCCAACTTCAGTGTGGTAAGAAAGAAATACATCTTGTGTTGCCACGTTTTGAAGCCTTGGCCGTCAAATTTCTCCGGCATTGGTCCTGTAGTGACCGTGTTTGAATGGACCACTCGGTTGGCGTTTTCAATTGATCCTTCATTGGTCACATCAGCACCATTCAAAGTTGGAGGTTCATCAATGTTTAGGCCGAGAATACCGTCAATCACATTGTCATTTTCGTTTGCCATCTTCATCAAAAACAACAAACTGAAATTTAGAATAATTTCGAATACTTGAAATTAGACAAATGATTTAATATGCCAAACAAGCATTTTAATTAGTTTGATATACGTTCGCATAAACCGTTAATTACGTTTTTAACGTTTTATCGTTATTACGTTTTTTTATGGGTTTACGGTGTACGTTTTTACCGTTTTTAACGTTTTAACGTTTTTTTTTTCTACATTTTAACGTTTTTACGTTTTAATGTTTTTACGTTTTTTACGTTTGTACGTTTAACGTTTTTAACGTTTCTCAAAACTCGCCAAAAGGCTTTCGTGGAAACCGTTCTTTGATCGCGAGGATACACTTCCAACAAAAATGGTCTTTTCGCGGAATTCACCGAGAAAACATCGCGAAAACCATTTTTAAATATTTGAGATTTCCCAAATTTGTTCGTGTTTTGTAAATCTGTTTTTTAAATATTAAAAAATATATAAAACGGATTTTAGTTTGAATTAAGATAGTAAGTCCGCGAAAATCCGGAGAACAAAACACGAGTCTTTAAAATAATTTCGAATCAACTATTTCAAAGAGAGAAATCAGTTTTACAACATAATAGCGTTTTCTGGAATTCTATTGAATAAAATAGCGATTTAATAATCCTTAAATATACAATTAAGGAAAATATCCGTAGAGGCAAGATATGATCTTTTTCCTTAATTCAAATTATCTCCTGCAGTGTGGCGGTTTATGAGAAGATGAATCCAAGGATACAACTACGGCGAGACCGGTTTCGCATCACCCGAAATCCGGTATCTACGAACTATAAGTTCTACGACATACTCTTGAGACTCTAACAACTTAGAGACTAAACAAGTGAGGGATTTAAATACGATTGATCATTAATTAATATCTATCGATCATTAATTAATATTGATTGCTCACCGTTTGATCATTAATTAATATCTATCGATCATTAATTAATATCGATCGCTCACCATATGATCGATAGCTTACCGTTTACTTACCGGCTCAGCGTTTCGATCGGTTAACGGTTGCCTTTGGATCGCTCAATGTTTCGTTTGGATCGCTCGGTCACCACTCGACTCTATTTCTCAATCGCTCACTCTCCTACTTGATCACCACTTGATCACTTCTCTTTCTCTCTCTCTAAGATTATTTGTTGTTTTTTTTTTTTTGTTTTTTCAAGTGAGGGAGAGAGCCTTTATATAGGCAAGAGATTGAGCATTTGATGTCATGCATGACATCAAAAATTATGAGTGGAGAAGTTAAGCCATTTGAGTGGAGATGACATGGTGAAGACATCATCCATGACATCGAGTTGGATAATTCTATTCAAAATTCCAACAATTTGTTCGTTATTAACGACGAAGTAATCTAAGCAAAGTATGCATCCTCTTGTTATGTCTTTCGCGTTTGTGTAAAAGTAAAGCATAAACACCGTACCTGTTCATACATACTTTGTTCTTTGTTCCCTTCTATTTCAACTAATATTGATTCGAAAATTTACAAAAATAAAATAAAATAAAGAGACATGTAACAACTTAAAAAAAAAAGGTTAGGCGCACACGAGGGCGAAAGGTCAAGCGAGTGGAAGGCACTTGCACAAACGAAGGACTAAAAACTTACTCCATAAAGCATAAACTGGTTTAAATTTTATTTTAATCGCCAAAACCAGTTATAGAAACGATCATACATCAAAGCTAAGGAAAGAATCTACTTTAGTTGGTATCTTTAAATCAAACAATTCTAAAATATTAAGAGATTAAAAGGAAAAAAAACAATTAATAAGAATGAAGGGTGTCATGATCACTACCTTTCAAGAAAGAAGCAAAAATATTTATGTAATAGATTCGTTTTCGTTTATTGGCTGATGGATTCACATACAAAAGTGAAGGACGTTGCTTTTACATGTGGCTCTCATGTCCAAATTCCATTTTTTTATAAACCTTTATTAATCTTGTTTCTTCCACTTCGTCTTCTCTCTTTCTACTTCTTAATCTGTCATCACAAGTTCTCCTCATATATCTTCCAAGTATCCTCCATAAGAGCTGTCCCCGTAATAATTTACATAGCTGCCTGCTTCAGTGGAGAAGACCATTCGAGGCCCTAGGCCTGGTATGACCAATCTTTCTTCTTCTTTTTTTCTCTTTTTCTTTTGCTGCTTAGTAGATGCGACGACTTCGATCTAACTTTGATGTTATTCAAGCGCTCAATGTTTTATATATATATAATGGTTGTCTATGATGATCATGGCAGGCCAATGATAGTAAATAATCTGGGTGGAGATATGGGAGGTGGAAGATCGACCAGAATCAGAATGTGCAGTTTATAATCTGTCTTTAGTTAGCCCTGTAGAAAGAGATTTATTGATCGTTTCATCGGATTATTTGATAGAGAGGTTTTCTTTGGGTTTTGTGATTCTTTCAAAAATGGAAGGGGAAGAAGACACTGTGGCAGGTTCAAGCATTCCAAAGAAGAAAATGGCGAAACAGCTGACTGGAAAACGCGAAGACACTCTGCTTCATTCAGCAGTGAGACGCGGAAACAAAGACAAAGTTGTTGAGATTCTTATGCAAACCAGAGAGTCAGAGTTGAATGAGCTGTTGGGGAAACAGAACCAATCAGGCGAAACTGCACTTTATGTTGCAGCAGAGTATGGTGATGTAGAGATTGTGAAGGAGATGATCAGTTACTATGATCTTGCCCAAGTTGAGATCAAAGCAAGGAACGGATTTGATGCTTTCCACATTGCTGCAAAGCAAGGAGATCTCGGTACGTGTAAAACCCTTTGAAAATAGCCATTAAAACCAGTTGAATGCGTCTTAAGGATTAGGGGTTTTCGGACTTTTACAGATGTGTTGAAGGTTTTAGCAGAGGCTCATTCGGAGCTAGCGATGACGGTGGATCTATCGAATACAACAGCACTGCACACAGCAGCAACACAAGGACACACGGAAGTGGTAAACTTTCTATTGGAATTGGGAAGCAGCCTCGCTGGAATTGCCAAGAGCAATGGCAAGACGGCCCTGCACTCTGCATCAAGGAACGGGCATGTCAAAGTCATTAAGGCTCTCTTGGCATCGGAACCTGCGATTGCAATCAGGATGGACAAAAAGGGCCAAACAGCCCTTCACATGGCAGTTAAAGGAACAAATGTTGAGGTCGTGGACGAGCTTATCAAAGCGGATAGGTCGTCTATCAATATAGCCGACACAAAGGGAAACACCGCGCTGCACATTGCAGCCCGAAAAGGCAGATCTCAGATTGTTAAGTTGCTACTAGCCAACAACATGACGGACACAAAAGCTGTTAACCGATCAGGCGAAACTGCACTTGACACAGCAGAGAAGATTGGGAATCCCGAAGTGGCTCTTATCTTACAGAAACATGGTGTTCCCAGCGCCAAGACCATTAAGGCATCCGAGCCTAACCCTGCTCGAGAGCTGAAACAAACTGTAAGTGATATCAAGCATGAGGTTCACAACCAGCTTGAGCATACACGCTTAACCAGAAAACGTGTTCAAGGAATAGCCAAACAGCTCAACAAAATGCACACAGAAGGTCTAAACAATGCAATCAACTCGACAACTGTTGTAGCTGTTCTGATTGCTACAGTTGCTTTTGCAGCCATCTTCACTGTCCCAGGGCAGTATGAAGAAGACACAAGTAAAATTCCAGATGGGCATTCTCTCGGGGAGGCGAATATTGCATCGACGACTCCATTCATAATTTTCTTCATCTTTGATTCGATCGCTCTCTTCATCTCCTTAGCAGTCGTGGTGGTTCAGACATCAGTGGTGGTAATAGAGAGCAAGGCCAAGAAACAGATGATGGCTGTGATAAACAAACTCATGTGGCTTGCCTGTGTTCTCATCTCTGTTGCCTTTTTGGCTTTGTCATTTGTTGTTGTTGGTGAAGAAGAGAAGTGGCTAGCTATTGGGGTGACTGCTATTGGGGCAACTATAATGATCACAACATTAGGGACGATGTGCTACTGGATAATACAGCACAAGATTGAAGCTGCCAATGCAAGAAACATTAGAAGATCCTCCATCAACAGTAAATCTGGATCCTGGGGGATTCCACAGCTAACAGATTCTGATATTCTCCAAAACGAGTGTAAGAAAATGTACGCAATCTGACTTTGACGATACTCAATCCAGATTCACATTTATGTACATGGCAAGAAGTTGATGTACCTTTTTTCTGACACGGTTGATTAAATGAGTTGATGCCGGTGAAGCTCTGGTATTGAGGAGTTACCTGAGATGCTTCGAACCGGAGAAATCGAATAAGGATTAGATCAGAAAGGAAGAGAGTAACGTTAATGCAAAACCGATTCTGAATGGGGAAGAAATGTGCATTAATTTAACCTATAGCTTTAAGAGTTCAGCTATATATGATCAACAACAAAAGTTACTAGGAGTTAAATAAAATAAAAAGCTAAATCCCGAGAAAAATACATGTTGGATACTGGTTCCTGTTCTATGGATTTCCTAACCAATGGATACTTTGGTAGGAAATTTACATTATAAATACTGAAGAAGGGATAGTTTACACTCAATGTTGAGAATCTTGAGATAGCTGTGGTCTTTTTTCCAGCATCTCGTAATAGAGAACAAAATTTTCCTGCAACGAGATGGTTGTTGGGTCTTCAGAGGGCAAATGAAAAGAAAGATACAATCGATGAGCAGAACTTGGATGTACTCACCTTTTGAACGATCTCAAATGAGTTTGGATCAAAACAGTGATATGATCCTCTTTCATACGCATTTGTTTTCACGAGAGGTTCCCCAATTCTAATGAACCAGAACCTGTGTTCTTTGTGGTAGAACCAGCCCCTATTGTAACTGCAAAATAATAAGAGGTAGGCAGCTTTATCCTTCAGTGCATTGCAATCTGATACCAAACCAGGAATAAATATGACAGAACCAATTTTCAAGTCATGGAGAAGAAAGATGGAATCAAAGATGATGTTATGCTTTCATACCCCCTTTCTTCTTCAAATGTGAAGACAAATTCATCTTAAATATATATTCTAAATTCGATATATGTCAATTATGATGAATATTTCCGAAGAAGCATTTTTAAATTCACAATACTAGAGAAACAAAATAAAATTATAATGATGAAAAGTACATACAGTTCATTTGCCGCATATAATTGCGCCTCATCTTTCGGCATGCTGCATGAGAAAAACCGTTAAGGTTGTTTTGACATGAGAGCACATAAAAAACAAGTTGTTCAATCCCAAAGACATATACCTATAGAATACGTAAAACAATGTTTCTACCAATAATTTTGAAAAGAGCCCTTGCTGCATCCACCAAAAAAAAAAAAAAACAGCTCATGTAAGAATACACAAACCCAGATGGACAAGTGAATGATGGTACTTGTGAGAGAGTAGAGTGACTTACATGTAGAGGTGGAGGGCTTTTTGCGTAGTAACACTGCGGTACACTGAATTCTGGATCACCTTTAGAGGGTTCATTGGACCATGGCGAGCCAAAAGTCTTATGAATATTTTCTGTTGAGTTCAAATTTAACCCCAGTGTTGTCAGATCAATCCCAAGAGCCAAAGAAGTCAAGTCAGGGTCAGTCATCTTTATCACACTGAGCAAACCAAGCAAGCCAAACCGATCAGGATTTGACTGTGTCACCTGCGTTGATTTCAATCCCACATCTCTAAAAGGTTGACTAGCAGCTGACATCTGCTGCAAGCGATACTGCGACGTGTTCTGTTGGTGCTGATATTGCTGGATAAGCTGCTGGTCATAACCCATCCCAGTGACAGAATTTGCAGAATTCATAGATCTTAATCCGATACTCGGTGGTCCACCAGTCTGAAATCAATCAAATGTACAGAACAAGAACTTTGGTTTCATGAAGTGAAAACAGCCTGTTTTCCTTTATTACAGACTATACCATACCTGAGAGTGGTAAGATGGATGCGAAGATGAGAAGATGTCAGACCCATGTAAGGAGACACCACTACTACTCACAGCTTGAGCATGTTGTTGTTGTTGAGGTCGATGTGACGCGTATGCTCCACCTAAGTTAAACCCACCAGACCTTCCCATCTGCAAGTAGCCGCAATAGAGGATCATGTAAATGTTTTGAATGATAACTTTCAATGAAAAAAATTAAGCCCAATGACATTCTTTGACAAGCTAAAACTTACAGATAATTGTTGAGATTGCATCATTAAAATTGAATTCTCATGGAGTTGTTCTTTATGATGCATATCCATAGCATAATCAGCATTACTACCTGTATAACACCGATGAATCTTGTCATGACTTATACATTAATCAGAAATCTATTTCTAAGAAGAACAAATAAACTGAATGCAGACACCATGCAAGTGTCAGAAATAATAATAGATGAACATTCTGTACTAGTATTATAATGATAATTTAAGAGGGTATCATCTTATTGGATCATGAAGATGATTAGTAATTCTGCAGGTGTATGATCACAAAATCACTCTCTAATCTCTTCAACACCAAATATCATGCCAACGTAGATCGTTCCATTTGGGGAGAAAACCTCAAATTCCATAATGCACACAAATAAGAGAGAAACTGAGAAATTTTCTATCCAATTGTAACATCTAAAAAATGTTGCAGATCAAAAGGGGGACCTTTATATCCTGGCAATGCTGGAAAATCTTCATTTTGGATGCTGAACTCTTGATTTTGCTGAACTATGGGGCTGATTCCAAGGCCTTGTTTCAATCGAGACCCTGCGAATTTTTAGAAATGGACGGAGTATAATTTTGGTTCAAACTGTTAAAGAAAGAAGATAGAATGAAAGGTTTCTATTAATTACCCAGTTGTCCTTGACCGCTGGCAGAGCTGGGGCGGCTTGTGAGCTGAGGAAAATCATTATTTATATCAAATGGAGAAGTGTCGGTGGAGTTCATATCATTCAGCAAGCCCATAGAGCTTAGACTGTTCAATGCTTGAACATGATTTTGGGAAAGTCCCCCAGCTGTAGGGTAAGAATTTCCCAGCATCGAAAGAACCTGCGGAGATCCTGAAGAAAAAGGGAAGAATATAAGAGTTTACATAAATCATAAAGATTCTAAGAGTCGCACATTTTGAGGATAATGTATGGTTATTGGTTACTAAATTTAATTGATTTTGTAATTCAAACAAAAGCATGTGTTATTGGATCATTGATTTTAAAATCTTTGTCAAAAAAAATTTTATTTGATTAGTTGAAATCCAGTGTTATTCGTTTATTGATTTCTTCTCGGATTTAGTAAGATTTTAATTTCACATTTACTAATGGATTTGTAAATCGAGTTAAACCATACAAATGCGTAACTAATTTCAACAAACAGCAGAAAAGGATACAAATCATAAAGTACCTTGCGGAAGGACCCCACCCATCATGCGATTTTGCCCAATATTTCCAGATCCGCTATTTACAGCCAAATTTAGCCTTGAACCAAGACTCGGAATCGATAAGCCTCCACCAGAGCTCAAAGTCCTACCCATTGTGCCTCCACCGACTATATTCCCCATGGAACTCGTCATCCGAGAACCTGCATTTCCCAAAATTGGAGAAACTCCCAATCCTGGTATAGTAAACCAATTAATGAAGGCAGATGTAGAAAAAATCCAGGAATAGAGCCACTGAAACCGATTCCTGTTATTACTGAATTAAGGGTTTCCAACAGTATTTATACCTCCCCTATTAGTGAGCCCTGAGTGTCCATGAGAGCTACCATGAGATATCTGCAAATGAGAATCCAAAAGCAAACTTTGTAGCAAAGCCAAAGCAAGAAGTCATCTTTTTCATTATTTTCAGGACACCAACACATGTGTGACTGCACCTGAGAGAGTGCAACTGGAATATTGGTGGATGCAAATCTTCCATTCGAAATACTTCCATTTTGCTGTTGGACACCAGCAGAAGGAACACCATTTAGACCTGAATTTCTCGATCCAAGGGTACCCGACAAATTGGGAACATTAAAGTTTCCATGAATATTATGCAGGCCTTGAATCGATCCTATAGAGAGAAAAGAACCAATATAAGTTCAAAGAATTCAGACGGAAATAACACGGGAAACATCTACCCACCAGCATGATGGAAAACTGGAGACGCTGCCCCAGACTGACCAGAGAAAGAAGAAGTAAACGTTCTCCCTGAACCGTCTGACAAGTTCGAGGTAGACCCGTTTATTGAGGACTGAAAACATCATTGGAATTACCACTAGTCAGAGGATTGATTAACATAATATATCATAGAAGGTACATTGACAATACTAAAACACATTGATGTAAAGATATATGGAAGTACATTAAGTAAACTTGACATTTGCAGATATTAATTAACTCCACAAGCAAAAGTTCATCAGCAAACCAAGCAGGAACCCTCTCAGTGAACTCAGGACTGAAAGATTGTAGTAGTAAACGATTGATTGTCCTGAAACGAATGATTAATTAGTGAGGCATAAAATACATGGAGAGGGAACAACTTTGAATCGATCACAGAACTATAAACAGTACAGCTTCAACGCATCTATACATACATTACAAACAATCAAAACCCCTTCAGGAACTAGATGGGTATTAACTAAAAACTGGATTGAAAAGTCTAATCTCAGCAACCAGATTAAGGGTTCAATAGAAAGATCAACCATTGCGAAATCGGAAAAAAGGATGGCCGAAAATAAACAAAAACCCTAAAACACTCAGATTTATAATCTGCAATCAAACGAAATAGAACCTGACAATAATATGGACTCAAAGGATGAATGACGAAACACAATCTCGAAGCTCCGAGGATCAAAATTCTAGAAGAAGGAGAAGAAATCGGGAAAAAAAAAATCGGATCTTTTTGTAGGACTAACCGTTTTACTCTTAATATGTTTTGAACCGTCCTACTTCGGAACTCGGGAAACTTAAAGGGAGCCTCTTTTGCTCTACAAGTATTTGTACTTAATTTCAGGGTTCATGAGAAACATAAACAAGTTTTTATGGTAAATTAACAATAAGTTTAGTAACTAGGAATTAGGTTTACTATACATGCACATAAAATTTAATAATTTTCTATAATTATATGTTGAATACATGCACATAAAATTTTATTGGTCATTGTATATTTTTTACTTTTTTAATTAGGTTTATTTTGTTGAATATTTATATGAATGAGTTGTCAAAATTTCATTTCCAGTTTTAAACAACATTGATTTGACCATATCTGAATGAGATTAAATTTTTCATTTTCAATTTATTAGTTTTATATCGTCGATGTCAAAAACTATAATAATAGATATATAATAGTATAAATTTTATTCGAAAAACGTTGTCAAGAGCCTCTTTTCTTATCTTGATGCAAACTAAATCCCCATACAACCGTCATACCGTCCATCTCCTTGTTCTTGTATGGAAGATATCTTGTTTCTAACATGCTTATCTATCAGTTGGACCAATTGTGCTGATGGAGTTGGTGTTTCTCCATGTCGTCTACTGTTTCTTTCTTTCCATACTGAGTGAACTGTGAGCTGAAAAATGTATCTCGTCAAAAACAGCAATCCTTACCCAACGACTTGTCTGAGAGGAGCTTGAGAATAACATTCCAATCCGTTGAGAAGCTCCAATTTGGTAGCTTGGTGGTGAGTCCAGCCCATACTTCCTCCGAATAACTGCAGGTGAAGAACAAGTGGTTTCGATTTACGTGATCTTATTTTCTCTGTTTGCAGAAAAGTTGCCATAGAGCAGTTGTACCTACACAAAGAACACTACAGCCTCGAAGTTGCTTGATCCTTGATTGGTATTTCTCTTTGTAAGATAGGATTTATTGTCATACTATATGAGAGAAGTTGCAGTTTCCAGATCCTGCCATATATATTTTGGGAACAAAATATACTTCACTTATATGTGGTGAAGAAACCAAACTAGTAAGCTACGTATGAAAGCTAGCACTGCAGATTTTGTACATACATACTATACATATGTGGCTAATGAAGACATAAAGGCAAACAAACATTTAAAAAAAAGAAGGAAAAAGAGATCAAAATGTTGCATCTGTCTTAATTCAGTATGATACCTTAGAAGAAGGATAAGGGATTTTAGGATTCTTTATAACAGGTTTGAGGATGCTTTGCTGTTCAATATTAGCTACATCATATTCAATGATTTGGGAAAAATAACCAAGAGTGCGGTTTAATCGAATGTGCCTCAAGATTCCGAGGACGTATATTTGAGAATAGCAGCGTCAATCCTCTCCTTGTCTCTAGTTGCAAATGATTCTAAGAGAACTCCGTTTTTGTAGAAGTGAAAGAGAGGAACCGCCTGAAGATTGTGGTAAATCAAACTCTCTATGATACAGTCTTGTTGTTGAATGTTGTTTATATACCAAAAATTCCAAAGAGGGATTACCTTGATACGGAGCCTTTCAGCGACTTCAGATTGTTCATCATATTCATCTACCACCTACAAAAAGTATTTACGCTATCAATCGATTTTTTCTCAACTTCACTCATCAGAATGAGAGATCAAATACACACATTATGCTTAAGGAAGATAACAGGAGCTTCTTGGTCACCAGATTGCTTGCACAGCTTTGAGAAGCCCTGCTCTATGTATTTACAACTCCCACAGGCAGTACGATAGAAATCAACCACAACCAAAGAATTAGTTTCTTTCGATTTTTCAAGGACTCTAAGCAATTCATCATCTGTCTTGAACTCAGTGACGCACTCCACAGGACATAGATCATCATTTTCATCACATAAGTCCACTTGGTTTTCCTGACCTAAGCTGTTTGCTCTCCCACGCTGAAGCGTGCAGCCCAATGCCATGTTTATACGCATGGATGAAGTCACAACTCTTGGAAACGACAACCTGACTCCAGTGTTGCGGCAGATCCATCTAGAGTTTCCAACAGTATTTATACCACCCCTATTAATGAGTCCTGAGTATCCATGAGAGCCACCATGAGACATCTGCAAATGAGAATTAAAAAAAACAAAACAAAAAAAAGCAAACTTTAAAGCAGAATCACAGCAATGCATTATTTTCAGGATAACATTGACAATACTCCAACACATTGATACAAAGACATGTGGCAGTACATTGAGTAAACTTGACATTTGCAGAGATTAATCAACTCCACAAGCAAAAGTTCATTAGCAAACCAAGCAGGGACTCTTAAGTGAACTCAGGACTGAAAGATTGTAGTCGTAAATGGTTGATTGGCCTGAAACGAACGATTAATTGGTGAGGCAGGAACACAACTAGAAAACAAATAAATACATGGAAAGGGAAAAACTTTGAATCGATTACAGAATTGGAGTACAACACAGAACTATATAAACAGTATAACTTGAACCCATCTGAAACATACATTTCAAACAACCTATTCAGACACTCACAGAGAATTAAGACAAAACCAGATTGAACATATTCTAATGTCAACGAAGGATTCAATTGAAAGTTCAACCATTTCGAAATCGGAAAAAGGATGCCTCAAAATAAACGAAGACCCTAAAGCAATTAGATTTGTAATCCAGAAGCTCAAAGGAACGAAATTCTCGAAGATGGAGAAGAAATCGGAATTAAAAATCTGATCTTTTTGTTTTGTAGTACTAACCGATTTCTCTAAATTTGCTTGGACTGTCCAACTTGGGAACTCGGAAACGAGGCGAACTTGGTATCGAAATTGTCAGACATGGCATAGACCATCATATGAAACAACTTTGACTTTTTTTATTTATCTTCTTCACTTATTTTCAACCACAAATCCAAATTTCGTATCTTGACTACACTAGTTACGCCCATGCAACCCACTTCCCCTACTACAACGTTAAAGTTAAAGATATCATTTGAATCATTATTATATAAGTGGTATATAATTTGTGTAGATTAAAAAATAAATGTATTTTTTGGAAAATGTATCTTATGAGAATTCTAATTTCCGAAATAAATATTCAATTTAGTTATGATTGTTTGAGTTGGATACTCTTAAATTTTGTATTTATATTTATTGCTATATATATATATATTAAAATTGAAATTGATACTCTTTTAATTGTAATTAATCTCATCATCAAACCCAATTTTGAATTTGATACTCTTTTAATCAATTTCATTATTGCATTTGTAAATGGGGACAATAATTCGATATATTAATAAAAATAACATGAACCATATTAGTAATATGATATTACCATAACACAGAATTAAGTAATTAACAAAGAAAAAATCACAAAAAAAACACTCCGAATGAGGAGATGATAGTGATGATGTTGTTTTAGACATGATCCTCGGTTTTGGAAGAGTCTGAATTTGCGATGACCCATTGACTTTCTCATTAGCAGTACCTTTATACAAAAAATAAAATAAAAAATAAGTATTAGCAATTTATTAATAAATTAACGAATCTATTGAGAATGTAATAAGTTACCTTGTTCAATACTTTGAGTATTCTTTTGTTTTGTGCTTCAAATGGAAAAAGTATATAACACTGAAGATCACAAGTAAAACCAAAAGTACTGCAAAGATAATTCCAACAAGGAATGCAAAACCCAATGATCCTATTTTCTTGGTTTTATGTTTCTTCTTCGAACCTACAATTTTATTAAAATTTTGCATATCATATAAAATCTTATGTAATAAAAGGCGTAAGAATGTCTGATTGAAACATAATAAAATGAAGCAATTTTCTTAAGTTTGAAGTGCTCTCATGAACTGCATTACTCAATGAAGTCGTCGCATTGTGTTTTGCCAAATGTGGAAAATATACGAAAAAAACATGAAATAATACTTTGATATGTATAGTAATTTCTCTATTTGGATATTTGCATCTGCTCAGTTATTTTATAGATAGTTGTATACTGTCTTGTTTGACTAGAAAAGCTTCTCCATATTATATACTTGGACCGTCCTAATTCGGAACTCGGAAGCCAGGCGAACTTGGGTATCGATTTTGTTAGCCATGGCATAGACCATATAGTAAACATGTACATTAATATTGACTCTTTGATTTATCTTCTTTACCTAACTTCAACCATGCACAGATCCAGATTTCTTATCTCATAACACTAAATAAATTAGATAGGCCCATGCAACCAATTGCGCTACTACGACGTTATAGAATTAATCTGAAAATATATATTCTTTTGCTTAAGAAATTAAAAATATTATTATAAGGTGATATATACTTGTGTAGAATAAAAAAAATTATTATTTATAAGGTGATATATACTTGTGTAGAATAAAAAAAAATATTATTTTGTTGTATCTAATGAGAGACCTTCAAATTTTGGAGATAAAAAAATTCAATTTAGTATATGTTAGGTGAGTTGGATACTTTATTATGTTTACTGAAATTGATATTCTTCTAATCAGTTTCATTGTAACCAAATTCATCATCAAACCAAAATTTAAAATTGTTACCCTTCATTGAGTTATTCTGGGGCTGATTGGTGTGCAACTATGAAGATTTTTACTACAACTAAAAGTATCTACAGTCAAATTTCATCCAATCACACTTTTACTTTATTTTTTATTTTTAAAGTCCTAACAGCCCCTAAATTCTCTCTAATTTCTTTTGCTTCTATTTTTTTAAAGCCACAAGAACATGACTTTTAGAAGACTGTACGATTCTTTTTTTATTTTTTTAACAATGATGTATATTAATAGTAAGAATTAGATAAAACAATAATAATTAATAGAAAAATTCTACACAGAACAATAAAAACAAAATTATTTATAATAGGATCAAGAATTATTCAAAAACAATAAAAAATCAATAATCGATAAACATACTAATTCAAAAAAAAATGTAAAACGAAATTAAAAAATTAGAACTAACATAATATACTATTTTTAGACTATCACTAACATTATAAATACCATGAGCTACTGATTTGTATTAAATTTTGGCATGAAATAATAAATATAAGTAAATTTATTTGTTTAAAATATTTATCTATTAGTTTATTTCTAAAGATTTGTAATTTTTTTCTTAAATGTAATTATTAATAAAAAAATTTTGTTATATCGGTATAATTTAAAAATATCATAATTTTAAAATTAAAGTCACAGCTTCTACAATTTTTATTACCAATCAAACTTTTATAAATAATTAAAGTCAGAGCTTTTACAGTTTTTTGTTACCAATCAGACTTTCACAAATATTTTAAAGTTACAATCACAGTATCTACAGCCAAATTCTCTGCAGCCAAAAGTCTACAGTAACATTCTGTAGTAAAAATCCTTACCAATCGGCCCCTTTATTGAACATCAAGATATATATATATATAATTCAATAACTGCTAAAATAACGGTAACAATAACTCAACACATCGTGGGAACCATAACATAAAATTAACTGATAAGAAACCACGTAAAGAATTGGAATATATATATAGCTCCCCCAAGGTGATGGAAGCGATGATGATGTTTAATTTAGACATCCTCTGTTTTGGAAGTTTGAGTTTTGGATGAGTCGTTGATTTTTTCTGTAGCAGTTTCTTTATACCAAAAAAAAAAAAAAACTATTAGCATCTCGTTATTAAAGAAGTGATCTATATCGAGTATCGACTGTACGTAAGTTTACCTTGTTCAGTACTTTGAGCTTTCTTTGTCTTGTGCCTGAGATATAAACAGTAAATAACACATATGATCACAATGGTAACCACAATTGCTGCTATGATGATTCCGACAAGGGCTCCAACATCCACTGATCCTATTTTCTTGCTCTTATGTTTCTTTTTCGAACCTGCAATTTTATTAAGTTTATATACTATATCAATATTAATGTACTAAAAGGCTTTAGAATATATGATTGAAACATAATAAAATGAAGCAATTGTTACTTTTGTTACTTTTGCGTGGAGAGCTCTTAGAAACTGCTTTATTCACAACGATCACTTTCGAGCGAGCGACTCTGGCTAGAAGACGACCTTTTACTACATCTTCAACAAAGACCATCATGGACGATTCTTGATCCATAACATATTTTTGATCGTCTTGTCTAAACAGAGAGAAAGCAGGGCGGTAAGTTTTTATTTAGTTTCAGCCATGTGAAAAATTGAAATAGAGTTCTCAGGTGTTCTTACTCTGAGGCAGCATCTCTTGTGGAAAGAGCATATCCAGAAGTTAAAGAGAGAGACACGAATACGAGGAGGAGGACGAGGATGAGATTGGAAGCCATTGAAATCGATGCTTTGTGTGCTTGTCAATGTGGGAAAGAAAGTATACGAATAAACATGAAAGAAGACTTTGCTATTTGTAGTGATTTATCTATCTGCCTATTTGCGTGTCTGCTCACTTATTTTATTTGTCAACTTGTAATAAACTCAGATAGTTGGAAGTGCTATCTGGACCGATTGGTTAGCTGTCTTTTTTGGTTTTCTTGATTATAGCTTTAGGCTGTCTGCGTTTGACTAGAAAGCTTCTTAAGTTTAATATATATGTACATATACAGTTACAATTATGGATATTTATACATCAAGTAGTAACTGATTTCATGAAAACTATGACTTTCACATTTTTTTTATTACAATAATAAATTAGTTCATATGTTTCTAATAATTTAAAGAAAACTATGTTTTTCTAAGTTTGACACTACCAATAAGTTTTGGGCATTTATGAAAAGGAAGTTAAGACTTTGATAGAAATTAAGACAAAACCAAACAATATGTCTTATCTTATTTGTACTGGAGGAAAAACAAATGTTAGTAGACAAAAGCAATATCTTATTATGACTTTTCGATTTTTTTTTTGAAAGATTTGAATAGTTGAAAGTTTTAAAAATGATATTTCTATCTTCTAATGCCAGTTTTAATTATGTAGTCATAAAAATTATAATATCATGTATATCTATTTGAAATTTTGTATGTCGATTGAGTAAATTATTATTGTTTACAGAAAAATATTTCATTGTTTGTATAAAATTTTTTGGAAATATATAATATATGCATATGAGTTCCATATCATTTTCTAGACTGTTTGTTTTTGTAGGAGACAATATGACATTTACATATATACTAAATAATTTGATACAAACACTGGAATATTTTTCTGTAAATAATACTAATTTTAATTCACTTTTTTAAACTAATTCAAATTGATAAAAATCATAATAAATTTATATCCAAAAGAAAATGGAACAATATTTTACCATACAACTTTTTGAAAAATATCTATAAGTCATAAGTCATAAGAGAATACCATTGGTGAATCTAACACTAGTTATAAGAGCGAAGAGGAACAAGAGAAGGACGGTATTGAACGAGAACATGGTTGAGTGTAGAAACATATTTGATCGATCTCAGTATTTTTCCATTAAAGGAGAATTTATTTGTATATCTAGAAAAAATATAGTTATGTGTGCTGTAATGGTGTGCGAGTCATCAACTTCCCGTACTTTATATATACACTTTTGTGTAGTAAATAACTATTTGCAGAATTAGTCCACTTTATAAACTCTTTTTTTGCTGAATTTTATAAAGGCAAGATGAGATTTTAATTTGTGAAATAGTTTAATATATGGCACCTAGTTATACATTTTTGATGTTTAGTATTGCACATTATTGTTTGTTGAATAGAAATTCTCGCTTCATACACAATGCTGGTGGAAGATTGTATGGAGTGACAATAATTGGCCACAACGAATATTTCCTCCCTGACTTCCCAAACGGATTAAAACCATCAGTACATAAACCCAAATATACATTTTTTTGTTTCACTCGCAAAATCTGGATATAAAGAAGTAAAATGCTTCCAAGCTCCAGCATCAGAAGGATGTGAAATTTCCCCGTTGAAGGCATGTTCTGCATGCCATCTCATCGATGCAACTGTCATTTCTGACTGATATAACCTCTTAAGCCTATCAGATAAAGGCAAATACCACATACGCTTGAACGGAATTTTCGTTCTTCCACTCGATACTTGAAATCGTTCCTTCCCACAAAAACTGCAATGAATCAAATTGGCAGTTTCTCTCCAGAATATCATACAATTCTCCCGACACACATCAATCATTTGATATGGCAATCCAAGACATGAAACCAATTTCTGAATTGCGTAGTATGAAGCTGGTGCCAAATTATCTTCCGGTAGATAATCTTTGAAAAAATCAGCCCATGCGTCGACGCAATCCTCACTTAAATTATAATCCGTCTTTATATTCATCATCCTCATTGCAGCTGATAACGGAGAATGCCCCACTTTGCAACCAGGATATATTGGATTATTTGCAGCATCTAACATTTCAAAAAATCTTCTAGTTTCTAAATTGGGTTCCTCCTCAACATTGGAATTCGACATAGTTTCATGAACGACTTCTTCTCTACCAATTCCCTCTACGACATTTTCTTCTATATTGGTACTACTACCATAATCTCTAATATTATCTGATTTCGGTCTTACGCGTTCACGCCTTCTATCTACACAACTAGGCCCAGATCTTAAATCCTCTCTATGTGAAAACCAAACAGAGTATCCCGGTGTAAAACCTCCCCAAAATAAGTGATTCCAAACTCTTTCCTTGTCTAAGAAACGATTATTTTGACATTTAATACAAGGACAACACATAATACTTTCTGTACGAGTCATTTCTTGATTTGATGCGAACTGCATGAACTCTGATAATCCTTCTTTGTATTCACGCCGAATATCTCCTGTTTCTTCGTCTAAACGTTGATACATCCACGCTCTAACTTTATAAATGTTATGAGATGTCATTTTGAATTTTATTTTTTTTTTTGAAATAAATCAAAAATTATAAGAAAGTTTAAAGTTTTTTTCTTTTGTTTTTTTTTCGTTAGAGAAGATAGAAGAACAAGTGTGGAGAGAAAAGAACGAGCGGGGAGAATTTATAGATAATTTTTTCGACCACAACCGTGGTCGGAAATTAGTCGGAAAAGGCTTTCCGGCCAAATTCCGACCATTGTTAGGTAGCCTCTTTTCCACGTGCTTACCTACTTTTTCCGACCAAAATTTCGACCAATTTTCCGACCATAATTCCGACCAAAATTCCGACGACTTCTCGAGGAATCTGCGGTGGTCGGAATTTTTTAAAAATTTCCGACTAGTTTCCGACCACTGTCTCGGTGGTCGGAAATTTTTTTTTTTCCGACCAAAATTTCCGACGATTTTTTGAGGAAACTTCGGTGGTCGGAAATTTTCAAACTTTTTCCGACTAGTTTCCAACTACCGTCTCCCTGGTCAAAAATTAGTCGGAAATTTCTCGGAACTTGGTCGGAAAACGCTATGTTTTCTTGTAGTGTAACAAATTATATGTTCACGTCTCTCGAACCATAATTCATGAAAAAATGACATATAATGCTTCTTTAAAATTCGTAATAGTTCAGAACTATCTTCATCAAGAAACTTAACCCTCATCAGTCGGAATAACACAATAAATGAAGAAGTTGTGTTTGTTCGCTATATTAATGCATATGATGAGTGGAATAATGGAATGCAAGTTATCAACTTTGCCTATTTTATATATTCCTTCTAAAATTTAATCCAACTACACTCGTCTATATCAATTAAATTTTTGTATGATCATTTTTATAGCTTTCAATGCAGATTCAGTCCAAAATCATATATATTAATACCATGGTTCTTTTATTTTTGTATAGTATTTTGATATGAATATTTTAAAAAGAAATGCATTTGAAAAGATCGACACTTAAAGAAGACGCCAAGTAAGGGTCATATTCGACAGAATCATGAAAAAAAACAATGCTTAGGTAGTAAAAAAAGAGGCAAATTTGGTTGTCTTATTATATAAAGTAGGGTTTTTAAAAATTAATAATTTATAAGATCGTGACACGTGTCGTGTGAATCGATTTAAGATTTCGATACGTGTCAAAATTATCAAATTTTAAAAAATGTAAATAATGTTGAAAATTTTCAAAGATTTAATTATATAAAAAAATATACTAATTTATTATAATTTATTCTTTTTATAAAATTTACGATATCTATCTATTTTATGATAAAAAAAAATATAAAAGAAAAAAACTAATGTATTCTTTTTTATAAATTTTTGATAAAATAAAAATATAGTAATATTTTCTTTTTCTAGCATAAATGTAAATTAAGTAACCTAAAACCATTGAAAAAAAAAATTTATTTTTGTTGATTATAATCTTTAAGACAGAATTTGGTTACAACTCTTGTCTCCTGGCCCAAGTAGGAAACTATTAGGATTCGGGTCCAAAGTTTATATAAATATTTTAGGCCTATGTTGATAAACTCAGATATTTTAGGCCTATCATTTATAATAAACTCAGATAGTTGGAAGTGCTTTCTGGACCGATTGGTAAGCTGTCTTTTTTGGTTTCCTTGATTATAGCTTTAGGCTGTATGCGTTTGACTAAAAAAGCTTCTTAAGTCTTAATATCTTATTATATAAAATATTATATAAAAGAGAATTTTCAAAAGTTAGTAACTCATAGGATGGTGACACATGTCATGTTAATTGATTTAAGATTTCGATACGTGACAAAGTTGAGAAAATGTCAAAAATTATTATAAGGAAACTATACAAAAATATAATTAGCTACCATTATTCGGTAAATAAAAAATTTATATAGAAAATATACAAATTGTTATTTGATAAAAAATGTAAACTTTCATAATTAAGAAAATTTAATTTTTATACAAATTTTTTTTTTAAAAGTAAATTTTCTTAATTATGAAAGTTTACATTTTTTATCAAATAACAATTTGTATATTTTCTATATAAATTTTTTATTTATCGAATAATGATAGCTAATTATATTTGTGTATAGTTTCCTTATAATAATTTTTGACATTTTCTCAACTTTGTCACATGTCGAAATCTTACTTGGGCCAGGAGAAAACTTTCCTACTTGGGCTAGGAGAAAGAGTTGTAACCAAATTTTGTCTTACGATTATGATCAATAACCAAATTTGTCTCTTTTTTTACTACCTAAGTATGTTTTTTTTTTTTCATGATTCTGTCGAATATGACCCTTACTTGGCGTCTTCTTTAAGTGTCGATCTTTTCAAATGCATTTTTTCACAAAAAAACTATTCATATCAAAATACTATACAAAAATAAAAGAACCAGGGAATTAAATATATATGATTTTGGACTGAATCTGCATTGAAAGCTATAAAATGATCATACAAAAATTTAATTGATATAGACGAGTGTAGTTGGATTAAATTTTAGAAGGAATATATAAAACAGGCAAAGTCGATAACTTGCATTCCATTATTCCACTCATCATATGCATTAATATAACGAACAAACAAAACTTCTTCATTTATTGTGTTATTCGGACAGATGAGGGTTAAGTTTCTTGATGCAGATAGTTTTGAACTATCACGAATTTTAGAGAAGCATGCATTATATGTCATTTTATTTCATGAATGGTGGTTCGACAACATATAATTTGTTAAGCGAGTATATATTGATTATACCGACATTCAACAAACAATAATGTGCAATACTAAACATCAAAAATGTATAACTAGGTGCCATATATTAAACTATTTCACAAATTAAAATCTCATCTTGCCTTTATAAAATTCAGCCAAAAAGAGTTTTATAAAGTGGACTAATTCTGCAAATAGTTATTTATTATTACACAAAAGTTTTTATACATATAGAAATTTCTAGTTGGATCAAACATTAGAACGGATAAAATACGGGAAGTTGATGACTTGCATACCATTACAGCAGCAGCCATAACTATATTTTTTCTATATATACAAATAAATTCTCCTTTAATGGAAAAATACTGAGATCGATCAAATATGTTTCTACACTCAACCATGTTCTCGTTCCATACCGTCCTTCTCTTGTTCCTCTTCGCTCTTATAACTAGTGTTGGATTCACCAGTGGTATTCTCTTATCACCTTCTTTTTTTGGTTTAAGTGTATTATCTTTTCACTTAAATACATCTACATAACGTTTTAGACTTCTACCTTAGATAATATGTGTATAGAAATGAAATGAGTTCACTTATTCTCACCAATTAGGGGAACCAGGGTGTAGTACATCTCAGAGCCGGCAAGAAATGTACGATGAACAGACACGACAAAGTGAGGAGGGTGCGGACAGGATGGGTAGGATCACTCTCGACTGTGGGACTACCGGTGGAGGCAGCGGTGGAAACAACGGTTCCGTGACGATTATCGAAGTATTTGTTGGTCTCTTCTTTATTATTTGGATCGCCATTGGAATCTGGATTGTCTTCGTCCGAAGACAAAAGGCCATGAACGCAGCCGTTGTCAAACCCTATCCAGGTTAATATGATATTGCATTACAGGCGTACCATAAATAAATAGAATTTGCCGTAGTCATTTTTTTTTGACAAAGAAATTGGCGTATAACTATGTGATAAAATGACTTTAAAAACTTGAATCAACTGCCTACACATCTTTTGTAATAACCAAATAAATTTCGAATTATACATGGTATATTGGTATAAAATTAAAGGACATGATTTAGTGATACATAATACATGATGGATTCATTTTCTTACACCACTTAATCTATATAAATTACAGATGATAATATAACAAATACTTAATCTACTCGACACAAAACGAAAAGTTCCCAATCGAACTAGAACATGCAATGGACGTGTGGTCATCAATAATTAAGTATTTAACTGATGTTTTTTGTTAAAGTCATACTGATTATTTGAGGTTAATATAACTTAAAAGAGTTTTAAAATAAAGGGCGTATGTAATTTAATAGGAGAAGAGATGGGCTGTGGAATGGATGAGAAGACGAAAAAGGTTGCCATGAGTGCGCCGGCTGGAAAGGTTTCAAATGGTGACACCAATGTTTGAAACACTTTGTATTCTTAAACTCGTTGGATCTGATCATATTTATTGAATAAAGTTTATTCTCTAGTATTTTTTTCTTATGCATATGATATGATTTATGTTCATTACATGTTTTAGGATTCGTGCCTGTTTTTTTTTTTAAGTAATGAGTTATCGATATTTTTAAATAAGTTATGTGGTAAAATATTTAAAATAATTTTCCATTTTCTTTTGGATATAAATTTATTATCATTTCTATCAATTTGAATTAGTTATAAAAAGTGAATAAAAATTATTATTATTTAGAGAAAAATATTCCAATGTTTGTGTCATATTATTCAATATATGTATATAAATGTCATATTGTCTCCTAAAAAAACAAACAGTCAGACTTATATATGTATTTTCTATAGAAAATTATATGGCATTCATATGCATATATTATACATTTTCAAATTTTTTATACAAACATTGAAATATTTTTCTGTAAACAATAATGATTTACTCAATTGACATACAAAATTTCAAATAAATATACATGATAATATAATTTTTATGACTACATAATTAAAACTGGTATTAGAAGATAGAAATATCATTTTTAAAACTTTCAACTATTCAAATCTTTCAAAAAAAATCGAAAAGTCATAATAAGATATTGCTTTTGTCTATTAACATTTGTTTTTCCTCCAGTACAAATAAGATAAGACATATTGTTTGGTTTTGTCTTAATTTCTATCAAAGTCTTAACTTCCTTCTCATGTTTGGGTTGAAGGCCCATTTTGGTTGTCCTCATCTTTGACTTCAAATGGTTAAGAAAATGAAACTAAAAGGTAATGAAGTATATATAAACGAATGAGATAGGGAGAAAAAATTGAATTTTGTTTATATTTAATAGAATACCCAACATTAAGTATTAGACTTAAGCAAAAAAACAAGGCAAATGCTTTATTTTAACATCCTACATCTCTAATTGGGCAACTATATACACTTTTCATTTAATAATTTCAACTATTTTTTTTTTTTGTTTTGGTATTTATCTATTTGTCATCAGCTTGGGAAATGAGGAAGCTAAATTTTACAAACTAGTTTTTTTTACTTTCCATTTAAAGGTTGAGATTCAATGTGAAAAGCAACTGGCTAGTTTCCTTGGACCAATTATATTTTGCCACCTGTCATTATTGACGTGGCAGAGCCAGTACCATGTGATCGCCGTGTCCACGTGACGTGGCAGAGCCCAACCGGCCCATCAACGTTGGAATCTAGATTGCTTCCCTAAAGCAAATATTCGCACATTGAGTGTACATCTTCACTTTAAAAAATAAAAAAGCTTATTTAGATTAACAGAACGACCCCGAAAGCTAATAGATTTACAATATCAGTCCCTTATGTAGTAGACCAAGCGAAGGACTTTACATAAAAAAAGAAAACAAATAAGGGCTTAACTGCAATATCTTACGAGATCGTGTTCGCGTCACTTTCCTGGAAAGATACAAGCCATTAAACTCTTAAGAATATAACTTTATATATTCAACATATATTATTCAACAATACACTGAATATATTTATATATTGAGCCAATTATATATGTAAAGGCTTTAAGTAGGAGGAGAAGAAGAAGAAGAAGAGAAGTATCTGGAGAGAGGCGTACGATCTCCGCATCGAAGTAACAGTACGGAGTTTTATTCGCTCCGATTCTGGTGAGTTTTTATTTTTATATTGGGCGATCTCGTAGGTCTTGTGTTCTTCGCTTTTCTCGGAATTTGAGTTTTGGAATCTTCGTATATTATCTGTTGCTTTTGACATTTGATCTCTGATTTGTTTTATGCCGCCACTCGAATTCTCCATTTTCAAATCTGAGATTCGTCGTTAGACTATTTCAATTTCAACATCAATCTCTGTTTTCGTATACTGTGTAACTTGAAGCTTACAGTTAGATTGTCTTCTTGGGTATATTTTGATCTCTTTTTCAGTGGAAGATAATGGGGAAAGGAGGTGGAGACTGTGGGAATAAGCAATCTAATCATTCTGAATTGTTCAAGTCTTATACATTTCCTGCTTGGGCTAAAGATGTTGGCGAATGCGAAGACAAGTTTGGTGTTAGCCGTGAGAAAGGGTTGAGTACTGATGAGGTGTTGAAGCGGCATCAGATCTATGGTTTGAATGAGTTAGAGAAGCCTGAGGGTACTTCAATTTTTAATTTGATTTTGGAGCAGTTTAATGATACATTGGTTCGTATTCTTTTGGCGGCCGCTGTTATTTCCTTTGTCTTGGCTTTCTTTGATGGCGACGAAGGTGGAGAGATGGGTATCACCGCATTTGTTGAGCCGCTTGTGATTTTTCTCATCTTAATTGTTAATGCCATTGTTGGGATCTGGCAAGAAACTAATGCTGAGAAGGCTTTGGAAGCTTTGAAAGAGATTCAGTCTCAGCAAGCAACTGTCATGCGTGATGGGACTAAGGTTTCCAGTTTGCCTGCAAAGGAGCTTGTTCCCGGTGACATTGTTGAATTGAGGGTTGGTGATAAGGTGCCTGCCGATATGCGCGTGGTTGCTCTTATCAGCTCAACTCTGAGAGTCGAGCATGGTTCCTTAACTGGAGATAGTGAGGCAGTGAGCAAAACCACCAATCCTGTTGATGAGAATGCCGATATCCAAGGAAAGAAATGTATGGTGTTTGCAGGAACCACTGTTGTGAATGGGAACTGCATATGCTTAGTTACAGACACTGGAATGAATACTGAGATTGGAAGGGTTCACTCACAGATTCAGGAAGCTGCACAACATGATGAAGATACCCCTCTGAAGAAAAAACTTAATGAGTTCGGGGAAGTTCTGACTATGATCATTGGGTTAATTTGTGCGTTAGTGTGGCTCATCAATGTCAAGTACTTTCTCTCCTGGGAGTATGTTGATGGCTGGCCCAGAAACTTTAAGTTCTCCTTCGAGAAGTGCACATATTACTTTGAGATTGCTGTAGCATTGGCGGTTGCTGCTATTCCAGAAGGTCTCCCAGCAGTTATTACCACATGTTTGGCTCTTGGTACACGGAAGATGGCTCAGAAGAATGCTCTGGTTAGGAAGTTACCCAGTGTGGAGACTCTTGGATGTACTACTGTAATATGCTCTGATAAAACCGGAACTCTGACAACCAATCAGATGGCTGTTTCAAAGCTTGTTGCTATGGGTTCTAGGATTGGAACCCTTCGATCTTTCAATGTTGAGGGGATCTCATTTGATCCTCGAGATGGAAAGATTGAAGATTGGCCAGCAGGTCGGATGGATGCAAATCTGCAGATGATTGCAAAAGTTGCTGCCATTTGCAACGATGCTAATGTCGAGCAATCTGACCATCAATTTGTGACTAGGGGCATGCCTACTGAGGCAGCTTTGAAGGTAAAGTGGTCTACTACACTAGCTTTCACCTTTCTCTTCTTAACTAAATTGACTAAAAAGACTTCTTCTGTCCGTTGCCCTTAAATGATTATTCTTGTGTGTGTTTATTTGAACAGGTTTTGGTTGAGAAAATGGGATTCCCCGAAGGGTTAAAGAAAGCTTCGTCTGATGGCGATGTCTTACGTATGTATTCTGAATTATATTTGTTATTTATGTTTATACAGTTTTACGTATGCTAAACTCCTGCACATTTCCTCTATTACCATTATTGAAGGTTGTTGTCGGCTATGGAGTGAACTAGAGCAACGGATTGCCACCCTTGAGTTTGACCGTGACCGTAAATCAATGGGAGTTATGGTGGATTCCAGTTTAGGAAAGAAACTGCTACTGGTCAAGGTCTGTTTTTCTTCATTTAGCATATCCTGCCTCCTTAGGTCGATGCTGTCACAGTTTGTATCCCTGTTATCTATGATTATGTGGTGACTTGTGCTTTAGTTCTCATGCATGCATGTTATTAGTCGAGGAAACCTTTGTCCCTTCTTTATTCAGCATCTAAGAGACTGAATTTGAAACTTTGCAGGGCGCGGTAGAAAATGTATTGGAAAGGAGTACACATATTCAGTTACTTGATGGTTCTGTTCAAGAACTTGACCAATACTCAAGGGACCTTATTTTACAAAATCTCCGTGATATGTCCTTGAGTGCATTAAGATGTCTCGGATTTGCGTACGCAGATGTTCCACCAGATTTTGCCACTTATGATGGCAGTGAAGACCATCCTGCTCACCAGCAACTTCTCAACCCATCCAATTATTCTTCTATTGAGTCCAATCTAATATTCGTTGGATTTGTTGGTTTAAGAGTGAGTCATGGTCGATGTTATATTTTTTGTTGATTCTTTTTCCTCTTTGGTGATTATTCATGCCCTACCTTTTCAATGAATGAAGGATCCTCCGAGGAAAGAGGTGCGTCAAGCCATTGCAGACTGCAGAACAGCAGGTATCCGGGTCATGGTCATTACCGGAGACAACAAGAGCACAGCGGAAGCGATCTGCCGTGAAATTGGTGTATTTGAAGCAGATGAAGATATCTCCTCAAGAAGCTTGACGGGAAAAGAATTTATGGATGTTCAAGATCAAAAGAATCATCTACGACAAACTGGAGGGCTCTTGTTCTCGAGGGCTGAACCAAAGCACAAACAAGAGATTGTCAGGTTACTTAAAGAAGATGGAGAAGTGGTTGCCATGACTGGAGATGGAGTCAATGATGCTCCTGCCTTGAAGTTGGCTGATATTGGTGTGGCTATGGGCATTTCCGGGACAGAGGTATTTGTCATGTCTCTCTTCTCTTATCTGAAATGATGGGATGATTACAGCTCTATTAGCTTTCTAAAGCTCTTGGATTTTGCAGGTAGCAAAGGAGGCATCTGACATGGTGTTAGCAGATGATAATTTCAGCACTATTGTTGCAGCTGTTGGTGAAGGCAGGTCGATCTATAACAATATGAAGGCCTTCATCAGGTGAGTCTTCAAATATTACGTATATATCCATCTTCATATTGGTGGCTTGAGTTATAAACATTAATCTGAGTATGATGAATGGATAAAAGGTACATGATCTCTTCCAACATTGGTGAGGTTGCATCGATATTCTTGACAGCTGCTCTTGGAATCCCAGAAGGCATGATCCCTGTTCAGCTTCTGTGGGTGAATCTTGTAACAGACGGTCCTCCAGCTACGGCTCTGGGATTCAATCCCCCTGACAAGGACATCATGAAGAAGCCTCCTCGTAGGAGTGATGACTCGCTTATCACTGCCTGGATCCTCTTCCGCTACATGGTATGCAAAACCCGATTTGTCTCACTTGTTCATATTCTAGGGCGTCTAATTGACTATTATGTGTACGTACCTACAGATTATTGGTATGTCTGTGGGAGTAGCAACGGTGGGAGTATTCATCATATGGTACACACACAACAGCTTCATGGGAATAGACTTGAGCCAAGACGGCCACAGCCTTGTGAGCTATTCACAGCTCGCACATTGGGGCCAATGCTCTTCATGGGAAGGCTTCAAAGTGTCTCCCTTCACAGCAGGGTCTCAGACTTTCTCATTCGACTCAAACCCTTGCGAGTATTTCCAGCAGGGGAAAATCAAGGCATCCACGCTCTCCCTCTCGGTGTTGGTGGCTATAGAAATGTTCAACTCCCTGAACGCACTCTCAGAAGACGGCAGCCTGGTGACGATGCCGCCGTGGGTGAACCCGTGGTTGCTCCTGGCAATGGCGGTCTCATTCGGGCTCCACTTTGTGATACTATACGTGCCATTCTTGGCTCAGGTGTTTGGGATAGTGCCGCTAAGCTTGAACGAGTGGTTGCTGGTGCTGGCTGTTTCGCTTCCGGTGATTCTGATAGACGAAGTGCTCAAGTTTGTAGGAAGGTGTACGAGTGGCTACCGCTACTCACCTCGCACTCCGTCTGCAAAGCAAAAGGAGGAGTAACTAATAAATCAGAAGCATTATATTACTACTCTTAGTTTTAGCTGAAATTAACTTTGTTACTTAACTCAGCGTTGGTTATCTAATTTTCTAAACGATAATTTTTGGATTGATAAAAATGTTTCTAACTTGGTTCTCATTTGGTTCATGGACAAAGAGCCCGAAAAATAGAAATGAATGTTTCAACAAAATCCTTCATTGTTATACTTCTTTACTTGTGTAATCTTATATATGATTTTTGGTTGGCTAGACAGTTCCACTTTTCTTCAATATTGACTGCTTCCAAATCAATAGACGAAAGCATCAAATATATTGCATTCTTCTTGGTAAATTGGATCAAATGGTAGAGTTGAAAAACGAACTCATAGTAGATTCAGTTGTAAGCATTTGATTATGCATCTGAAAAGCTCTAACAAATGTGACATGTTTCATTCTCATTACAGTTTAAAATGGCTTTACCAGGAGACAAGAATTTGAGTTAATGGTTCATTCTCATTAGAGATTTTCTAAGCACAAGTTTGCAAAGATTTGAACTATTACAACCCTCACATTGGCTAACAACGACATTACAAACAATAGCTAAACTCCTGGATTTACTTTACGACTAACCAAACAACACAAAAAGCTAACAAGACGGATCTGATCTCAGAAAGAAGAAGAAATCCCCAAACTTGCAAAAACCCTAATCCCAAAGAGATGGATTAACCGCAGAAACTGTAGAGCCGTCTCTTCAAAGCATGGCAGTCACCGTCTTCCTCCTGGGGTGCTCAGTGTAAGTGACGGCATCACGGGTGACATTCTCGAGGTAGATCTTGAGGACTCCTCCCTTTCCTCTTCCATTCCCGACATCTATGAAGAAGAAACAATGTCAAATTATACACAGTAAGAAGATGAAGATGACCATACCTGAAGAAACATTCAAGAAAGGTAAATCGTTTATTTTTCGTCAAATTAATTGTTGTTGATGATCTTTATTATTTAACTGCAACCTCAAATTCAAGAAAAGAAAGGTAAATCGTTTAAATTTTTTACTCTTTTTTTCTCAAATATTCTGCTCAATTTCTTGTGTGTTTGACAATATATTGTTTATTTTTGGCAAACAAGGCACTGACTGGTTCCTTTTGCTGCTTCACTGCTCCAATTTTGTTGCCAAATTATGATTGAAAGTAATGAATGTGAGAACACATAATTTGTAGTACTGCTGTTTTAGTATTTGGTTCATGGTCATGCTCTTTATGCAGTAAAATTCGGAAGAGACCTTTTCTCTTTAGCTAAATTTAGCTTGTTACCACCGAAACATCCTTTTCATTTTTAATATGTACCAAAATCTCATAGAAAATAAAAAACAAAAAAAACAAATTCGTATCAATCTCCTTCTCCTCTCTTCCCATTAGCCATGGGAAACAGTTCAAGCTCTATCACCAATCTGACCAACCCTAAGAACAGACTTCTAGAAGATCATCATCACTACCAAAGAAACCAGACACAAAACCACAGCATCAGCAGTAATACTTCTCGGACCTCTCATCAAAGCTTCCTTCGATCGCCTCTGCCATGGCTCTTCATTTTCCTCTTTTTACTCCCATTGCTTCTCATCTCCATCACCGGAGGAGGTGGCGAGCGCAAGACCTGCCGTCCCTCTTCTTCTACCTATAGCCACCTGTCTCTTGTCGACCAAACAAACTCTTCCTCTGTTGTTCCCGAGGAAGAAGAAGAAGAAGACGATGTGCCTCCACGTGTCCCCACTCTTTACCCGCAGCGACCTAGGATGTTCAACACGACGCTTGATCACATCGTTTTCGGGATCGCCGCATCTTCAGTTCTTTGGGAGACAAGGAAAGAGTACATCAAATCATGGTGGCGACCTGGTAAGACACGTGGCGTTGTCTGGATTGACAAGAGAGTCCGAACGTATCGTAACGAACCTCTTCCCGAAATCAGAATCTCCCAAGACACCTCACGTTTTAGGTACTTACTCATCTCTACAATACCTAACGTGTTTTAAAAGAAACCTTATTCAAATCAACAAGTCATTTTTTAGGTACACGCATCCGGTAGGGGACAGATCCGCGGTGAGGATAACTCGAGTAGTGACGGAGACGCTACGACTAGGCAAAAAAGGTGTACGGTGGTTCGTGATGGGAGACGACGATACGGTGTTCGTGGTGGACAATGTGATCAACGTGCTCTCAAAGTATGACCACACTCAGTTCTACTATGTTGGTAGCTCCTCGGAGGCTCATGTTCAAAACATCTTCTTCTCGTACTCAATGGCGTTTGGAGGTGGTGGTTTCGCCATTAGCTACCCTCTAGCCCTCGAGCTCTCGAGGATGCAGGACCGTTGCATTCAACGGTACCCTGGTCTCTACGGCAGTGATGATCGCATCCAAGCTTGTATGACTGAGCTTGGAGTACCCCTCACTAAAGAGCCTGGCTTTCACCAGGTGCCTTTTTCTACTTTTCCTCTATGTTCAATCCACACTAACATTTTGTTCAATTATTTTGGTTTGGTTTCGGTTCAGATAAAACGGTTTTATGTGGATTGAATACTTATAATTTTAATGGTTCCTTTTAACTCATTGAAAATGCGAACATGGTTCTATGTATGCAGTACGATGTTTATGGGGACTTATTGGGGCTATTAGGTGCACACCCGGTGGCTCCTCTGGTGTCACTGCATCACATTGATGTGGTGCAACCGATATTCCCGAAGATGAAGCGATCACATGCGCTTCGACACTTGATGTCGTCAGCTGTTCTTGATCCAGCCAGCATATTCCAGCAGTCCATCTGCTATGACCAGAACCGGTTTTGGTCCATCTCGGTCTCATGGGGATTCGTAGTCCAGATAATCCGAGGCGTCATATCCCCTCGCGAGCTCGAGATGCCTTCGAGAACATTCCTCAACTGGTTCCGAAAAGCCGACTACATTGGTTACGCATTTAACACGAGACCCGTAGCGAGGCATCCATGCCAGAGACCATTCGTGTTTTACTTAAACTCGGCTAAGTACGACGAAGGACGTCGCCAAGTGATTGGATACTACAACTTGGACAAGACAAGGCGTATTCCCGGCTGTCGATGGAGGCTCGATTCACCTGGAAAGATCGATTCAGTAGTCGTTCTCAAGCGACCCGATCCCCTCCGGTGGCACAAGGTTGGTCCACATCCCCTCTTTGCTTCGGTTCGTTTTTGGAATAACATGAAATTTGACAAAGATAACCGGCTGAGATCAGATGATAAACCGGTTTTGAAATAACATGATCTTAAAATTGTGTGTATGCAGTCACCGAGGAGGGATTGTTGCAGAGTATTGCCGAGTCGGAGAAACAAAACGATGTATATTTGGGTCGGCAATTGCGCAGACGGAGAGATTAGTGAGCTCGAACATCCTCAGCAGTAACATTCAGAGATATACTCACAAAAGACTATGCAGATTTTTGGAAACATTCTGTATTATTCACAACAATTTTCAATCCTAAATACAAAACTATTGTTTCAATCTTTACAATCTGAACTCCAAAACCAAAACACTCTTAGCTTTCATAGCAAATACAAAGAAAAAATCTCAATCGCTTTCTCCGGTCAGAGTTTAGCCGGCGTGTGGTGTGGCTGCATTGCTTTGTTCACCGATTGGGTTGCGTTGTGCGATTGAGTTGCGTTGTGATGAGTTGTCAGAGTCTGATTGGTAGAGACGACGGTCTGACCTGAGGCTGGTGAAACAGCAGAGGAAGCAAGAATCGCTAAACTGACATGAGACTCGTTTCTTACGGCCATGGATTTCTCAAGACGATGTATCGACATTATCTCTCCATCGTTCATGTCTACGCTCACTGTGAATAAACCCATCAAAAACAAACGATTCTTGACCCAATCTTCTCTTAGATCCAAAAACAAAAGCGAGAAAGATCAAAGAATCTGAGAATTAAGGAACCTGAGTGGGAGCAAATCCAGAGGGTGAAGAAGCAGAGAAATACGATCACCGGAATTGCGTGGATCCAATACTCCGACACCGGAAATATCCCTCTCCGGGAGTTTTGCGTCCTCCTGCCAATGTGAGAAGAAGAGATCGGGAGCTGAGAGAAGGATCTTTCCGCCATTGTTGTCTTATCTTGTAGCTTCTCTTCCAAGAGAGAGAGAGAGAAAACAGAGAAGAGATTTGTGAAGCCTTCTTGGATCAGTTTTGGTTATTTAACGGCATTAATCTTAACGGGTTCACGCGGGAAAAGTTGCTTCACGTGTGATGTGAAGTGATCATAGTCCCCATTTCTTTTACATATTTACGACTTTTGCCATTCATTACTTATTTCTCATTTACTATAACTGAGGATTTTTGATAGAAAAAATATAAATATGAACCAAATAAGTTTGTTTTTGTTCAATATATCAATATGTATATATATATGTCGCAAAACAAAAAGGTTTTTTTTTTTCTACAGAACAGAAACATTCTACATACAACGAAGCAGAGTCAAGATTTACATCCACAAGAGATGTTAAAAATGTACCTTAGTTGATTTTATATTTTTCCCCAATTTCTTGGTGAAGCCAAAACTAGATTTTTTTTTTTTACCATTCTCTTATTGGATCTCCTATGAGGACCCTTCAGATTCGGTTTCCTTGACGAGGTCTGGTCTTTTCCCTTCATCATCTCTATCTCTCTGAAAAGAAGGGTTCTTTCTGCCGCTGCTGCTAGGGCTATTCGGATCATATTTCGAAGAGGCTAAGAAGTTGAGAGCCAGTACTACATCCGATACCACTGGTCTCATGCTCGGCTGCTCTTGAACGCACATTGCTGAAATTGCAAGTGCTTGGTACAGTCCTCTAACCGGGTATTGTCCCTGAAGCAATGGATCAACCATTTTCGGGAAGTTCCTCCTGTCTTTGAACAACGGTCGTGCCTATAAAACAAACCGTAAAAATGAGTGTTGTTTCAGTAAAGATTATTATGAGACAGCAAAGAGACAGAACATACCCATCCGACCAAATTCTGATCTTTACGCGTTTTAGTATTGTCAATCGCTTTCCTTCCAGTGATAAGCTCAAGAAGGACTACTCCAAAACTGTATATATCGGATTTAAATGTGAGCTGACCCGTCATAGCATAGTCAGGAGCACAGTATCCGTATGTTCCCATAACCCTTGTGGAGACATGGGTTTTATCCCCGCTTGGTCCTACTTTAGCCAACCCGAAGTCAGATAGTTTCGGTTGATAGTCTTCACCAAGCAAAATATTCGAACATTTAAGGTCTCGGTAAATCACGGGTGGCGTCATTCTATCATGCAGATACTCCAGACCTCTTGCTGCACCAGCAGCAATTTTCATCCGGGTGTTCCAATCAAGTGGTTTTTTACCACTAGCGAGATCTTGAAACAGTCAAAACCAACATCGAAAGTTAGATAATCGACAAAACAAGTACTAGGTTTGAGAAAAAGGGATAGTTGAGTGTCAAACAATACAGAGGCAAAGGTTAGGCTATTTCCGGCTCCCTGTCCCACCCAATCAAGCAATCAAACCCTCAATTCACAGAGTGACTTTGAGATATTGATCCTTTGGTTTTATAAGGGAATAGACCCTTTTTGTATACAGAGAGAAAAAGAGAGTAACAAAGTTGAGTTTACAACATACCATGTAGATGATCTTCAAGAGATCCTAGCGGCATGTATTCATAGACCAAAAGTCTCTGATCACCCTCAGCACAAAACCCCATAAGCTTCACGAGATTCGGATGGTCAGCAAGACTTAGTGTCAACACCTCAACCACAAATTCCCTGATTCCTTGAACCCCATTACGATCAAGTTGCTTGATTGCAACAACCTAGCAGAACGAAGTTTGGCCAACCGTTCAAAAATTTGACAAATCACAGACAATTTATCAAAAAAGATAGGAATTTTTTAGTTACACTAGTGCAAGTACCTGATCCAATTTCTCTATAGTTCCCTTGAAAACTTTTCCGAAACCTCCTTCACCCAGAAAACAATCCGATCTAAAGTTTCCCGTAGCTACTGCAAGTTCTTGAAAGGTAAAAGTCTGTGCTTTCTTCCCAGTAACTTGGTCATTCAAATTCAAACCTTTCACGTCCAGAGATAACTGATCCTCCTTACCAACTCCTTCATTGTTTAAATCTCGATATGGACTGACTTTTGTCGAATCTACAACACATGGAACGAGTATGAAATCGATTACATCATGTGACTAAACCCAAAACAGGCACGGCAAGAAAACAAATCAATACCAAATCAATATTTGACCTTTGTCTTGCAAAAAAGACTCAATTTTGACCTTTATCTCCTCCATGAGAAGACAAAACCTAACTCGATTCATTCAAAACCCAACATCACTTATATGGTGAATAGTACACATGCACGAGGCAAAAAAATCATACAAATTCTCAATGAAAGGACTCTCCCAAATGTAACAGATACATACAACCTAAACACAAGGGCCCGATCCAAACAATCAACATAAACACAGAAGAGGTTGTGGAAGAGAGAGAAGAACGATTTTGGTCAAAATCACTTCATACCCGTACTGGGTTGAGTCTGATCGTCTCGCTTATCACTCTTAGCGACGCTAGTACCACCGACAATTTTCCTATTTTTCAAAGTATCCTTGTCTTTCTCTTTGTTAGTCTCCGATCGTTTGCTCGATTTCTTACTGCATCCGAAACAACCCATCGAGAAATTGAAGTAGAAAAGAGCAATTCGCTTCTCCCCTGCAAATCTTCTCTTCCTCGTCGAGAAAATCAGAAACCCAGATAAAACCCAACACGAAAAATCAAAGAGAAGAGAAATAAAAAGTCGAAGAAGAAAGAAGAATTGCAAAAAAGAAGGAGAGAGAGAGAGAGCTTAGTGACAAACAGAGAAAGCTTAATTTCTTCGCCTTTTTTATATCAAAAAGTTTTTTTTAGAAGAGAAACGTACAGTTATCTTCTACGACAAGGTTCACGGTACATTACATATACGTCTAATCAAAACCAGGCACGTCTAGACAAATGTTTCTTCCTGAGAAGAATAGAAACGTACGGCTACTATTGGAAGACAACGTATCAAGAGACGCCACGTAATAGCATTTGGAGCTTGGTTCACTTTATAATTTGTTATCTACTGCTCCGTCGGTTCGAGAACTAGCACCGCCGATCTGACCGTGGCGTTTGGTTAATGGAGCTGTAGATTTGGGATATTTAACCTGATTATTATGTCACTTCCTGGTAATTATTTTGATAATGCGAGTCTGCAATAAACTCGTGTGATGTGATTCCAACTCGTATCATATCATTTGCTTAAAGATTAATACCTTTTTAAAAAAAAAAAACGACGGCTTTATCAAATTAATTAAAAAAGTAATCACAATGTAAAGCATTAACTATTACAGCAGTAGCATAGAAATGGAAAACATAAGTTAAAGGAGTGGGGATGTTCAATATTATTAACTAGTTTATTTTATAATAGTACCACAAAATACAATATTAAAAATGACTTAAAATCTTCTTTTAATGGTGAAATTATAAACTCTAAATTGGAAATAGGGAACCCAAACATAATATTTTAATATTATTTGTTATTTACTTAGGATAAACAAGTATTTGTAACAAAAGTTTGTGGTATTATTGAAAAAATAAACTAGTGATGATATTATTGGAACAAAAACTTAAAATGTGATATTTTAGAGCATTTTTCTATTTTAATTTATTATAAATATTTTCAGATTTTAAAATAGATTGAAAAATCTTACTCTATTTATTGTACTTAGATTTTAACCAAACTTAAGCAAAATAAATTATCATTTGACAGATAAGAATTAATTATTTTCTTTTACCCTGAGATAATTTGATGATTTGGCAATCATCAAATTATTACTAAAAAATTCTCAAAATCATTTTTTTCAATAATTATTTATATCCATGAATTCAAGTGGTTCGGTTAGGCAGATCTTCATACCAATGTATACTTTTAACTTAGTAGTAAACATTTTGTTTTTTTGTGAACAAGTAGTAAACACTTATTTAACTCGGTGTTTGACAGGTATGACTTATGAGGTATGGTAGATTAGTTTTGGATTTAGAATTTGAGATTATTAATTTGGTTATAGAGCTGACAGTAACATTTTTTTGTAGCTGTCACTAATTACCTTACCGGTGACGTTGGTATAGACGACGAGCCAATTACTCACCGTTTTGGGAATATTTCTTTTTTGAAAAAGGTAAGAGAAAACAATAAGGGCGTCATTGTGGATCCCACGTGTTAACTCCACGCGCTTTTGTTGTCTCGAATGTTTTTTTTTCTTTTTTTCTTTTTAAATTTAATTAACACTGTTTTTGTTTTTGTGTTTTTTATGGTTCCAAATAGTAATTAACTGCGACCGCGTTTCAGCTGTTGGCGCCACGTGTACGCGAAATCAATGTTAGTCGCAGAAGATTAATCCCATTTATTTCGTTTACCTACACAAAGGCTTAGGCTTACATTAACAACAACTCCTCTTGTTAAATACGTTGACCTTATAGTTATAGGCCATGCCGTAAAAACACTTTGTAATTGACAGACCATCCTTTGCTGGCAAAATAGTAAAAGCTATTTATGCTCTCTGTTCAAAAATAGTAACTTCCAAAGAAATCAAACAATTTTTGTTTCTTTTTCCTCACAAAACGTTAGGCATTGTTTAAACGGAAGCCATGATCCACCTTTTTTTGGTGTTATTATTCAAGTAATCACAAATATTTTGTTTTACATTATGGTCGAAACTTTTTGCTTAACATTGATATTCCAATTTCAGTTATATCCCACTATGGCATTTAACCCCATTGCCAATTACTTAGGTAAAATGAAGATTCATATTACAAAAATGTTGTAGAAATTTACTTGGTTTACATAATAGTCGATTTCAATTGGTATTGTATTTGACTTTGATTCTATAATTAGTATTCTTAATTGGAAAAATGTCATAGTTTCATTTGGGGGGGGGGGGGGGGTTAATGTAATTTTGTATTCATATGTACATCGTGCATGTATTTTGTTACTTCCCTAAAATATTTAATAATATTCTTCGTTCGTAAAAAAAATAAAATATATTGACAACATTGACAGTAACATACGAATGTGGGTGTAATTTGATGCATTTAAGTCTCTAAACCCACACAAATGTACACAAAGTACCATTGATAATTTGATATGACAACAACATTAACATATAACTGATATCATTTATACTATTATTTCGATATTTGTTTCATTAATTTAGATTCACTCAAATTGATTCATTTGTGTTGGTCCAGCATAAATAAATCTAGTCTATTCCCTTGTAATTACAAATTGGATTCATATAAATATCTCAGCCTTAAAATCAACAGTGTTGAAGATAAGTTTAAATTACTTTAGCTTGACAGCTCAAATTATTTAAAAAAGAAAGGAACATAATCTATAAAAAATTGTATGATTCAACGAAGATATTGCTTATTAATTATAGTATCTGGAACCAGCATCCATAAACTAAGACGTCTTTGGCTTTTGTAAGCAATACGGTTTCATTTAGAGATGTTTTCACGTTTATATATACAAATATGTATGATGTTGACTTGCTTGGTCCAATTTCAATTTGGCTATCATATTATATACATCGGCATATTAATATACATTTTTTAAAGCTACCTAGTTGTATGAATAAGAAAGTTTTCTATTAGCTAATTGATTTGGGATTTGGTAAAATTAGATCGATTTAGGCAGAGTATGGTCGAATTAGCTTGGTCTTGTATAGACTGGTAGGGATGAATCATTTGGAAACGCTTAATGGTTTGATTGGGTGAGCACTTTCTCCGCATTGCACAACCAACCATCATCAAAACCAACACATGCACACAAGAATACGAGTTATGTTCACTGTTCCCCACAACTTAGACTCATAAGCTTTCAATTGTGTCTTTTAAATTGTGAGGACAGTGATAATTTGAGAGATTACTTATTCTTGAAGTGTAAAGATTCTCTCCAGACAAGCTCCTTGATGTCTTGTTCATCCAAGGCTGTCTCTTCAAAGTCGAAACTGAAAGGAGAAGGACACGTTGGTTCTTCGTTGATCTCATGGAGACTTGCCAAATACGGCTGCTTCAATGCTTCTTCCACTAATTCCACATCAATTATAAACATTGTTTGTTAGTATTTCACAGTCCATTATAGCATCCAAAGTAGTAAGACAAGGTGATATACACCTGTGATGCGTTTTGAAGGATCGAAAACTAGCATCTTCTCAGCAAGATCTAGAGCCACTGGGGAGATGTCTGGAAATTTTTCTCTGAATGATTGTTTTCGAACATGTGGGAGTTGTTTTATGTACTTCCGCGCATTATCGCTTCTCAAAAAATCGAGATCAGAGTCATCTGGTGACCCTAAGAGCTAAAAAATAAACCAAAACAGAGATGCTTTTAACACACACAGAGAGAGAGACAAAGGATTATAGTTGGATTCAGGTTTTAATTTGTTTACCTCAGTGATAAGTTTCAGCTGCTGAACATAATCTTTACCAGGAAAAAGCGTCTCTCTTCTTAGTATCTCCATGAAAATGCAACCAACAGACCAAATATCAATAGCTCCTGTGTATTCTGAGCTGTTGAGAAGCAATTCGGGTGCACGGTACCATCTTGTCACAACATATTCTGTCATTATCTCTGTCTCATTCGACGTTCTTGCTAGCCCAAAATCACATATTTTAAGATCACAATTCGTATTTAGAACCAAGTTGCTCGGTTTCAGGTCACGGTGAAGTACATTTGCTGAGTGTATGTACTTGAGGCCTCTCAAAATTTGGTAAAGGAAGTACTAGAGACAAATTAAAAATATCAAAAATGTGTCCAATGATGATCACTAGGAAATGAGATTTGAGGAAATTTGGGGAGTACAGACCTGACAATGGTCGTCGGTTAGAGTTTGAGTGGATCTAATGATCTGGTGCAGATCAGTATCCATCAATTCATAAACAATATACACATCTTTGAACCTCTCCTTCTCTGGTGGCTCGATTATATCTTTCATTTTGATAACCTGCGTAGCAATGTGAATACTGATAAGTCAAGTATTATGTGAGTGTTCATCAAAAAGAAATGTGATCAGTCAAGAAGAGATTAACATTGTCATGATCCATGTGGCAAAGGAGTTTGATCTCTCGGAGAGTTCTTTTAGCGTCAACTCTATTGTCAAACGCGTTTGTTATCTTCTTTATTGCGACCTCTTCGTTTGTCTCTGAGTTTGTAGCACAGCTGCAATCATAAAAAGGAATTGAGATTAAGATTGTATTCAAGAGCGAGTGAAAGTGATAAAGACTTACCAGACAATGCCATAGGAACCTCGACCGACGGGTTGAATAGGAGGAATGTATTTTGAAGACAGCTCGAAAATGTTACCGAGTACATTGTACATAACATATCTACCATCATATGTCGAGATTCCTCCATCTTCCATATTCTCCATCTCTTCTTTTTGAAGAACTTGGATCAAGACAAGTTTTAAGATCAATATAGAAAACAAGTTTTAAAAGACTGTTTCATCTCTCAAGTAGCTTGTTTTTGCCTTTATAAAGGCAAAACAGTGAGCAAGAGGAGTGAAAATAGTGGCACCTTTTGCTTTTGGTGGGCCTAATAAAGACAAACTTTTTTATTTGATCCGTTGAACTTTGAAATTTGAATGAGAATTATTATTATTCAAGGTTAAACTTGACTTCTGCCATCATTAAAGAAAAAATTCAAAAGGACTAAAAGAGAAGTAAGAGTATAGTATAATAAAGCTCCCTCCTTGTGGATCAATGGGTCCCTAAGAAATCCAATACAAAAGTAAGATTATTCTCAAGTCTCAATTCAAAAATGACTCTCAACATTGTTAAGCCTTCAATGTCACAGCTTGCTTGTGTGCTAACTAAACAGAGCCTGTGTGAAAGTAAAACACCAGTGAACTCATTTTCACCATCTCACAAACCCGCCTCCTCGATCCGATCAGAGAAGGTGATCAAACCATACAGTCCTCTTTCACAATTATGCAGCTGAAGCTAACAATAAATATTTCAAATTACCTTCAGCATTGTTACGAGTAAATACTACGAAACAATGCAGTTTCTCCCCTTAGAAGGCTCTCATATTGCTTCTTCATTTTCCTCAATTATGATCCAAAAACAACGTGATTATAAGACCATGCTCAGCCTGCAAAAACAGTAGTAGTACAAGGATTTCATGAGAATGAGATATATATTGGGAATATAAGTTATGCTGCAATGATCATACTTCGGAAGGACCAGCAGACATGAAGAAGAAGGATGTCTGTTACTACTAACTAAGTCACACTTGTCATTGAACTATATACGATTCGCAATTTGTAAACTGTAATGTAATACAATTTTCAAAAAGACAGTGACGTGCTTCTCTTCATGTCTGTCTTGCGTTAACATGAGTAGAGAGAAAGCAAGTCTAAATTAATAACCGATTTAAAACTCCAAAAACCGGACTTAATTGCAGAAAACCAAACAAATCGTGCGATCATAGCTCCAAACCGCATTGGTTAATGACTACTTATAATTTAGCACAGTCACCAGCCAATCAGGAATGATGGGTGAGAAACCTAATTAATCGTCCGCTGTGACGTTACTATTTCCTTAAGTCCAATTGGAATCTTCTTGTGCGTGAGACGCGTTCACACCTGCGATGGACGAAATAACGGAAATACCACTACCAAGTAACCAAACGTGTTCGCAATAAAAGTCCTCCGATGCCTAATTTCGTCAATAGACAAAAAAAAAAATTCAACATCGACGCCTTTTTTTTTTTTTGATATTTTTTCCAAAGATGTGGGCCCGCCACACGAAGCATGTTTCCTCCAATAGCACCTTGCCAATTATATCCTAATTATTCTTTTCCCATCTATGCACCACCAACCCTATGATCCGAACGTCCATTTAAAATCCGTGCGTTGAATCACAACCGTCGATTGTATTGGCAGATATTGACCACACGATATCCGTCATCTAACGGCATCTATAAGATCTACTAGAACGTTCTCTTCATGAAACAGCCCCCATCTCTATATATTTCGCATTTCTTCCCCTAAACGCTCTCGTTATAAAAGTACTCGTGTCTTACTTGTGCCAGCCACTCGCATTTCTCTGATTTTATTATCCTTTCCTCGGAAAAAGGTAAAAACGAAAGAAACTCTCTCTGATCCGTCGTTTCTGCTTCCATTTTTCATCTTTAATCGATCGGATCATTGTTATGCTTAGCTTGATCTGAGTTGAACGATGTGTTTTTGTCGTAGTAGATTCTGGATCTGTTGCTGCGTTACTCGTTAGTGATGTTAGTTCTCTCATTTCTGTTCTGTTGTTCGATCTTGCTGGTTTTGCTGGCTAATTTTATGAATCGATGAAAGTTTTTGAGGGATTAGGCTTATTTTAGCTCACTCGTGTGGTGTTTTTGATGTAGTTTGCTCTTTATTAGTGATTGATTTAGGTTTATTTTCCACTCGTATGATTCATAGGTAGTTATCGATACGTGTTCAGTCATGGCTTTGTTGGATTAAGTATGCTTTTGGATTTGATTTGTGTGTATATATGCTGGTGGGGCTCATATATCTGTGTGTTTGTACCAGATTTTAGCTAAAATGACGAAGAACTACCCAACCGTGAGCGATGATTACCTGAAGGCTATTGAGAAGTGCAAGAGGAAGCTTCGAGGCTTGATCGCTGAGAAGAACTGTGCACCCATCATGGTCCGACTCGCGTAAGTAACTAATCCTATCAGCGTGCTGTTTCTGAAGTATTCTGGATTTGCAACACTTCTCATGGCTGATCTGTTTGTCTAAACTGCAGATGGCACTCTGCTGGAACATTCGATTGCGCCTCAAGGACTGGTGGTCCCTTTGGAACAATGAGGTTTGATGCTGAGCAAGCTCATGGAGCCAACAATGGTATCCACATTGCTCTTAGGTTGTTGGAACCCATCAAGGAGCAATTCCCAACCATCTCTTATGCTGATTTCCATCAGGTAAATGATTTTAAATTTAGAAAAAACACTATTTGGTTAGTGGTGACTAACTCCAGGGTTTGGAATCTTACTCACTGTGTTGTTTTGGTGTGAAATTGAACATTCAGCTTGCTGGTGTTGTGGCCGTTGAAGTTACTGGTGGCCCTGAAATTCCATTCCACCCTGGAAGAGAGGTTAGTCTTTGCTGTAGATTTGTTTGCCGTGTCTACGGTTATCATATGCTCAGTTAGTCGAGAGAATGTGTTCTACTTATTTGTATAGCTGGCTAATGGATAATGTAGCCATTCTATCACTACTGTGGGACTTGATTTCGTGTTGCTAACATGCATATTTTGCTTTCAGGACAAGCCCCAGCCACCTCCAGAGGGTCGTCTTCCTGATGCTACAAAGGGTTGTGATCACTTGAGAGTTGTCTTTGGTAAGCAGATGGGCTTATCTGACAAGGACATTGTCGTTTTATCTGGTGCCCACACTCTGGTTTGTTTCTCTCCAACTGCTTGTACACTTTGTTTTTTGGTTCCAACCTTACAAATTTTGATGAATGCCTGCAAATTATGATAACACAGGGAAGATGCCACAAGGATAGGTCTGGCTTCGAAGGTGCCTGGACTTCAAATCCTCTTATTTTCGACAACTCTTACTTCAAGTGAGTATCCCAAGGTTCAACATTCTTGATACATGTTGGAGGTTTCTATTAGCTGATATTGTTATTAATCAAATTATATATGACCAGGGAACTCTTGAGCGGAGAAAAGGAAGGCCTTATTCAGCTTGTCTCTGACAAGGCGCTATTGGACGATCCTGTTTTCCGTCCTTTAGTCGAGAAATATGCTGCTGTATGCATCCTATCTTTCTTCCCTTCTCTTTTCCTTGTTCTTCACTTGGTAGAAAGAGAACTCATGGTTTCTTGTGGCAATGTGAACAGGATGAAGAGGCCTTTTTCGCTGATTACGCCGAGGCCCACATGAAGCTTTCAGAGCTTGGGTACTTATCTTGAATATATGAATCAGTAGAAAGCAAATATTAATTCAGTGGAATGACTTGAGTTTGTATTTGTTGGTTGCAGGTTTGCTGATGCTTAAGCTGTTGTGACGTATATGTGTGTGTCTCCGAGACTCATGGCTGTTTTTGGTTGGGGGCCAGAGGGTCGCATTGCATTTGAACTTTGTCATATGATTGCTTAATGTACTCTCGGATTTGCGTATCTTGTTTTTTCGGTGGGTTGTGATTTGACACATCCGTTGCGCTTATGCTGGTTAGACATTTTAATAAAAATTATTTCTCTCAGTATTTATGCCTCAATTATTCAACGCTGTTGTAGATTGTAGTACTCCACCCAACAAAACAATGAGATAAAGTAATATCATCGCTTTGTGTGCAAGAGGTGCGAGTCTTTTAACTTGTTTCACTAAAGGATTGAATAAAGTTAGATTAACAGTAGCACTTAGATTTTTTCAAATAATGATTGCTCTTCAGTATTTTTCTGAGGTTAATTTATATTAACCGTTTTTAATCTATTTATATGTTATCGATGGATACATCTGTTATTTTATTTTTGATCTTGAAATGTGCCGAATCTGCAATTAAGACCCTCTTCAATCTTGACTGCATGATCTATGTCAGAATCAGGTTCTGACATTAACTACTTCTTGTAATTTTGCATATCGTGGGCATGTTGGACATCCATCATCACAATCCTATTTCAATTGTTGGTTTTCATGCACTCCTTATATATTTAGTTCCTATCAAAGGAATACTCTGAGAACACCGAATCGTATAGTTTATGAGATTGGAGCGACAAAGATAAATGTGAAGCAGTGGAGTGACTTTTTGTGAAACACATTCACACCATTAAGAGTTCGAAGCAGTTCTTTTGTGGGCTGTAACATTACTGAGCTCCTCTTTCATTCCGTGTGGGTCTCTTTTGTTTTCTATGTTCTTTTTTACTTTAATCAAAAAAGAAATTCAAAGCAATTATAGCTTCAAAAGAACAAACACTCATCATGTTAAAAGACAACAAAATGTTGACAAAAAATAATAATAATAAAATAAAAGAACAAAATATAAATAAATTAAGCTGTTTAAGTTAGAATGTATACTATAGTGGTGTTCGTTTGGCGACTGCGACCGGCGACCGCGACTGCGACCGGCGACCGCGACTAAGCGATGTTCGTTTGGCAGTCGCAGGATCCCGCGACTACTCGCAGCGACCAGCGACTGAAAATTCGAGTCGTTGTTTTTTTCAGCGACCGGTCGCTCGATCCTGCGACTGCCAAACGAACAACACAGCGACTGCCAAAATAATTTTATTTTATGTTTTTGTTATATTTTCATTGATAAATTTAAAACTTTATTTATCATATTTGGCTTAAAAATATGATATAAAAATAGTAGTAAATGTTAAAAAAATATTGAAAACTAATTATAAATCAAATTTCTTCATTTAAAAGAAAGGTTTAAAAATTACCGTCAAAATAATTTTATTTTATGTTTTTGTTATATTTTTATTGATAAATTTAGGACTTTATTTATCATATTTGGCTTAAAAATTTGTTATAAATATTTTAATATTTATTTTTTATATATGTAATAGTAGTAAATGATAAAAAAATATTGAAAACTAATTATAAATCAAATTTCTTCATTTAAAAGAAAAGTTTAAAAAATTACTACCAAAATAATTTTATAACAAATTTTTATGAATGTAATTTTTATAAAATTATTTTGGCAGTCGCTGTGTTGTTCGTTTGGCAGTCGCAGGATCCAGCGACCAGTCGCACGATTGATAAACGAACAACGACCTGCGATTTCTAAGTCGCAGTGGCAGTCGTAGTCTGCCACTGCCAACCGAATATGCCCTATATAGGGAGACAAAAAATAAGAAGGAATAGCGTTATAGATATACATAAAGACACTATAATATTTTAGTGTTCTTATTTTAACGATGAAATTTAGAATATATAGAAATATAACATCTTTCTTTTTTTTTATTCATCGTTGGAAAAGTTGTAAATTGGAGTTAATTTAAAATGTTTATAGTATCCAATTTGGAAGCATCGTGGAAATGATTCGATTTTTGTCCTAAAATAATATTTGTGGTTTATACATCCAACTATTTATTATTGTACTTTCTAAAGTATAAAAAGCAATTTTATAATTTGTAGATAATTTCAACAGTCAATATTATCATTAATAAACAATTTATTATTATCTGCAGCCAGTAGTAACTCTTTGGTTTTGGCTAAACCCCTCTTACTCCAAAAGGAAAAAAAAAAAAAAAACTGTCTTACTCCTAATTACCCTAATTGATCTTCGTCCTCGCAAATTTTATAGAGTGGATGTATATGCCGGTGAGTGGTCTTATGAAAAGAGAGACATAGCTGTGGCCTTAATCATTACTATTTCATCTCAGAATTATTTATTAGCTTTTTTTTTTCTTACTTCTTACTTCTTACCCTAACCAATTCTTTTTCTGGTTTTCTACGAACTGGGAAAGTTTGGACATATATATGACTCGTTATAATTATATTCAATTAGTCAAATATATCATTTATTCGGTACACAGAGAAACTTAGGTTACATCATTAGATTAAATTTGGGCTGATGATTATGATTGTAATCAATAATCCCATGGCCGTGGCTTGGCTTACGCACATTTGGCAACCTCTATGTATTTCCCTATTTTGGAGGGAATCGCTTACAAATTCTATAATCGATATAGGTGGCTCATAAAGAACAAAAGTCAACAAGTACATGACCCCATGTATACTCTAAAAAAATGCGTTATATATAAACATTTACATAAACAACATTTGTGAATGGTTGATATTGGCTTGTATTTTCAAAACAGAGAAAGAAAAAAATATAATCGCAAATGTGCTGCATGATTAAAACTGCCAGTATTACCCTTTTTCATATAATTGCGAGGGGAATGGTAATTAGTGAATGCTTTTTGTTTGTTGAGTATTTAGTAAGGTTACGAACCGAAATTCATAATTTTTTTGGACGAGGTCTAAACTATATATATTTTTTTTTCATATAGCAGACATCTTTCAACGTGTATCGAACTCGTGATCTCTTATCTTTTTACGTTTAACCAACTCAGTAGTATTTTGAAGTGAACGGTAACAAATGAGCATATTTTTCAAACTCACACGTAAACGAGCCCAATTTTATTGTCTATATTCCAACATTAGTGGAAGGAATCTTATAAATAAAATTTCCAGTCTAACGATTTGATAGAATTTAACTGCACAAGAGTTGTTAGAAAGGATGGCCCAAGAAGATGATTGGAGGATATGATCTGAAGATAATGATGATGATACTGTTAGCCTTACTGTATTTATTGAGATTTGAGACAAATCGATCGGGCTTAAAAATCTCCGTGTACATGCAAAAGACAATCTTTGACCAATTGAATGAATAAACTATTTTAAAAGAATCTGATGGTTTTTTTATTTTCCACTCAGAAACAAAAGACGTAAAAGAGTTCCACTCAAAAACTTATCATAAACTCGATGGATGTTTTTTTTTTTTTGTCTTGACACCAAACTCGAAGTTTTATTTCTCTAGTCTAAAATAGATGTAATCAAAACTTTTTTTCTAAAGAAAACAAGAAGAAAATCTTTAGTCATTTTCAAAAAGGAGTTGAAGATTTAGTTGAGAGTAACGTAGTAGAGACATATAGCAATCTATTGAAGGTGGAAGCAAGAGCACACCCAATAACTCTTTCAGCAATCTCACTGGCTACGTGTCTTTCCTCTATTTGATTTTTTATTTTATTTTTCTTCTTAATGTTGGTACGTGACGACGAAGACGACACAATTGAAAATTAATTCATACTTTGGACCGCTCGGAATTATATTTTTCCTAAATAGCTTTAACGCAGTTTTTTGTATCTTAATTCTGCTTATATACATTATTATACATACGTATAAAAAGGTTGATTTAATTTGGAAATAACGTGTGTGTAAGTAGTTCAAACAGAAAAGTCTTATACAATAGATATAAAATAACAAAAATAATGGTTAATAAAAACAAAATACGTTTCAGCAAAAATTAGGCTACCTAAAATAAATCACTTGGCCTTTTGTGTTAATTTCTCTATCAATACTTAAGTACGACTTACAAGTCAGCACTGGATTCAGATGATAATCAAACTAAATAAGATAAATATTTAAACTTCACTATGAGACAATAGTATTATGCATCAAGTAGTACTCATACCTATCGAACCACCTAGCGTAATACAATTCGATTGAGGTTCTTATATATGGTTTCTCCAAACTTGTGGTATTAATCTCAATCTCAAAACCAAGGCACATATATATGTCGTAGTATTCTCAAAATTTTAATCTTTTAATTCATAGTCTTCTATTATCTAAAATCAACCGCTGACCACGATTTTACAGGTGCAAATGATCTACTACTTCAATATAACTAAAGAAAGAAATATGAAAGATATATACAAAGAGAAAATAGTATTTTACAGTGATTTTGGAATCTCTTGAATCTTCATAATCAGAAAGACTATTATAGAATGTAAGTAGAACACCTTTGAAATAATTATACGAAAGGAGAAAAATCAAGAAGAGGAGAAATGAATTGTGCCAAAGTCAAGCAAACCGTTGAAACATGAAAGCGTGGAGGAATTTAGTAGCCACCGTAACGTGGAAATATGTAAAAATAAAATAAAAAATTAACGTCAGAATTAGAGCTCGTGACGTCAGGGTGGTCACCTCCTTCTCTACATCATTTTATGTCTCTTCCCTTATATATACACTTCTCCATTTTCCCCACCAAAAAGCACTTCACCTCTCAAAAGACTCTACTTACAATTTTGATCAATTCAAGAACATTAGTCCTAAGTTGATATGGAGAGTAACGGTGATGCTTCTGCCTCCACCACTCCAATCATCTCTTCTTGTTCTCATGTACCACCGCTTTCACCGCGGGTGGTGCTCAGCCCATGCGCCGCTTGTAAAATCCTAAGGCGGCGTTGCGCGGAGAAATGCGTTTTGGCACCGTACTTCCCTCCAACTGATCCGGCCAAGTTCACCATCGCTCACCGCGTCTTTGGAGCCAGCAACATCATTAAGTTCTTGCAGGTACCTAGCTTACTATCTATTTATTGAGTGCAATAACTAGAAGATAGTCCTAAACAGTGAAGCAGCGTAGATTTAGAATAAAGATTCATAATTTGTATTTTGATTATATTATTTATTTTAGTAATTATTCTGTAATAGTTTTCTAGTTTTCTCCTTTATAAAACACATATTTTGCAAAAATACTGTAAGGTATTCACAAACCATAGTTTTCCGAGTATTTTCAGTATCAACAGATTTCTATTTCTATTCCTATAAAATTTTGCTTCATCAAAACGTTAAATATAAATAAAAATTCATGTGAAATTGGACCTTATTTGGTCTAGAATGTCAATAACTTTTTCCAAATTCAACAAAAGTATTGCATATCAAACTCTTTTTAACAAAATATATGTTCACATAACTACTACATATCTTGAGTAAAAAATCAGAAAACACTAAAGCCATATGTCATTTTCAACGTTTTCCTTTTCATCCAACTTTTGAAAAAGTCTTGTAGAATATTGGTCTTTACTCTTCTTGGTCAAATACAAAAAAAAACATCCGATGGACTTTATATATTGTCTTCATAAGCCTAAATAAACAAATCACTTACTTCCCCACATCATATGATTGATTAATATCTATATGGTATATTTTTGTAGGAACTTCCAGAATCACAAAGAACTGACGCGGTCAAAAGTATGGTGTATGAAGCCGAAGCAAGAATAAGAGATCCGGTGTATGGATGTACGGGTGCCATATACCATCTACAAAGACAAGTGAGTGAACTCCAAGCACAACTTGCAAAAGCTCAAGCGGAGATGGTGGATATGCAATTTCAAAGATCAAATTTACTAGAGTTGATTTATAACATGTACCAACAGAACCAAGAACAAGATAATATGTCCTTTGAGAGCAATGATTTGGGATTCCTTGAAGACAACTCGAACACCAACTCATCGATATTGTGGTGTGATCCTCTTTGGACATGATCATAAGATTCATAACTATATATGATTTTGACTACTTCACTTTGAGGCCCTTTAGTACTTACTCATTCAGGGTTAGTTAGCATATGCATATTGAAGACACAAGAATATGTAATAATGGTCAATGTTTATGCGATTCACATGTCCAACAAATTATAGTATAACGATTCATATGTTTAAACAAAAATAAAAACAAAACAGCATGAAAGATAACACTATATAAAACCAAAAAAGAAAAAGATAACACTATAGATTAGACCTGATAAGAAGATGGTTTATCAAGGAAATATAAGAGTTAAGAGAGAAATAGAAGAATTAGACCTGAGAAGAAGAGATTAGAGAAGAGAAGAAGAAGTAATAAGGAAGAAGATGTTTGATTTTAATTGATTGTTGTTGGCTGCCGTTTACAGAGAACGACTAGAGAGTTTATACAAGGATTAAGGGCTTTAAAGGCTACACAAATAGCAGCCCAATAGCTAATAAACGAGGCCCAATACTTGATACTTATCATAAATCCCCAATTTTGCTCTAGGGATTTGAATCCCAGCGCCTCTTGTACTCTTAAGTCTGGTTTCACTTGTCTCTTCTTCTGTCTTCGTCCGTCATTCTTCGCCGTGGTGTTTCTTCGTTGTCTCCGTTCTTCTCTATGGTCACTGTTGCCTTGATTTGTTGAGCTATTCCGTTTAGGAGTTGTCGCATCTTGTAAAGTTTCAGGCGTGTGCTTTTGCTCGGGTCTGTTTTGTTTCCTTTGCAACTGCTCGGTCTTTTCCCTAGAGGCGTGTGCAGTATCTTCTATTCTTCTCTGTTTTCAGGATATCGCTTCATCTAAACAACGTTAGCTTTGTTTAGCGTCTCTCTTGATGGACCGAATTGTGTTTTGTTGTTTTTTTGCTTCCATGTTTTTAACTTTTTTTTTAGGATGGAACCAACCATAGGTACTGCTTCTGTATAACTTAAAACATTTCATATTTATATGATATTCACTTATCAAAAAAAAAATCAGCTCTTTGGAACTTTTGTGGGCTGGGTTTTTGGTAGATAGTTTTGTCATTTGTGATGGGCTGGGCTTAAATAATCCAGATTAACATCCCTAGATAGGAACATAAGCCGATTGGGTATATTCGTAAATTTAGGTTGTTTGTTTGTTTGTTTGTTACGATGGTCTTTCCCGCATCATATTATTTCCACTCTAACTCCGTCGTCGTCTCGCCGGTTCACAGCTTCGTCAATCGTGACTCAGCAGCAGCAAGCACGTCTCGAACGAGCTTGGTCGCCGCCATCTCTCTTGATATGATAACGTGGTTCGCACCAAAATAAGACACGTGTTTATGTCGTCAGTTCCACACAGAAGACTCTTCGCTTTCTCTCTCAACATCCATATTTCTTCGGCTACTTCTCCAACCTCTTCCTTTCTTCTCCGATCATCTTCTCCTTACTTTACCGTAGCTCGCTCTCTCTGCTTTAACTCCTTCATCAGATTATCTCTCTCCGATATGCCTAAGAAGCAGGTTTGGAACTTTCATTGAGTTTTCCTCAATCTATAGCGATTGTCAAATTTATCGAATCTTAAATCATCTCTTATGACTCCCTCGTAAATCTGCACTTTCTGGGTTTTGATTTTGCTTCCTTGACAATGTATTAGTTTGTGGTGCTGTAATATGACTTTGGACTTTTGATTATCCGAAAACGGGTTTGAATTTGCATCTTAAAAAATTGATACTTTATGTCTTCAAGTCTTGATTTGTGAGAGTTTCTTGTTGCTTTTGGTTTGTGAGAGTTTCCCCAAGACTTGACTATTTTTATTTTTGTTTGCAGAAAAAGAGAGCTCACGCTGAGCACAAGGGGCAAGTAAAGCCGAAGATGGATGTTCCATCTGAATCCAGTGATCGTTCGGTATCCGTTGTTGAAGAAGCAGTAAACAATCAACTTGGTGGGTTGAGTCTTGGGGAAAGCAACACTAATGTTCCAGTCTTACCGAGTCAAAGTACAAGCAACCACTGTGTTCAAAATCTAGTGTGGAAGCCTAAGTCATATGGAACCGTTAGTGGATCATCTTCGGCAACGGAAGTTGGTAAAACATCGGCTCTCTCACAGACAGGTTCTTCAGGAGATGCAAAAGTTGGTCTCAATCTAAGCAAAATTTTTGGAGGTAATTTGTTGGAAAATTTTGCGGTGGACAAATCGACTTATTGTCATGCTCAGATCAGAGCCACTTTCTATCCAAAATTTGAGAATGAAAAGACTGACCAAGAGGTAAACTTTATAGTGCCCTTTCTGTGACTGCATGTCGTTTGTAGCACTTATTACTAGTTTGTTTTATTAATGTTGCGTTTATCTTGATTTTGGCAGATAAGAACAAGAATGATTGAGATGGTATCTAAAGGATTGGCAACACTGGAGGTATCAACAACATATATACATCCTATATTTGAATACCTTTATTGTCACTCTGAAGTTTTGACTATCTACGTACCTGTTGTAATGCACCTTTTACAGGTATCTCTTAAGCATTCAGGCTCTCTCTTCATGTACGCCGGTCACAAAGGGGGAGCATATGCAAAGAACAGCTTTGGTAATATGTAAGCTCATTTGTTCTTAGCTTCAATTATTCCTTCCTTTATTATTGACGTGCTCTTCACAGAGAATCTTTTAGACAAAACCCCAATCAATAAACCCAAACTCAAGTTTTCGATTTAGTTTACACTTTTCGTTCATTTTAACTTAGAACATAGATTACTTCTTCATTTTAGTTTCATAGTTAGTCATGTCCAACGAAATATATTATGTTATCTCTTTCTAGAGTTTTGTTGCTTGCTGATGGTATTCATGTTGCGTTTATGGATAAAGATTCCACACCACATAAAAGTTGTACTACATGTACATTTTGAAAACATTTCTGTTGAAGCAAAATGCATTTTACTACTCTTTTCATTTCTGATATTGTTATGTAAATCTTAATGGTGATTCAAACTGAGATTGCGACCAATCGTTTTCTCATATATTAACCCAATATTTTTATTTGCAGTTATACTGCGGTTGGTGTTTTTGTTCTTTCACGCATGTTCAGGGAGGCTTGGGGAACTAAGGCTCTAGAGAAAGAGGCAGAATTCAATGATTTTCTTGAGGTATTTCCATGGACAGAATTTTAAACAACCCTAACTATCAATTGCTCGAGGCTTAATCAAATGCCAGAAAAAGCTAGCTCATAATTAGTCAATTTCTCCCAGAAAAATCGTATGTGCATATCTATGGAACTGGTAACAGCTGTTCTTGGAGATCATGGTCAACGGCCATTGGATGATTATGGTGATTTTTTTTATTTTTATGATGTTCCTTATTGTGAAAGTCAGATAAGTCTGCTAAAGCTGTTCAGCTAAAAGGAAATGTTGTTTTGCATCTTGCAGTGGTAGTGACGGCCGTTACCGAGTTAGGTAATGGTAAGCCCAAGTTCTATTCAACTTCCGAAATAATTGCATTTTGCCGGAAATGGCGTCTACCAACAAATCACGTTTGGCTGTTTTCCACAAGGTAACTTAACCGCTTTCTATTCATCGCTACTATCATCTTTGGTTATCTTGCTCTTACTTGTCACTTTACCTTGGGCCCTTGTTTTAAATAGTGTGGTAGTGAAGAAAGAGTTTGAAATACTTTTAGCTAATATTCCGTTCCAAGAATTTAGTGTTTCTCTAGCTGAGGTTTTGATATCTCTGGACAATTTTGGTTGTACAGCTTGAATGACACATTTCCCTAACTATAGTAAGAATGTGCTGATATAATCGGGTTGATGCATTTACTGCTCTAAATCCATCAACCTTTAGAAGTTTTTGGTCCTACTAGGAGGAAAAGTATGCTGATATATTTGGATGCACTCACTGTCCATAATTTTTCTATTAGACAGCTTGTTGTGAGGATATTGAAAATTTTAACAATGGTGGTTGCATGTATTTTGTTAAAATTTCTATGAAGGAGATCAGTGACCTCTTTTTTCGCCGCGTTTGATGCACTCTGTGAAGAAGGGATAGCAACCTCAGTCTGTAGGGCTCTTGATGAAGTAGCTGATATATCGGTCCCAGGTAATGTTTTTTATTTTTTTTTTAGGTATTCCCTTTTACTATTTGGAGAATTCATATTAGTTTTTTGACAAGGGATACAACTTGATGAAATTCATTGGACGAATTATTTCTTGGATGAAAATAAGCAGGCTCAAAGGACCATGTTAAGGTGCAGGGTGAGATATTAGAGGGTCTTGTTGCCCGTATCGTGAGCAGTCAGAGCGCTAGAGATATGGAAAGCGTCTTGAGAGATCATCCTCCACCACCCTGTGATGGAGGTGCACTATCTTATCATTGTTTAACTTTTACTTTAGTTTTCATGATAATCCACTCTATCAAGTCCGTGTAGATTTAAAAAAAATATTTTCCCTGGCTTTTAATATTTCAGCTAATCTTGATCTGGGACTCGGTCTAAGAGAGATATGTGCTGCCCATAGATCTAATGAGAAACAGGTATAACAAGCTTTATCAAGTGGAATTTTTATGCCATCTCTTGATAAAGATTTCTCATTCTAGAGGGTCCTTTTTCCTTTTTTGTGGTGCTGTAGCAAATGAGAGCACTTTTAAGGAGTGTTGGGCCAAGCTTTTGCCCCAGTGACTTCGATTGGTTTGGAGATGAATCTCATCCGAAAAATGCTGACAAATCTGTTATAACAAAATTCCTACAATCTCAGCCTGCAGATTATACAACTAGTAAATTACAGGTAACTTGAGATCTTTCACTTGCAGAGTTCTTTCATGGGGGTAATATTTACCAGTTTCCATTATTTATGTGCTTTTGATGAGCAACTGATTTTTTTTTTTCCAATAGGAAATGGTACGCTTGATGAAGGAAAAACGTCTTCCAGCCGCATTCAAGTGTTACCATAATTTTCATAGAGCTAACGACATATCGCCTGACAACCTATTTTATAAATTGGTTGTCCATGTGCACAACGATTCAGGATTTAGGCGTTACCAAAAAGAGATGAGGTTATCCTTAAATATGTCTCTAGTTACTTATGTCTTTCAGTTTGATCAAACTAAGAATATATTGTCTGTTTACTAACCATATTAATTACCGTGTTCAGGCACATGCCTAGTTTGTGGCCTTTATATCGAGGTAAATATTTTTGTTTGTTTCTTATTCTTTAGCTTTGTTTTAAAATTCCATGACTAGGCACCATTTCTGATTCATTTGCTAGAGTTCAATAATTTTAACATTTTGTCTCTACTTTCTACAGTTGCTAGTCTTTTTGAAAAATAAGTTTAGCTTTGTTTTAAAATTCCATGACTAGGCACCATTTCTGATTCATTTGCTAGAGTTCAATAAAGTTAACATTTTGCCTCTATTTTCTACAGTTGCTAGTCTTTGTGAAAAATAACTTTGTTAGGAAATCAAATTTTCTTGGACGTTTCGGATTTGGTTGTTGTGTAGCATACACTGGTCTCGCTAAACAAAAAATAATTGGACATATGAAGAAAATGGAAAATGGACAAAAAATAAAACTCTGCTCTATAGACCATTGCCATCTGTTTTTTTGTTTAACAGTATTAGTTAGTGATCTTCATTTTTCTTTTCAGGTTTCTTTGTTGATATTAATTTGTTCAAGTCAAACAAAGGGAGGGATCTGAGCATTGATAATGCGGTCAAAGATGCCAGTGAAAATGATGGTCAACGAGGAAAGGATGGTTTGGCTGATGATGATGCTAACTTAATGATCAAACTGAAGTTTCTCACATACAAGGTAATTTTTTTTTTTTTTTTCTCAGGAAGGTCTTGGCTGGAGGGATTTCAACAAATTTCCTACCTCTTTTATTGCATTATTATCCTGATGTTGGACATGTCTTCAACTTTTTTACAGTTAAGAACCTTTTTGATCCGTAATGGCCTATCAATTCTATTTAAAGAGGGGCCAGCAGCTTACAAAACCTACTACCTTAGGTGAGCTGCTTTCTTTCTATGAATATATACTTATAGAGTGATGTTTTTGGTGATCCGGATTTTAATTAACTTGCATTGCATTGTAAAACAAAACGGGGAGACTAGTTGTTGCGTGCTCATTATGTTTTTGATTATGTAGGAGCTGATGTGATCAAGCTTCAATTTGATTTTTTTTCTAATGTTATTGTTGTTTCTGCATCCAGGCAAATGAAAATCTGGGGTACGTCAGATGGAAAGCAGAAAGAACTTTGCAAGATGCTTGATGAATGGTACCATAATCACACTACTCTACACATATAGACAAAGCTTATATACTTTTGTTAAAGCTTATTTCCTGAGCAAATGTGTAACCTACTACTGCCTAGATGCTGCCTTTTGTCCAACAATTTTTTCAGCTTTTTGAATCTAGATTAGCATCTCTTCTTCTCTTCACAATGTACAGGGCTGCTTACATAAGAAGAAAGTGTGGGAATGATCAGCTATCTTCATCAACATACTTAAGTGAAGCTGAGCCATTCCTGGAGCAGTACGCGAAACAGAGCCCAAAGAATCAGATTTTGATAGGGTCTGCTGGGAACCAAGTGAGAACTGAGGACTTCTTGGCCATTGTTGACAGTGATCTAGATGAAGAAGGCGATCTTGTGAAGAAAGGAGTGGCACCAGCTACTCCTGAGCCAGCTGTGAAGGAAGCTGTCCAGAAGGATGAGGGGTTAATTGTATTCTTTCCAGGTATTCCATTTGCATTGTTTATATATCATCTCATGTATCTGGTTGTTGGTTTTACTTCATTTTTGTGGCAATTTTTTATATTGAACTTATTGATGGTAGTCGTTATTAGCTTTCAACAGATTATAGATGATTGTTAGTAATTCAGATAATATGAAATTAGTCAAAGATCAAGTTTTTTTACTTCAACTAGAGTGAGAGACATATTGTTAGAAAGAGAATGGCGGTATCTCTTTCTGTATATGTCGTTTGCTTTAATCTGTTTTCTTCTGATTTTTACAATTCTAATGTCTTCTCAGGTATTCCTGGATGTGCTAAATCTGCACTTTGCAAGGAGTTATTAAACGCCCCAGGAGGCTTTGGAGATGATCAGCCAGTGCACACCCTGATGGGTGATCTTGTCAAAGGTATTTTAAAGTGTAGGTTTTTTTTTTTTGTCAAAATTGCTCTGGTCTCTCAATTTTGTTATGCCATCTCATGCATTTTACATACTGGGCAGGAAAATATTGGCCAAAGGTTGCTGATGAACTTCGTAAAAAACCACAATCAATTATGTTGGCTGACAAAAATGCCCCAAATGAAGATGTCTGGAGACAGGTAATTAATCCTACGCTTAGAATATGCTACAACCTCACATTGATTAGGAATGAGTATCAGGCTTATAAGATTCTCTGCACTCTTCTTGTATAAGCTAACATTGGAATAGCTCTAGTGCTCTACCCATAGATCTTTAAGAGTGGCTTTGGCTTAATAGGAGTAGATTTTTGTCAGAATCTTTGCAACTATTGTTACAATCGTAATCAATTGCTTTGCTGCCTAATGGTTATCAAGATTAAAATTTGGTTCCATGACACTGTCGCTTGGTCTACTGAAGACAATCTTTTTCGACTACTTGTAAATATATGTGTGCATAGCTTGTATTGTTGAAGCCTAGTTAGTCGCTGACCTGATATATTTCCATATTTTGTGTGTCTTAACAAGTCTCATTCCAGTATTATTCTTGTATTTCCCTATTAGATTGAAGACATGTGTCGGAAAACTAGGGCTTCTGCAGTTCCAATCGTTGCTGATTCTGAAGGTATGTAATTATGATCCATTCTTTGATGTATTTCATTTACCAATCTTCTTGTGTGCTGGTTAATATGGTCATATTAAGTTTATTCCATAATATTTGACCTTTAATTGATTGGATGACCCTGCGAATGCTTTGAGTATGAAAAGTTGAAGGATCATTTATCTTTTACTGAATTTGTCCCCGTTTTATTTATATCTAAATCTAAGCTTGATACTCAATTTTCTTGCAGAGAATATAGTTAGCAGTTTATACTTTGCTTAAGAACACAAAAATATGTTCTGCTTTGTCTTCGCAATTACTGCCTTGCCTCATCCTCTGTACTCTCTGTGATCTTTTGCTTGATATAGACTTTTTGCCCTCCATGACTGCACAGGAACCGATACAAATCCATATTCACTCGATGCCTTGGCTGTTTTCATATTCCGTGTACTTCAACGAGTTAACCATCCGGTATACAGTTGCATCTTTATACACAGTTTATCGTCAACTGCATCATCCAACTTTCATCACCCTAAATCTCTTAACATACTATCGTTCATTCATATGCAATTAATATTGTTAGGGAAAGCTCGACAAGGCATCTTCAAATGCAGGCTATGTGCTATTGCTGTTTTATCACCTTTATGAGGGAAAGGTATTATCACATACACCGCAACTTTTCTGTAAGTATATCTATAATTTGATCTCACATTTAGCGGTCTTTATCTCCCAGAACCGTAAAGAATTTGAGAGTGAATTGATTGAGCGCTTTGGCTCCCTCATCAAGATGCCACTGTTGAAATCAGACAGGTATATGGTTGACATCACATGAGAGCTAACAAACTCGAACTTGGGACATCTACAAATTTCAACTTTGTATTTAATTAGTTTGTAAACCACTTAACTGACTTCTCTTTGAGCCTATACAGGACTCCTTTACCTGATCCTGTTAAATCAGTTCTTGAGGAGGGCATAGATTTATTCAATCTCCACAGTATAAGACATGGGAGGTGGGTAGCCAAACTACCATTTTACATGACTTGCAAAGTTGAATTATGTCAAACCGAAGTATTTTGAGCATTGTATGCGAAAACTTGTTCATCATGTTATATTTCAGACAACACTGTCTGTTCTGACAGTAACAAATGGAAGGCAGTAGTAACAATTTAGCAAAAACGAATAAGGAAGACATCAAATTTGTTTATCCTGTGATGAGATGTACTTGGATTATGTTACTCTAGAAATCCTACACATGAGTGTTCTCTACTTCATCTCTTGCTCTAGCTTCAGTTTGGTTGCTTCTGACCTGTTTTCCTTGTAAACTCTCTTGCTGTAGACTCGAGTCGACGAAAGGAACATATGCAGCAGAATGGACCAAATGGGAGAAACAACTACGAGATATTTTGGTTGCAAATTCTGAGTACCTCAATCTTATTCAGGTAAAAGATCTTTTGTCATTGATGGCTCATGCAAAGCTACAAATCCATGCTTGTATTTTAAGTTTTTAACTGCTTCGATATTTTCTTTAGCGCATGATAAAAGAGTATAATTAGAAGGGATGCGCATATGATGTCTTTGTTTTCTGGTTTTCAACTTTCAGGTTCCATTTGAGTCTGCGGTTCATCAAGTGCAAGAAGAGCTAAAAAGAATCGCCAAGGGTGAATACAAACCACCAAGTTCAGAGAAAACAAAACATGGGTCTATTGTTTTTGCTGCCATCAACTTGCCTGCTACTCAGGTTCACAGTCTTCTTGAAAAGGTAAACAACCAAATTCTTAAACTACCATAAAAAGAGAGTAAGAATGATCTTTCATATTCGTGATTATTGAGACATGAACTCTTCAACCGTCGAAACTCGAAAACTAAAGGCTAAAAGTTCATAACTCAAATCTGATTTTCGTTCCTGCCCCCATTTGTCACTGAGTGAGCCCACATCATTTTTTCCTTTTATCTCATGCATCAGAACTCAAGGTTACGTATAGGCTTTGTTGTTAATAGATGTTTTTCTATTCAGTTGGCCGCAGCAAACCCAACAGTGAGATCTTTTCTAGAGGGGAAGAAAAAAACCATACAGGAAAAACTGGAACGGTCTCACGTGACGCTTGCCCACAAGAGAAGCCACGGCGTAGCAGCCGTAGCCAGTTATGGTCAACACTTGAACAGAGAGGTACCCGTAGAGCTCACCGAGCTCATCTACAACGAAAAGATGGCTGCTCTAACTGCACATGTCGGATCTGTGGACGGGGAGAACATAGTCTCCAAGAATGAGTGGCCACATGTTACCTTGTGGACTGCAGAAGGCGTTACAGCGAAAGAGGCCAACACTTTACCTCAGCTTTACTTAGAAGGAAAGGCGAGCCGCTTGGTGATAGATCCTCCAGTCTCAATCTCAGGTCCTCTAGAGTTTTTCTGAATAAACTTTAACATGGAAGTTGCTCTCTCTCCAGGGTTGCTCGTGGAATGGAACACTTATGGTTGTTATAATAAACCGTTTCCATTGTCATGAGATTTTGAGGTTAATATGTGTAAATTTGTTAATTCTCTATTTTAATGTGGAATAAATGGTGCTAGTGCCTTCATATCTGCATTAGTTGAGATAACAAATATATACTCTAGAGAACAATGTCATATAGGGTGATTATCCAACTACTATTGTCACGATTAGTTGAGTTTGCAATACAATCAATGAAGTTTTATGGGACAAGAACATGTACAGATGATCAGTAGCTAACCATTTGCTTGAATAATAACCTCAATAAAAAGGTGTGCTATTGATAGTGATTGATGTTTTTAATAGACGAAGGATGTCTTATGGTTAAACTGAATTCCACATTTGGATCTAACACTCGAATTCAAAGTAACTTGACTGTGAAGATATGTGAACATATTATGAAACACAACCGACCCAAGGCCCAAGAGAATACTAGTCGGCGGAACAAGGGCATAATTGTAATTTCATAAATGATATTGTTTATGGTGTTGAACCCTAACTTTGAGTCGATCCAACGCTATATAAAGTCGTATCCCCTCTCTTTCTTATTCACCCTCGCCGCTACACTCTGAGGTAAGCGTCTTCGAACGCATCTACGATCTGTTTCTTTTTCTTCTGCTGATCTTCGCTGAAACTGTTTCGATCATTCTCGTTTGTCTGCTGTTACCCTCTTCTCTCAGCTTGATTCTTCTTCGCATGTATCCCTGTGATTCAAGCCTTTTTGTTGATTGAGTTTCTGATCTGTGATTGATGAAATCAACGTTTTACAGCGCAATCGTTATGAAATCAACTTTTTATAAAACAAAAAGCATAGAATTGATCTGGTTATGATTATATTGTTCGATAGATTGTTAGTTGGATCTGAGTGAACTAGTTTTGTATTTAGGTTGTATGTGATATATCTTGTGATTGGGTAGTTCAGGAGCAGCATAACAAATCCATTGATTCCCTCTTGATATCAAGTCGGGGTAGCTCTCGGATTGTTTGCGTTAGACCTCCTGAATTGCTGATTTGTATGAATTTAGCTTGCTTAGCTCAGCGGATAGAGCACCACAACTTATTGTGGGAGAAATCGGTTCGACTCCGATAGCAGCTTCTTACAGTGATTGTTTTTAAAAAGAAGAATTTTGCTTAGTTTATATATGTCTACTGTTTTGATTGACACAGTAAGATTGATTTTTCTGCAGATTTCCTTGAGTAACCATGGGTAAAGAGAAGTTTCACATCAACATTGTGGTCATTGGCCATGTCGATTCTGGAAAGTCAACCACAACTGGTCACTTGATCTACAAGTTGGGAGGTATTGACAAGCGTGTGATTGAGAGGTTCGAGAAGGAAGCTGCTGAGATGAACAAGAGGTCCTTCAAGTACGCATGGGTTTTGGACAAACTTAAGGCTGAGAGAGAGCGTGGTATCACCATTGACATTGCCCTGTGGAAGTTTGAGACCACCAAGTACTACTGCACAGTTATTGATGCTCCTGGTCATCGTGATTTCATCAAGAACATGATTACTGGTACTTCCCAGGCTGATTGTGCTGTCCTTATCATTGACTCCACCACTGGTGGTTTTGAAGCTGGTATCTCCAAGGATGGTCAGACCCGTGAGCACGCTCTCCTTGCTTTCACCCTTGGTGTCAAGCAAATGATTTGCTGTTGTAACAAGGTAACCAGACCTTTATCTGTAATGTGATAATTGCTTCTCTCTCGTTGTGTTCAGTCTAATCAACTGTTTTTTTTTTCATGTTGTTTGTAGATGGATGCCACTACCCCCAAGTACTCTAAGGCGAGGTACGATGAAATCATCAAGGAGGTGTCTTCCTACCTGAAGAAGGTAGGGTACAACCCCGACAAAATCCCCTTTGTGCCCATCTCTGGATTCGAGGGTGACAACATGATTGAGAGGTCGACCAACCTTGACTGGTACAAGGGACCAACTCTCCTTGAGGCTCTTGACCAAATCAACGATCCCAAGAGGCCATCAGACAAGCCCCTTCGTCTCCCACTTCAGGATGTCTACAAGATTGGTGGTATTGGAACGGTGCCAGTTGGACGTGTTGAGACTGGTTTGATCAAGCCTGGTATGGTTGTGACCTTTGCTCCCACAGGGTTGACTACTGAGGTCAAGTCTGTTGAGATGCACCACGAGTCTCTTCTTGAGGCACTTCCTGGTGACAATGTTGGGTTCAATGTTAAGAATGTTGCTGTTAAGGATCTTAAGAGAGGGTACGTTGCCTCCAACTCCAAGGATGACCCTGCCAAGGGAGCAGCCAACTTCACCTCCCAGGTTATCATCATGAACCACCCTGGTCAGATTGGTAACGGTTACGCCCCTGTCCTCGATTGCCACACCTCTCACATTGCAGTCAAGTTCTCTGAGATCTTGACCAAGATTGACAGGCGTTCTGGTAAGGAGATTGAGAAGGAGCCCAAGTTCTTGAAGAATGGTGATGCTGGTATGGTGAAGATGACTCCGACCAAGCCCATGGTTGTGGAGACCTTCTCTGAGTACCCACCATTGGGACGTTTTGCTGTTAGGGACATGAGACAGACTGTTGCAGTCGGTGTCATCAAGAGTGTTGACAAGAAGGACCCAACTGGAGCCAAGGTGACCAAGGCTGCAGTGAAGAAGGGTGCGAAGTGAACTCCCATCATCAAAACTCTATCCGCAGATGAAACAAAGAACATTGTTAGTTTTTTAACTTTAATTTGGTACTTGGTCGCTTGTATGTGTTACAGCTATGTTTCCTCTCCGTCAGAGCGTTGTTCCCGGAACTGGGTTCTTGATCGGAGGTGGCGGAGCTACTTAGTATTCAAGCTTCCTGTTTTTTGCTTTTGTTTTGTTATTTGAGATTGAACCTTTTTGGAGATTTGGTTATCAAGATACTGTGACACTACTGCTGATATTATCTTCTTATCTTAGTCTGATTTTCTCCTGCTGCTTGTATCCACATTGAATTCATCCTCACGATCGTTAAAATGCAACTATAACTATCACTCTGAATATCTCGGAATTTGCTTAAATGAGAAAATTGAATGACATAGTAGAATCTTCATCAAAGTTTAAGTAATTTCATATGTCAAATTTTACCCATTAATTATACACAATTCATATTTTCATTTAAGGGTAATGAGTTTTGCCAGTTCTCTCCAAATGTTTAGATTTTTCAAGATTCATATTAGATCCAAACCTACTTAATGATTAGATTACCTAAATTATAGTTCGTGCACATATCTAAGTTGAGATATGAAAACAGATTTATTGGCACCGTCAATGTCAAATACCCAAAGGCTAAAAGCCTTACAATCCAATGTGAACGAACACCATGGCATAAGTTTTCTGTAAGTCCACAAATGCAAATAGAGAATACCTTGACTAACACCAGTCGCTTCTCCGTTCTCTGACGCTGGTGGAGCTTTAGAAAGCTTCGTCCGCATGCTCGTTTCTTTCAATCTCGCACAAACTAGACTTAAAGCCAAACTTTTTCTAGCTATGTCCAGGAAGTGTTTTAGCTAGAAAAAAAAGAAACCATGCATTTTTCTTCCCATGTAAGTTCATCAGTTTTCGAGCGACCATTTTTTATGGTAATTAATATAATTGAGTTTCACACATTAACTTGTAATCTATAGTTCTTCCTCGAAAAAAAAAATCTTGGAGATATTTTGTTTCACAAAATCATTTCCCTTTTCAATTTATCTGGTTAAACCAGTTGAAAAAAAGGAAAAAAAAAACATTAAATATTTTGAACCTTTGTAACCCATCCTTTTAAATATTGTATTCCTCTGATTATAGTAAACATATCAGCTTATAAAGGCTAATGATATTTCTCTAATTTTCTCGAATTTCAATAATAATGATGTCGACTTAAAGTTCTTTTTCCGCTAAGATAGTAGAATTGAAGGGTTTTGAGGTGATTTATACATTAATTTCTTGAAATAGAAATAAGTGACTCATTAAAGGTATGTGTATGTATGGCATTGAATAAATTTGTGTAAGTTGTGTCCTCAATAATTTTTATTTTATTATACAGTATACGCCAAATTTTAATAACTTAACATAAAATCTATTATACATGCATTTGTTTGAATTTCATACATTTGATATGTTAAAAGTGTATTAATGTATTACTTAAGAAAAATTAAGAACAATAAATTCTAGTGACATTATCGATTCTTTTGTCAGATGGTACGTGATCCATTATTTTAATAATATGAAATAAATATGGTCACAGATCTTTTAGAAAACATGTTTCGGTTGAAAACAACACTTTTGGTGTGTTATAGACTTCGCATTTCTGCTTATTGCGCTCTACGAGCAACTAATACGCGTAGGATTTACATCAATATATGGTTCTGATAATAACGTGTTTTGTTAAAAATCGCGGGTTCTATATATTAATTTAGACCGAAAAATATTTATTCATGCTTGGATAGAGCCCATTCCATAGCCCATAATCGCATAATAGACTATTGTTATTCAACAACAAAAGAAGACTATTGCTATTCAATTAAAGATAGGGGTGTCAATGGGTTTGTGCCTCACCTGCCCGACGGGTCATGGACAAACCCATACACAAAACAGATTTAAATAGAAATGATTTTTAATGAATATGAACAAAACGGGTTGAGAAATATGGACAATGGTCGGTCATAATATAAAAAACTAGGTCAAAATCGATTTAGGTATTTGAAAAAAAAATCAAAGGTTGCAACTTTATTTTTTTACTTTTATAACAATATGTTCTATTTTGATATTTGACCGCTCATTTAGATATGGTCGTTAAGGACATGATGTTTAATTGACATGATCGTTATTTGTCCGTAATCAAAATGGTCAATATTAAACCAGAACGTAGACAACTTATTTAACAGCTCTAGTTAAAGTCAAAGGCCCAAAAGTATTACATTTTCATTTATTATCATTCGTTAGTATCATGTCTAATTATTTTACATTTTTACTTTGAGGTTTATACAAAATACTTCTCCACTTCTAGTTGGCTAATTGAATTAAATATCTCTATTAAATAAATTAAATTATAATTTCTTCTAAATAGTTTCTTATTATATAGAGCTGGATGTGATTCACACGTAGCAGAATTGTAATTCGGTGTAGATATAGAGTTGGATACATCTGTAATTTTGAATTACAAGACTTTCCTAACCAAATGATCCATATATATCCGAATTCAAATATATACTTCTACGATAGAACTTTATCTATATTTTTCATACCCAAAAATTTATCTATATTTACATGGAACTTCGTATATGAAAGTAGTCGTTGTACTTAAAACAAACCTGATCGTTGACAATGTCGGATTTATGGTTGATCCGACGATGTTGGTTCTTCTCGACTAATTCGTAGATGGGAAATAAGCCATTGGTTGTAGACACTACATGAAAGAAAAGTTTTTAAGCTTGTTGGTTAGGTTTAGATAAGACAACTCCTTGATTTGGTGATATGAATGTGTAGGCCGGATTTTACATACCTTCACTAAATGGATGAATCATAATAAATTCCTGATCATTGGGTTTGATCATGAACTGACCGGACTTGATTGGGATTGTGATCATGGCTTGATCACTGAGATCGATCATGAACTTATCGGACTTGACTGGTTTGACTTACAACGGGATTTAAATTTGTTTTTTTTTTGTTTTCAATCGATAATATAATTCTCCTAATGCAGGACATTACTTCAGTTACGATAGTATTCGGTTGTGCTTAACTAAGTAGTCAGCGGAATATGATCAGCTAAAAAGTAGTTTTAAAATATCATAATTTTCCTACTTGCTCTCCACAGTATGCCTACTAATTTATGTAGCAATGATTCCTTTTAAACAATAAGCGTTATGCGGTTATTTGCTATGAGAATGAGAGAATGAGAGGATAAATATTAGACTAAGATGAGAAGATAATATCCGCAGGAATGTCACAATATAACATAATCTCCAAAAGGTTTAAAATCGAAAACAATTCAAAACCATAAAACAAAAAGCTTGGGTGATAAGCAGCTCCGCCACCTCCGATCAAGAACCCAGTTCCGGGAACAACGCTCTGACGGAGAGGAAACATAGTTGTAACACAAACAAGCGACCAAGTACCAAATTAAAGTAACAAAACTAACAATGTTCTTTGATTCATCTGCGGATAGAGTTTTGATGATGGGAGTTCACTTCGCACCCTTCTTCACTGCAGCCTTGGTCACCTTGGCTCCAGTTGGGTCCTTCTTGTCAACACTCTTGATGACACCGACTGCAACAGTCTGTCTCATGTCCCTAACAGCAAAACGTCCCAATGGTGGGTACTCAGAGAAGGTCTCCACAACCATGGGCTTGGTCGGAGTCATCTTCACCATACCAGCATCACCATTCTTCAAGAACTTGGGTTCCTTCTCAATCTCCTTACCAGAACGCCTGTCAATCTTGGTCAAGATCTCAGAGAACTTGACTGCAATGTGAGAGGTGTGGCAATCGAGGACAGGGGCGTAACCGTTACCAATCTGACCAGGGTGGTTCATGATGATAACCTGGGAGGTGAAGTTGGCTGCTCCCTTGGCAGGGTCATCCTTGGAGTTGGAGGCAACGTACCCTCTCTTTAGATCCTTTACTGCAACATTCTTTACATTGAACCCAACATTGTCACCTGGAAGTGCCTCAAGAAGAGACTCGTGGTGCATCTCAACAGACTTGACCTCAGTTGTCAACCCTGTGGGGGCAAAGGTCACAACCATACCAGGCTTGATCAAACCAGTCTCTACACGTCCCACTGGCACCGTTCCAATACCACCAATCTTGTAGACATCCTGAAGTGGGAGACGAAGGGGCTTGTCTGATGGCCTCTTGGGTTCGTTGATTTGGTCAAGAGCCTCAAGGAGAGTTGGTCCCTTGTACCAGTCAAGGTTGGTCGACCTCTCAATCATGTTGTCACCCTCGAATCCAGAGATGGGCACAAAGGGGATTTTGTCGGGGTTGTACCCTACCTTCTTCAGGTAGGAAGACACCTCCTTGATGATTTCATCGTACCTCGCCTTAGAGTACTTGGGGGTAGTGGCATCCATCTACAAACAACATGAAAAAAAAACAGTTGATTAGACTGAACACAACCAGAGAGAAGCAATTATCACATTACAGATAGAGGTTTGGTTACCTTGTTACAACAGCAGATCATTTGCTTGACACCAAGGGTGAAAGCAAGGAGAGCGTGCTCACGGGTCTGACCATCCTTGGAGATACCAGCTTCAAAACCACCAGTGGTGGAGTCAATGATAAGGACAGCACAATCAGCCTGGGAAGTACCAGTAATCATGTTCTTGATGAAATCACGATGACCAGGAGCATCAATAACTGTGCAGTAGTACTTGGTGGTCTCAAACTTCCACAGGGCAATGTCAATGGTGATACCACGCTCTCTCTCAGCCTTAAGTTTGTCCAAAACCCATGCGTACTTGAAGGACCTCTTGTTCATCTCAGCAGCTTCCTTCTCGAACCTCTCAATCACACGCTTGTCAATACCTCCCAACTTGTAGATCAAGTGACCAGTTGTGGTTGACTTTCCAGAATCGACATGGCCAATGACCACAATGTTGATGTGAAACTTCTCTTTACCCATGGCTACTTGTCAAAGGGAATCTGCAAAAAGATCAATCGTATTGAATCAATCAAGACAGTAGACATATAATCTAATATGAAAGCAAAGTAAAAAGCCGCTATCGGAGTCGAACCGATTTCTTCCACAATAAGTTGTGGTGCTCTATCCTCTGAGCTAAGCGAGCTATATTCACACAAATCAGAAATTCAAGAGGTCTATAGCAAACAATCCGAGAGTTTCCTCAACTTTAAATCAAGAATAAAGAATCAACGGATTTGTTATGCTTCTCCAGAATTACCCAATTACATACAAATCGACAATTTAATTCACATGCATACTAAAAAATAACTAGTTCAGTCAGATCCAATCAACAATCTATCGTACAATACAAAAAAAAAATCTCAGGACCAGCTCTATCCGATGATCGAGAAAACAGTTTTTAAGCAACTATCAATAATTAAAATCATTACGATTGCACTGTAAAACGTTGATTTGTTCAAAACGATAAATCAACAAACCGAGAGAAGAGAGTAACAACAGACAAACGAGAAGGATCGAAACAGTTTCAGCAAAAAGATCAGCCGAGGAGAAAGAAACAGATCGAAGATGCGTACGAAAACGCTTACCTCGGAGATAATCGCAAGATTTGTGTTGACGGCTATGGTGAAGAAGAACAAAGGAATAAACAATAGCTTGGGATACGAGTTTATTTATAGTGGTGAATCGAAAGAAAAATAAGTTAGGGTTTAACATAATATTATTTGCAAATGACAAGTATGCCCCTGTCCCGCCGACTATTCTCTCTCTTTTTTCTTGGGCCGTGTTTTATAAAAAAGCTCACTAATCTTCTTACTCAAGTTAATTTGAATTTGAGCGTTCGATCCAAAAGTGGATTTCACTTCACATTAATAGTGAACCAAAGACTTCATTAGAACATCAATGACTCAAAAACGTTATCAAATTTCTAGCTCAAGATGAATAGATCGAAAAGGTTTTACTTGTAACAACTGATGAAAACATCATACGCTTGTTCATCAGATTGGAAACTATGAGAATTGAGGACCATAGATTATACATCTTAGAAAAAATCGATGAAAGCATAGTGGAGGAAATGTGATCAATGGGGGGAAAGGATTGCCCAAAACGTTGTCCATGACTTCAAACAGCATATCCCCTAATGGCTGCTTATGAACCAAATGTTTATATGTTATGGGTCCAGACTGCTGGCTCCTGCCATTTTATATCAGATGTCTATAGCTAATCTCTGAGCAGAAGAGTAATAGTGAGACTCGAGCTCTTTAAGACTGGCAGATGCATCATCGGCTATTCTAGCCAACAATCGATTTGTCTTCTCGGCCTCTTGATTAAACTCTTCAATTCTTTGTTCTACATGGTCATTTAGTGATGCAAATCCAGAAAAAATGGCGGTTTGCTTTAGTTCCGATACAAGTTTCAAAATAGAATCAGCTGCTTGAACCTGCCACCATTGTTGAGGAACTCAGTCAGCTAACAAACACAACAAAGGAATAAGCTAGCAAAAGAAACCCAGTTGAAACAAAAATAAAACAACATTTCAGAGACTCATTAGTGAATGTTTCAAAGTTTCAAGCATTATAAGATTTATCCACATTTGCTGCCTTAACCCATGAAACCCGTATTCTATGTAAATTCCGTAATCCATATGCCCAAAAGAGATTATTCAACAAACATAAGAAGGGCATAAGTTAACAAAACAACCCAGTTTTTTGAACAAAGTAAACTTCTATTTTGGAGAATCATGAGTGAATGTTTCAGTGACTCAAAACATAACAAATATGTGAACTTGAACCCACATATGCTTCCCTAGTAATCCATATGCCTAATAGAAATCATTCCACAAACACAGTGAGGGCATAAGCTACCAAAACAAACACTTTCGAAAAAAATAGTTACATATATAAACGTATCAGAGATTCAAAACATGTCGCTACTGTGAGCTTCAGATCCCAAATGCTGCCCTAAACCTTTGATTGAAGAAATGATTCGAATTCGATGGATAGGAGTGGCCATTTACCATTCTTGAAGCACGCATCTCCATCATGTGTGATTCCTGCGAGTTCTTCACCGGCGGATCACTCACCTACCAAAACCAAAGATGTTTCACCTCAATCTTAAAGCGAATCTATACTCTCAATAGATTGAACTCCTGATAAATCCTATGTTTAAAACCCGAAAGAAACCACTCACCCTTGCGACATTGACGATTTGCGTGAAGTTATCGACAACAGATGTGATATCAGCCTCTACTCTCTGTAACAACGCCTTTTGCTTTTGTAAAGCCGCAGCGGCAGCAGCTGCCGTCGGTCCGCTTCCTCCAACGGATCCGGCCATACCGCCACCAGAACCACCGCCTTTGTTCATCATCGTCGCCGGTCTTTGCAGATAAACGAAGAAAGTTAAGAAGATGGCTATGGAAGGACTTGACCCATAAAAATAAGTATATTGGGCCTAAACTATTGGGCTTATATATCTGTGTTGAAGTAATTACTTTCGTTCGAGTAAAAAAACATCCTTTGACCTCTCTCTCTTTCTTTGTTCTGCTCGGTGTTGGTTTTGCACAAGGTAAGCGATTCATACACATCTAAGATTCATCTCCCTACTCTTCTACATGGTCCCTTCAATGAATCTCTCTTCAGTTCCTTCGTCTCAGTTTTAGATCTCCACTTCGTAGCTTCTTAAAAATATCATCGGATCCATATCCGAATTTGGAAGAAAAAATTCTCCCTTGTACTGGTAGAAGTTGCTTTTGCTAGGAATTGTGATTAATAAAGCCTCAAGTTTTGAAAGTTTCAGTCTTTCATTAAACTCGGGTTTGCAACAGCAAATTTGGTTAAACATGGGTTGTTTCTTATTCTATTTTTGACTAGATAGGTGTTTCTTATGCGCCCTTTTAGTGCATTGTGCATTGATCCTGTGTAGTTTCTTGTTTAAAAGCTTCCAAGTCCACTAATTTACACTTATTGGTTACATCTCATTCCAGGATATCTGTTTAGGACTAATCACATTGAGATCGGTTTTAAAATTCTGCTGCTGTTATCGATCAGGTGAAAATCATATATTCTTTATCTCTATTGGTGGGTTTTGTTTCGTATATTTTCTAATCGATTCGATCAGATGGGTAAAATTGCTGTTGAAGAGTGAGTGCAGTTTTGAGGCTTTTGAATCATTTGTTCTAAAAGTTTTTGGTTCTCCTTTCATATAAATTTATCAAAACAGATGCTACCCTAGTTTTCTAGAAATCTTTGCCATTTACCCATGTTTTACCCTACAAAAAAACTTGGTTTTTGATGCCTATTAAAACACCTGAATGATTTTCCCATCAAATATATTTATAGCCGACTTTATGTTTTGAAATAGTGTGGTTAAAATGCAATTATTTTGCAGTTTCGAAATTGGAAGAGAAGTTCCAGAACTGGTGAACTAGAACAATTGGTTTGCTACAATGACGCTTGGTGCTCGGCTTGTTGCTCCCATGATTATACTTCTTCTTTTTATTCCGATTGAATTAATTAAAGCAGAAGTCATTACGCTGACCCCAGAAACTTTTTCTGACAAGGTATGGATCTGAAGCCTTTCTTTTGCTATATCCCGAGAAGATTTTCATTTGTGTGAACTCGAAGTGTTTTACTGGAACCAGGTAGATTTAGAATATGTGTTCTGTGCTCCTTTGATGATCCGATAGTGAGAACAGGTTAGCGGAATCTGTATAAAGATTTTTTGCTCATAAGGGTTATCTCTGATCTATCTCAGTAGAGACTCCCATTTCAGCTTAGTTTAATTTTAATGACTAGCTTGCTTAGACTTTCTAGTAGCACCAGGGATTCAAATGTTTTAAATGATCTTTTTCTGTTTTTACTTACTCTATATGGGGCATTCTCATAGATGCCAATTCCCTATCAATTTAAACATTATGCTTTAGTATTGTCTTGGATTTTAAAAAGGATCAATTTGTAAAGCTAGCGCTGTCAAGTAACATAACTCAACTTCAGATGTTTACTCTCTCCATGTTTATTGGTTCAGGTGAAGGAGAAAGATACTGCATGGTTTGTAAAATTCTGCGTTCCTTGGTGTAAGCACTGGTTAGTGTTCTTGTTTTGTGAGAATACGTAATTTAATTGGCTTTCTTTTATCATTTGTTGATGAAAATGGATCTGAATGTCAGCAAGAAATTGGGGAATTTGTGGGAAGAATTGGGAAAAGCAATGGAAGGAGACGATGAAATTGAGATTGGTGAAGTAGATTGTGGTACTAGCAGAGCTGTTTGTACCAAAGTTGAGATTCACTCATATCCAACATTTAAGCTATTTTACAATGGAGAGGAAGTTTCAAAATATCAAGGTAACCTTTCTTTTACATGCACCCCTGGTTGTGAAAGATGATTTTTTTTTTTTTTTTCATATAGCTTAGACACACAAACACATGGATATTTGGACCTTTACAGTCCTATAGTTGAGTAATACTATATGTTGATCGTCTTTTTCTATACATGCATTTATAAACTCAGGGAAAAGAGACGTTGAATCGCTCAAGGCGTTTGTTGTAGAGGAAACTGAAAAGGCAGCAGAAAAAGCACAGCTTGAAGACAAGGAACTGTGAATCTGTGATACAACTAGCTGGTGATTATTAGAACCTGATACATTCCCTTTGGTTTTCATCAGTTTGCTTATGCTCTTGTGACTTCTACTGTTAGTTAGATAGGCATGGCTTCCAAATTCGATATCCATTGATCCAGCACGTTGGAGGATCAATCGTTGGTTTTTCACACCATACTGTTTTGTTAAAATTTTCAGTTCCCAAATTTCCATTTTAATTACAGTCAGACGAGGAAAGACACAAGTGTACGTAGTCGAGATTTCTTACAAGTTTGTGTTGTATGTTAGATTTTTTTAACAGCAGCTGCAGACAAAGGTTCTTGCTTTGAAAATTTTATAAACCTAAATGCCAGTTCTGAGACTCACTAAACTTCATGATGTATTGATCGGCAAACAAAAAAATTCATTACGTATGTTTTCTAATGAACAGTGTAAGTTGTCCACCAACTGATTTTTAGAGTGGTTAGAAGAAAGCATCCTCAATATTTACTTATCACAAGAATAAGTTGCTACCCAAAGAGAACTAATCTCACTACTTCCGTCTAACAATGGCAAAATGGGATGGCATTTCCTAACATTGCACCTCCATTGTCTCAAGCAAATCTAGTTTCTTTAATCGTCAGTTTCGGAATCAACAACTTGGAGAATGTTAAGGGCTGAAGAACCCAGATTCATCCCGCGAACAACACCTCCGTATCCCACCTTTATTCTGTGGCATATCAGTAACATAGAGTCCCATAGTGCTGTTCTTCCCTGTTCCATTTGCAAACAAGTTTATCACAAACCAAACATCTTTTGGATGTGTGACTGTTCCTTGCCTATTATAAAAATACACTTAAATTCACCATTACCTGAAGAGTAAACTGCACTTTCTTATCCCAGTACAAGGCAAACGTCGGGGGGCTTTGCTTGTCTACAGCAAGAACACATGCACCAGGATGGAGCGTCGAAGGTACACCTGATACCACTGCGATGTATTTCTCTGGGAATCTCTCTTTTGGGGGCAGAACCCCTAAGAATAATGGGTTCTTGCTCGCCTGAGTCCCTGTATAAGAGCTGGGGTCCAGATGTAACATCCATTTTGGATGTTCCAAGAACGCACAGAACAAGTACAGAAGCAGATGAGAATCGGTTGGAGGCTCCAGGCTCCATTTCTTGTTTCTCTCACGAGTATCTGCCCTTCCATTGTATTCATAGTTCTTCACACAAGTTCCTTCCGCGAGCTCTGCCAAAAGCCAAGAGTTATAAGAGTCACGATTAATCGACTAAACTTTGAAATGGAAGTGTTTTTAATGTTGGATACCCCGGATTCTTTGCACTGTGTAATCTGCTGGAATGCTGCTACGCGGAAGTAGGCCCTTGACCCACTCTCCTTTCATTAAGCCCTGAAGCCTTTGATGTTCACTTATAGCATCAACGCATTCCTGCATGACGGGGATTAGTGCTGCTTGCTGTTGCTGTTGTTGTTGCTGGAACTGCTGGGTCTCTGTACGCAGCTTTACTGCAGATTCCAGAAGAAAGAATTGGCAACTATATGAAGACCCAAACATTAAACAACAACACATAAAATGACATGATATCATTATTTCTCTGAGATATTCAATTGATTCCAACATTCCTAAATTCAGTCAAGAAACATCAAATATAAGTTCATAATATTATTTTCAAAAGAACAAAACAGCACTTCAACTCAACAAGGACAACCTTCCGGACCACATCACCCTAGAAGCTGTAGGAAAGTTACTTACGCATGGAAGCATCAATAGCCTGTACAAGGTTAGCGCGTAATTGATGAAGAATAGCATCTTCATCGAGAGAGTAAGATGGCTGCCACCCCTTTGTTCGATCAACCGGTAAGGCAGTCGTAGCTGTTCCATTTGTTGGCAAATCACTTCCAACTTGACTCACTGTGACATTAAGGCCTAGCTTTGATGCTGTTTGCATTACCTACACAAATGGCAAAAGTTTTAAATTCTCTTTTACAGCAACATAGAGAAACAAGAAATTCTTCTTCTACCTCTGATTCGGATGTGGTCATCAACTCATTCATCAGCAGACAAGTATAGGAAGACCAATGTTTATTTAGAAAGAACTATAATATACAAACCTGAATATGACTGGTTTCAACCTTGTTAAGCAGAGGTTTGAGCAAAACTGAGGAACACCATTGCCTTAGTCGGTCACGCCAGTCTTCTATCTGAGGATAGACACCTAGGTGCCCAAAACCTTCGATAGCCGCTTCTAAGGACATTGGGTTGGGGAAATCACCCTCTCCTTTCTTTGGGGGGGTCGTAAATTTTTGAGCACCAGGAGACATCCTGACAGGTCTTAGTGGTGTACTTCTAGTAGTCCCAGATGCACCAGTTGTACCACCAACAATACTCGGACTAGCCATGGCAAAATTCCCAACTGTTGGTGGGGGCGTCAGCATCTTCCCAGTTGACTCAGTGAGTTTCTCATCTATTTCTGCCAAAAGCTGCTCAAGCTGCTCTTCTGTAGCTATGTCTTTTGCAGAACTCCGTCTACCAGACCAAGGACTAGAAACAGCTTTATCCTGACCAGACGAAGCACGGTTAGAAGAAACTGGTGAGCTAGAAGGGACAAGATACAAAGACGGTGAACCCATTTGCTTGGAGGGAGTGCTAAATGGACTCATCTGGCTTCCACTACGAGAATTTAGCTTATCACCACCACCGGAAGACTTATGCGCTGAACCAGTAATAGTTTGATGATGTATAGGGACAAGCGGCTCCAATGACTGTGAAGGATTTACTGCAGGACGACTCTTTGGAAATTCTGATACACTCTGGTCAGCTTTTTTCTTTATCCCAAGAAGTTCAAGCTGACGATTAGATAGAGAAAACTGATCTATGGTTTCTTTAGAGGAAGATTTAGTTTCTGCTCGAGCAACAAACTTTGCTCTGTGCAGAGATATGCCTTTGGACAAAGCCATCACCGCTCCAATACAAAACAAAGTCACCAGTCCCTGCCACGCCTTCACAGTGACATCTGCAACATAAGATAGATACATCAAGAAACTATATACATAAGAAAAAAAGGAAATCGGTCAAGAGAAAATGCAACTCACAAGCTGCCTCTTGGGATATTTTTCCGAATATTAAAGCATTGGTCAACCATTTCTCCCTGCAACATGAGATAAACAAGCAAATTCTTAGTCAACAATGATGCCTAATAAGAACTTTTAACTAGCGAGTTTCATCAAAGTGATAGATCGTTCCCAGATTGCGATCTATATGAGAAACACACAATCCTAAATCATAGAGAAAGCAAACGAGAAGGGAACACACTAAGGACTCAAGTCGGGAAAATCTCTCTAACCCAAACCTAGACAAAAAAAATCAATAAAATACTCAAAAATGCAACTAAGAGGCAATGCTTTACTCCAGTACGAAGCTCAAGCTATAGCTGGCACGTACCCGGCCATGAAGGAGATGAGAGAGAAAGCGGAAGCGGTGGAGAGCAAGAATATGAAGAAAAGGACGGATTTCGAGGGACGTAGGCTATTGGCGGTAGAAGCGGCGGCGAGAGCAGGGTTCCGGTACACAGAGAACTTAGATGGCTTCGGAGGAGGGGACGAACCCTGAGTGGTGGTAATCTTCCTCCTCGCATCAGAATCCATGGGTGGGAAACGATTTCTCTAGCAAACCAAAGAGGAGGTAAAGGGTTTTAGGGATCGTCGGATTTTCCCGGCTGAGAGCTGCTCTCAGTCGCTGGAAATACCCTCAAATTCTTATTTGAATTATTTTTATTTTCAGGACAAAATTGTCAACAGCTTTCTGTAAATAAATCCTTCATTATATCGTCAATAAAACAAGATAAAAAACTCAGAAAATAGAATGTGAAAAAAGAAAAGGTAGAAAATTACAATTGCTTCGAAAAGGGACTTAAAAGGTTTAGAAGAATATTTTCTTAAATTTCTTATATTTGGCTTGTTTTGCTAATATTACAGTTTTCATTTGTAAGAATACCATAATACTAACGAAAAAAATATGGGTTGTAATTCCGACAACTCTAACAAATTGAAATTGTAACAAGAAAAAGAAAGGAAAAAAATTGTATACATTGAAGATCAAATATGTGCAAATTCATTCAGGGCTATATATTAAGAAAGGTGAAGATTGGGCAGATGGAACCAATAAACCAGGACAGGACACAAATTTTAAGCCAAACGATTCATCAGTTCGATTCCAACCGAATTTATTTCAGCCTGCATCCGTCATGCCTCTTTCCCATTCCTCCAACGCGACCTCTGCTTTTAGTTTCTCAGGAACACAATCTGCGTTCAACATTTTACACGTTACATTAAGTCAAACTAACTACAAGGATTTCAATAGACCAATACTTCAAAGGATATTAAATACCCGCAAGGAACTTGTATCTCTCGTCGTTACTCACTACGGATGCTGCCAAAGAGTGAATACAAATTGGTGAAAAAGATATTCATCATCTATTATGTTAGTATTGCAACTGATAAGAACGGATTAACTCACTATCTAAACTCTTTTGAAGACACAAAATGGAAACCATATGCATCAGCATGAACTCGGAATTGAGGCTAACATCTTCATCAGTTCAGATTCTAGTTATATACACGTAGGGATGAGATTAGAGCTTACAGAGGTGTTTGTAGTGGATGAATTTCTTTTTGTCCTGGACAGAACTTTCATATGCTTCTTCAGAAAACCGCTCAATGAACATTTCCTTCAATTACAAAAAACAGATATTGTAATGTAGAGATTTGCACTAAACGTCGCTTTTTGTATAACGCAGGGAGAAAAGCAAAGCAAAGTTCCGATACATGAAAATTAAAGATTCATCTAAAGAATCTCTGAAGTTTTGATCACAAGATACCGGATATCCAAAAGCACAATCTTCAGTTAAGCTTTTAAGATATAAACCTATATCATACTATCCAGATTTCAGATCATCATAAGGGAATAATCTCTACCTGGTTAGAGTTTTAGGATCTAAAGTGCAAAACTACACAAGGTAAAAGCTAATCCTATGAAAATCAAGTACTAACTTCGTTTTCATCTAAACTCACTTAATAAACACACATGGAGATGAAGCAAATAACGTTAATCCCAAGCTTAATTAACAGAAAACTTTATCATCACTGAAGCAATTGATACTCCCAAATTTGTCAAAACTTGTATGGAATCAAGTTCTTCAAGCTATAATAGTATTGATAGTTACTATACCGTGGCTTTGTTGACAAGAAATACAGCATCCTGCATAATCTGATGAGCAGAATTATCGCTTCTCATGATCCGCCGAATCCGATTCATCGGAAACCTAAACATCTTAGCATCTTCTACACCTCCGTCGTCCTCTTCTCGATTTTTACTCGTCTTCGTCGGAAATCCTCCACCCTTTCCGTTACGGCTCTTGCTCACGACGCCATTACTTTTCTTCGGTTCATTACTTCTAATTGCTTCTTCCATAGAGTCACTGCTCGAAGAATCCGAGATCTCGTAAATCTCCGGCTCCTTCTTCACAATGTTAACCTTACTCGGCGTCTTCTTCGTTTTAGAACCGGAGCTGCGTGTATTCCGATCACCAGTTTTATCGACGCCATCGCTCCTCGCCTTCTTCTCCTTGGGTTTCTTTGACGACACCATTAAAAAAACTTCAGAACTACAGTATGGTTTTTCACCATTTTGTCTAAATAAATCGATGGATTTTTATATGGACTTATATCTGAGCCTTGTAGGCCCATATGATTATGATGGACTAAATAGTACAGGCCCAAATGAATGGACGACGTAATTTGAATATATTTTTTTATGTGAAGTATAACATTGACATTGTAGATGATTTCACATGCATCTCGTAAGACATTGTATAGTCATATGGAGAAATAAATAACATTTTCGGGATTAGATAATATTTTATGCAAAAAACATTATCCCGTTTCCGACATAATCTAAAGAAATTTATGGGATTAGATAAGGAAGAATGGGTAATATTGGACGTATGAGGCAGAAGAGGTGTCCACAAACCGGAACCACCACGTGTTATCGGCAACACGTGTGAGACTCCATGGAAACTCTCTCTGCAATATTAAAATGTGGCGTAGTTCGTGTCTTCTTTCTCCAGTTGCTCTATTAAACAGAGAAAACGAGTTTCGCTTTCGATACATACTACTGTCTTTAACTATTCCGACACAAACAAAGCCGTGAAACGTTGTCGTTTGTTGTTCAAGAATGGCTGTTGTAGAAGAACCAATCCTTTCAAGATTGGATCGTATTGATTTCATGGTGAGAAAGCTTGAGGAGATGAAAGGAAGCTCGCCGAGAAGCTCGAGCCCATCAACTCCATCTAGTGGGACTCAGCCATCGTCAGTGGACCTGTCTTCACCAAGGAGCATAGGGAAGGTACAGTGCCGTTCGATGGAGCAAGTCATGGAGGAGACTGAGCGGAAGGGAACTTTGCTAGAGAGACTTAAAAATGTAGAGGAGCAAGTTCTTAAGCTGTGTTCACAGTTTGAAGAAGAAATTGAAGAAGAGAGGAAGAGAGATGAGAAGACTGAGAAGAATACACCGAAGAAGAAGAAGGGATTGAGAAAATTGGTAGATAGAGTTGTTGGATCTTCTTCTCCAACTCATATCCATTCCAAGAGCTGGCGTTGTTGATCTATTATTGTACTATATTTCGCCATCAGTGTGTACTTTGAACCACGTTTAAATTTAAGCTTCACTTTTTTTGTTTTCTTTGATGAAGCGGGTGTGGAAATAATAAAAATATCGATTATTAGGTTTTCATTTGGATATTTTGTTTTACGTAATGTTTGTTTAATGTGCAAATGAATCAATGAATTTTTAGAAGTTTTTTTAGTATTTGAAAACGAAGCAAAAGAGTTAGAGAAGTATTAACTATTGAAAAATAAATTAGGGGATACAAGATTGACAATTATTATTCATCAAGATGTTTGTTCCAAAAATTTAGACACTCTTTCGTTTTTTTGGTTGCAAATTTATACACTTTCATAGCTTTTATTGTGATGACGGCCGAACAGAGTTCAGATAATTTAAGTAGTTTCGTGAGTGATATAAGCTTATCACTTAAGATGGTTAGAAATATAATCTTTATTTCGTTTTCCGATCGAATTGCGTGGTCAAAATTTTGCTTTACAATCAGGGAATCATCAGAAGATACTACACTGATTCATCCATTTCTTATCAATGTTTTTAAAAAGTTAACAAATCTTCAGTTTTTTGTTCATCTTTCGCTTTGTTGTTTACATAAATTTCGTAAAGAAAACGAAAGAACTATACATACTTTGTTTTTTTTTTTTCTTTTTTTTTTTAAATAATGTTCAATTGCTTAAAAAACATTCAAATATTTGTGTGTTGTTTGACACTTCAACCAAATTTGTCTTTTTTAATGTTTGATTCTAATCATTCATCTACTTAGATAATCATTTGCATTATTTTATCAACAAAATTGACTGCTTATTGTAAATTTGTTGTAAATTTGTAACACAATTTATCGCCAACTTTATATTCCACAAAACTGGCTGACTTTTTTTATACAAAAAAACAACAAAATGTGATCTTTATCACAAGTAACCTGCTGCTGATGACGCAAGTATCTATCCCCTATCTGTGTTACCCATATCATTAAATTGAAGTATCAATACAGATATGACATAATGATACTATCATCACCATCGTCATAATCATCAAGAAAAAAAATCACTACTAGTCTAATTAGAGACACAAATCTGTGAAAATGGCGATTTAATTAATATTAAGCTCAACCTTTTTATATCAATCAAAGACAAATAATAATAATAATAACACGACCATTTTTTACCTTTTCCCCTTCTGTATGCAAAATTTCGGCCTCGAATTTTCAAAATTTCGACCTCCGATCTCCATCTCTCTCCGCTTCCATCATCTTAGGAGCTCTCAATCTGTATCTTGACTGATCGATTAGGGTTTTCGAGCTGAAATCGCTACTCGCCCACCGCGAAGAAGCGATTACCTTGATTCACTGCTAGGTTTTTTTTTGGCGGATCTAGCCAAGTTCTCCTTATCTTTTCAGCTACGGCGAAGCTTTACAGCTCCACTCCTCCCTCGCCACCATGTTCTGGAAGCTCACTTCTCTTTCTGCATCATCTCCTGTGAGTTGAACGCTTCTTTCTTTGCGTTTATCTTGTCCACAGAAACTGATATGCTTTTGAAGTAGGTTAGACGTAATTGGATGTTTAAACGGATAATTAAACGGATAGTTTCTGTTTACTAGATTTTAATTTTCTGAATAATTCGTAACTCTTACTGCTGTGATGCGTTCTGCTCTTTTGTCATCCTTCCTTGAAGTCATATCTCCGGTTGGATGCTTTGTTGTTCTTGAGAATGTTGTCAATATCACTTGCCGCCAGTTCATGAAAGTTTGGAATTGTTTATGTATTGATTTTCTTTCATTATGTTACGAACATAGGTGGAGATAATTTTAGACAAAGAGAATTTCACGTTGGAAGAGCTTCTTGATGAGGAAGAGATCATTCAAGAATGCAAGGCTTTGAATAGCCGGCTCATAAATTTGTAAGCTTTCTTATCATTTCTAATTGGCTTATATTCCTCATAATCTGTTTCATAAAACCAGATAAACCCATTGCTAGATGCCGAAGCCAATGTTTTCTGTTTTTGTGGAGTTTTAGTTGAGGAGTCTCATATTTGATTCGCATTTTCTTCGAACACTTTATTGATTGGGTATTTAATGTTTGCAGTCTTAGGGATAAAGCTCAAGTGGAGCAATTATTGCGGTACATTGTTGAGGAACCTCCACAGGATGCTGATAGTAAATGTGCTTTCAAGTAATATGCTTCCTTGATTCTAACTGGAATTACCTTGTCTAACCATTTTTTCCTTTTGTCTCTTATCCACGTTTATTTTGTATGGTTCTCGAAATGCTTTCTCTCTACCTAATAACAGATTCTTCTTTTTCTAGGTTTCCATTCATCTCTTGTGAAATATTTACATGTGAAATTGATGTTATTCTAAAAACTTTGGTGGAGGACCAAGAGGTATTTTTTCATTCGTCAAAATACCTTTTTCTCAAATATCAGTTCATACTATTCATTTTTTGTGCATTTGGAATATATTTTTTTGTTACCCTAGATCTCATTTATTCGCTTAATTTTATCTTGCAGCTGATGGACTTGCTTTTTTCCTTTCTGGAACCAAATCGTCCTCATAGTGCATTGCTGGCAGGCTATTTCAGCAAGGTACTTCCGGTAGTTTTTGTTTTTGTTTTTGTTTGTACCCATACACATGGCTTCATTTCAAGGCTCCGATAAGTGATCATTACTTCTCTTTCTTTGGTTCAGGTTGTCATTTGCCTTATGATCAGAAAAACTGCAGCGCTTATGAATTATGTAAAAGTAAGTAATAACATACAGTAAAACAGATGGTATTCTTCTTCTTATTCTTCCCCTTGTTTGCATGAGCTTTACAGTTAGATTTTTGTTTAGATTTATGCACGCTGAACTATACGTGGCTGGAAATTAGATTAAAATCTTGAATAATATAGTATGGACATTATTTGAACTGATTACTGGAACTATGTAGGAGTACTGTAGCATAAGACTTATTTTCTGCTAACGGTGCTATTCAGAATTGATAGTACTTTCTACTGTTATCTCCGAAGTCTGTCGATAAAGTAAATTGTAACAAAATGAGTTTAATATGAATCTATTCTTCAATCGAATTGCTGGCAATTAGATACAACAGACAAATTAGTTGAATATTTTATGATCTATTGTGTGAGGTACCTACATTGACTACAGTTCTCAAAGTAACTTTTGATGATCCCAGGGGCATCAAAATGTTTTCTGCCAGTTGGTTGATTTAATTGGGATAACATCCATTATGGAGGTATTGGTTTTTCTTAGACTCAGTGCAACTTGGTGTGGCTTCAGAGATAATTTTTGCTGTGATAATTATGCGACATTGTCTAGGTTTTGGTTCGCTTGGTCGGGGCTGATGATCATGTCTATCCCAACTTTCTGGATGTGATGCAATGGTTGGCTGATAGCAATTTACTTGAAATGATCGTGGACAAACTTAAACCATCTGTAAGTGGTAAAGCTTTTCTATAATCATCCCAAAGACAAGAAGCACTTGGCTATCTGTTTGATACCTGTAGATGGTGTAAATCTAGGATATCTGATCTGATATTATTAGTTTCTTCTATCATCTTCATACTGATCTGTTTCTTGCAATCTCTTATAAATTGAATCAGAGTCCCCCGGAGGTTCAGGCTAATGCTGCAGAGACATTATGTGCTATATCTCGAAATGCACCGTCAGCTTTAGCTACACAACTCTCTAGCCCTGGGTTTGTACTCTTTTCTTCCATGATGGATTCCTATTGCTTTGGTAGTTTGATACAGAAGTGTTTCACATGTCAGCAATACTTTTTCCCTGTTTTTGCAGCTACGTTGCTAGGATATTTGGTCATGCTCTTGAAGACTCACATTCAAAATCGAGTCTAGTTCATTCGCTTTCAGTATGCACCTCTCTGTTGGATCCGAGGAGATCTGCTGGGTCATCTTCTATGTTCAATTCTTATAGAGGTCAACATATGTTCGAGTCTCCTGTCCCTGTTTCCCCGGAAACTATTAGTGCTATGCTGCCCAAACTCAGTAAGTTGGATCCTACTCCATGATGTAATATCGTCACATGATCATCACATTGTTATTTTTCTCCCGTTTTATTTGTTGGATGAACATATTATAACTGTGCAAATGGACAAGAGTCAACCGTGATATTACTTTCCATTTTCTAGGACACCTACTGTATTCATTATCTATCTGCAAGTCTTGTATGATCTTCCTGCTCTTTATTGTGTCTGTTCTATTTTGGTTTATATTGATATAAAGGAAACTGGTGTTGCAAAAATTCCATAAATGTTGGAATACTTGCAAAACACTTCTTGGATATGTAGGAACTATGTCATACCTGTATTTTAAATCAGGGTTTATGTATTCAATGGCCTTAAATGATCAATATCTTTTTTTTGTGCAGGCGACTTGCTTATGCTTCTTACTGTAGCATCTGACCGCACAGTATTGCCTACAACATATGGTGAACTTAGGCCTCCTCTTGGAAAGCATCGTCTAAAGGTCAGGTCCAAAAATTGAGCATTTGTATGGAAGAGATTATAGGTTTTAGGATACCAACAGTGCTATTAATATATATGTAAAGTCTCTATGCTTAATTGGACTCAGTTATCCTATTTTCTTTGTTTCAGATTGTGGAGTTCATTGCAGTTTTGTTAAAAACTGGAAGTGAAGCTGCACAAAAGGAATTAGTTAGTTCAGGAACAATCAAAAGGACCCTTAATCTGTTTTTCGAGTAGGTTTTGCTAAACTTCAAATTCTTGATCTCCGTGTTGCTCATAAATAATCAAATACTGTCAATGTGAAGGTACCCATACAATAACGCTCTGCATCATCAAGTAGAGAGTATAATACTTTCATGTTTGGAAAACAAGAGCGATGTGATGGTTAACCATATTCTTCGAGAATGTAATCTGATTGACAAATTCCTCTCTTCAGACAGGGACTCAGATCTCTCAGGTGATAGCCAGGTATTACCTATTGCTATATTCGCAAAGGCTTTTACTGATCATCAATGTATGACATAGTGTCATCTTAAGGCAGCTCCAAGTTAGCTCCATTGACTCATTGCTCCAATGTTCATTAGCTAAAAAAATATTCTCTGGCATTTTCTTTTTCTTGTGTGAGGTAGCCCACTGTAGCCTCCAGCGGGAAAAAGCCCCCTCGCGTCGGGTATGTTGGGCATATCACAAGAATATCAAATAAAATTAGTCAGTTGAGTAACAGCAATGGCCAGATAAAGGCATATCTTCAGGTTGGTATAAAAAATTATAGAATCTCCTGCTGTGTAGTCTTTTCTTCTGCCGTTTTTTTGTCACTTTACACGCATAAAGAATGTAAAACCATTGATTGAGTCTTGTAGTGAGTGGTCCTAGCACTCTAACGGAAATTACCATGTTTGCTGACAAGGCTTTGTTCATTCCCAAATCTTTAGGAAAACAGTGAATGGAATGAGTGGCAAGGTAGTGTTCTGCAGGAGCGCAACACTGTTGAAAATGTCAACAGATGGGGATGCGGGTATGTTAACATATGCTCACCAATCATGTAGTAATCATTTAAATGGTCAGTCTGCTACATCATGCTGATTGTGGTTATAAATATATATATATATGTGTGATCCTTGTTCCTCTTGGGAAAAATATGATTCTGCATTAATGACTGATTGTATCGTAGTCAAAATCTTATTTCTTCTCATGACGAGACTACTCAGTGAATGCATCGTGAGCTGGTTCTGGGTTTTGGATTTTTTCTTTACTCATCTTTGTTATAAAATTCGTAAACTCACTGTTACATGTAGGCGCCCAACTACCCTACAAGATAGGACAAGAGATAGCGATGAGGAAGACAGGGATTACGATGTTGCAGCTCTGGCCAATAATTTAAGCCAAGCATTTAGATACAAAATCTATGGAAACGATGACAATGAAGAGGTATATTCTCATCCTATTGCTTTTTTCATCATTTATGAATAGTTTACCTGATACTGAATTTATCATCTATTTATTTCTCTTGGTCAGGATCACAATGCTCTTGATAGAGACGATGATGTAAGTCTTGCAAACATTCTCTTCCCCCTTTATTTTGCAAAATCAAGGAAAATATTGGGGACATCTTTTATCACACTATAAATATTGGGGATGTATGCTAATAACAGTTTTTGCTATTGAAATTTGGAATGTGTTTCATACATACAGGATGTTTACTTTGACGATGAATCCGCAGAAGTAGTAATTTCATCCTTAAGACTCGGGGATGACCAAGGAAGGTGAGTTTATCCTTTCTTTTTTCTACTGGTACTGCCGTACTGGTGTCCTCATGTCCTTACTTTGACCCCCAGTTACTGTATTTTGGTGATAGAATTATGTCATTTCACTTGACCAAAAAAAGAATCATGACATCTCTCTAAATAATGACAAAATCTTTTTGGTACCTTGCCGCAGCTTGTTTACAAATTCGAATTGGTTCACATTCCAAGACGACAGATTCGGCAGCACACCCTCTGACACAGCAGGTTTGAAGACGATAGAGGACATGGAATTGAACAGAACCTTTAATACCAACACTAGCAGTAGTGACGATGACGAGGTTGTAGTTGGAGAAGAAGACGATGATCTAACTAGAAACCCAAAAGACAACGCGTTGAACACAACTGAAACCAATTTCCAAATGGAGAGTCCACTGGGTTTCTTCGACTTCAACACCTCAGAGAAAGCCGAAGAAGCTTTTGCTGAACAGCCACCTCAATGGGTCGGGTGGGGAGAATCATCTAATATGCAAGCGAGTGGCATTGGTCTGAACCCATTTATCGATGATGATGATGATGACAGCAAGAACATAATGAACCTTGACATACCAATGCCTGAGGTCAAAACCGAATCCATGATTCCAAACGGGTCAGATAGATCGTTGTTTGAGAAGGACGTGGAGTTTGTGGGAGTGGAAGCAGAAGGGACAGAGAAAGCGATGGAAGAAGGGATAGTAGGGGAAGCTGGAGCGATGAAGAGGAACAAGGAGATGGCTGAGGACCCTAAGCCGGAGGAAAGTTCGGGAGGAGCGAAAGAGTTCAACGATAACAACTACTGGAAAGTGGATCAAGAAATTGGAGTTTTGGAGTGAAAAAGTCAGCACCTTGTACAGTGTGATTTTGTGTGAGAGTAAAATGAAACAAACTTGTTTTTAGTTGATATTTGGTGTAAGTGTCTTTGTCTCTGTGAAAAAAGCCTTTTTTTTTTTTTTTTTTTTTTTTCTCTTTTATCATTAGGCTTTTGTTTGTTGTCGTCAGCTAGAGGAAGTTTACTGTGCTTATTTACTTTGCGTACCACGAAGTTGTCCGTCTTTAAGCTATATTTGAACTCTTTTGCAGTTTAGTTTCGCTTGATTAACATCGGTCATATATTATGGCCTAGGGGAGTTTCTCAACATTTTGTGCTTTAAACTGGCATTTTTCCTTGTAATTTTTTCACTTGATCCAAAATGTGTTAATAAGAAAGAGGGGGAAAAGATTATGGCATTGAAGAATAAAAGAATAGGGTTATTTTAAAGAGCTAAACAAAAAAAAATGAAGCAAGCATTGGCTTTCACCTGTCTCCTCTGCTACACAAATGTCAGCCAAACATCTTCTGCAAACATAGAGCTCGCAAAATGGGAGAGAGCACATAAAACATATTAAAGCAACACTATTTAATATTCCTAACTTCAACTAATCCCCTAAACTCTCTTCATCAGATTTTAAAACGGTCACTAACCCCTACTTTTATACCATCTTCTTCCTCCACTGAGTTCCCATTTCTGCGGATCAGAGACCAACCTTAGAACTGCCCTGCCCTCTTGTCTTTAAGCTCCAGATATCACCGCGTGCATCATGCTTGTATCAAACTGATTGTCGTCCTTCCTTCTCATCTCTATGATCTTCCTGTGTGAGTTTGAATGCACAGATGGGATGAAGGTCGGGCTTGAGGCTGGACGGTATTCTGGAACTAGACGACCAGATCTAAACCTGACCCCGCAAGCGTTGCAGAGGGTCTTTGGTCCATTAGGTCCTTCCCTCCACTGCGGGGTCTTGGTTGTCTCACAATGAGTGCATTTCCTGACTATCCCATCTGAGTTACTTGCCTCAAAACTGGAAGACACTGTGTTGAATGTCAGCGGAAACTTGCGTTTCTTCTTGGCATGTTGCTCGGAAGAATAGTAACTCTCGGATCCTGATTCGCCCGGAGTTAACTTCTCGGCCTTTCTGGATTCAAAGGGGAAAAGGTAGCTAAATCTCAGTGTTGTGGGGCGTTTGCGCTTGCTTCTCATGCCTTTCACAGAGAAAGCCAATATCTGAGATCTAGAGTTCTGGGGCGAGAGAGAATCGCAACTGTTCACAAGAACTGACACTGGACTTAAAGACTGAAATAGCTTTGAGACTTTGGTATCAGGAGGCGATGAAGATTGATGGAGAGTGCTATTTATGCCGGACAAGGCTTCGGAAGAACTGGACTGCTTCTGCACCAACAAAACCGACGCATATGGATTGAAATTGAGGAACAGATTCAATGCACGGGTAAGGTGATACAAGGTTACTCATGAAATAAATGAACGAGTCAGCTTTACTCTCTACATAAAAGATCTGAAATGCTGCTAATTATGATTATAAACACAGCTGAAAGTGAAAGATTTATGTGAGTAACTAAGCCGATGTCTTTCAGGTTAAATAGGTATTTACTCTAATGGGGTGAAAGAGCTAGCAAGCAACCAGGAACTCACCAAAGCAGGAACGCTGTTCTGAATACCCAGACGAGGGGCATTGCCATTGGCACAAGAGGTGAGCTGAGAAGGCAAAGTCGTGAACATATCCATGGGAGGAGGCTCAAGGTCTTGAAACTTGGCAACCCAATCACCTTCACCATTGGTGGTATCGATGTCTTCTAGTGGGCAGTCAAGGTGATTGATGAGATCATCAAAGAAATCATCAGAGAGAAGACCTTTGAAATCTTCATCAGGTAACCAATTCATGCTTCCTACTGTACCCAGAAAGATAAACACAGATAACGTGATTTAGAAAACAAGGATTAAAACTCACCAAAGGCCAAGCATTTGAAAACAGGAGCTAACAGTAAAATTCGAGCTTAAAAAAACTGAATTAAAAGGTTTCACTAAAAAACCTTAGTCCTACAGAAAGAGCAAAAACACAAATGGTGGTGAGACAGCAAAAATGTAATATATCCTCAACGCATACAATGGTGACATTTTAAGGTAACATGTTCGTCATCACTGAGAATTAAAACCACAAGAGAGAAATGTCGGTCACAAATTTTCACAACACCAACAAAGATAAAAACAAAACCCCAGGAAACAAAAAAAAAACTTTACTACATTTTACGAAACAGAAGAAAATAAGGGGAAAAGGCAACACAAGACACAAAAAGAGAAAGCTCTCAACCTAAAGAAAAGAGGCAAAGAGACGCACGAACCTTGTTATATACTAGTAATGGACTACACAGAGAGAGATACAGAGAGTGAGAGAGAAGAATCGTACGATGACGAATTGGAGTTGGTCTCAAATTGGGGATTTAGGGATTTTTCAGGTTCGAATTTGGGAAAGAGAGAGAGAAAGAAGAGAAGAGAGGAGTAGGAGGGAGAAAAGGCAGATGGAGTTTTCAATGTCTCGTCAGTTTCTTTTTTTTTTATTCTTTTTTTTTTTTGACAGAGAGAGTGATTGATTCATAAAATAAATATGGAAACTGCTTTTTTAATTTCTCAACACATTTCTTAACTTAAAAGAAAATCCTTAAATCAATTTTTTTGTGAGTACACAAAGAAAGAAATAAAAATCTCTATCAACGCGTTTTACTAAAAAAAAACATTTGGGTAACTGAAAAATACAATTTGTTTACATATCCAATAAAGAATATGTTAACTTAATCCATTCAATTCAAAAAGGTCTGTACAATTGTAAGAAAACATCTATTGCAGTAAATAAAGATATTATAATTGTCATTTAATAATTTTAGGTAAGTTATATCAGTCAAATATTTTATCTGAATGGTTTAAGGGAATATATGTCGTTGTAAGAAAAAAATCATTAGAAGGATAAAAAGGATTTGTACCAATTTTAACATGGTGGTAATACAATGTTTCATTAAAAAAAAAAATCAAAGATGGTAATAATTAGGAGTCAATGAATTTAAAACAAGAAATGATTGGGTTGAATAGTTTAAAGGAAAAACAAAATAGCAAAAGCACATGCAAAATCAGGTGACAAAATACCTTGAGGATGGATGGTTCGTAGATCTCGATCTACCAATAATAATTATTATTATGAATGAATGAATGAAAGATGTTAGAATTTAGTATTTAGCAAACAAAAAATAAGTTTTGTAAATACAAATAAGTAATAAGCAATGGAGATATCATATCAAGTCAAAGTGAAATAGAGAGATCACCGACGATTACGAGACGAGAACCGAAATATAATAATTATTATTATGGGTGTAAGTGGGTCCATTTCCTAACTCTTTGCTTCCATCTTCCACATGATGTGTTTGTCTTCTCTTTCTTTCTATTATTTATCAAATACTATATATTATACGATTTAAGTATCATGATTTTTCAGTATAATTGTAACACTGCGTCGTTGACAAGAAAACAAGTATCATGTGGGGGTGTATTTTTACTGCATTTGTACAATTTTCTATTCATTTTTTATATATATTTGTTACGCAATACATTATTTCTGATAAAACAATAATTTGGATTGTACTTTATATTGCACACAGTCAATTGCGTGAAAAATACAATATGTACACTCAGATTCAAACTACTTTGTTTGTACTACTTTCGACTTTGCCAAAATAAGCGAAATCTTATTAATTCCTATTACTTTTGGTTGCTTGTTGAGAAAAAGGTTCTTATAAAATCCCACTGTAATGAATTTTGAAAGCTCTTTTTTTTATCAGTAATCTAAACTCCTTTAAAATATACTACTAAGAGTTTAAATCATCCAAACTCTTAGCATAGATCAAAGTTCAAATTCCTTTAAAATTACAAAAAAAAAAAAGTCTTAAACCCTTTATAAAATAGCGCACTAGATTTGTGACTTTGGAAGTATTTTTTTTTTTTAGCCTTTTTAAAAAGAAAGAAAGAAGATGGAGGTTTACTTGTGATATTCCCTTTTTCACCTGTAAGGCAACACCCTTAACTTTTCCTTTTCCACGAAAAGTCGAAAAGAAAAAAAGAGAATATTACAATTGGACCCTAAAGCTCCTCCAAATTGCTGATTTTGCCCATAATAAAGTCACAATGATCAAATCTTAACCTTAGAGGTTCTTCTTCTTCTAGCGTTTACAAATAGAAAGAAGAGAAAGAGCAATAAAAGAATCAAGGCCACTGGTATGAACTTCCACAGCTTCTCATCACCCATTTCTCCAAAAACGTTCCTTAACTCATTCGGCAGATCAACTAGGCTTCTCTTAGACTGCACAGAACACATTGTGAATCAGAAACAAAGAGGAAGTCTTTAACAAAAGGCCAAATGTGAAGAAGGGACTTACAGTTGAAATCAATTTCTTCGACACTAATTCATGCTCTTTGGCAAAGATTTCTTTTGCATACTTGTAAAGTTCCACATCGAGGTTGTTAAGCGATTTGATCTGCTGAATGACCTCTTTCGGAACTCTAGTACGTGTCTGTTAGATGCATTATCAAAAGATTTGATTATTCAGGCCTTCTCTCTTTAACTATGCTGTGGTTTCAACTCATGTACAAAAATACTTACCCCTCTGGTAAAATTTGCTGGAGATATTCTCTTCAAAGAGTTGACCCGTCTGGTTCCCTGGGACTTCCGCAAATGAGTAATGCAGCCTTCATAGACTTCCATTAGGGTCTTTACCGTCATCTGAAGTGTATCAATATGTATAATATAACACCTGGTCACGCGTTGATATTAACTTTGAAAAGGAAATCTACTTACATTTCCACTCTTAGCTTCTGTTATATTCAATGCAACTTCAGATGTACCATTCTGCAATGTCACATGCATTTTCAGCAAGGCAATTACAATTGACAGTTGAACAAACAAATTATTACCCTTTGCAGCAGGACTTTACCTGATTATTACTCTTATCTGACCCCGATCCTGAAATTGTGACACTTGCTTTTGAAGCATCAAGAAAATAAAGTTGAGAATTTGGTGAGTGCAAGTACACATATTTGTTCACCTCACTTTAGATATAGCAAAAGCAATAGAAAGCCTAGGCTGTTTACACAGGAACTGTCATACCATCATTCTTCTTACTCTAAGAGACTATGATTAACGCACAAAGAATCATAAATCAACCCAGGGACCCAGAGAAACAAGACACATTGTCTCAAACAAAAGAAGGCAACAGAACCTTTAAAGATGATGTGACAACAAGAAACAAAGAGCAGAAAAATCATCACGACAGAAGACAATCAAACCATATATGATAATCCCCAAATAACAGAAAACAATAATCTTCAAATAAAAAGATAAGCAGTAAGAAGGGAAACAACAGTGTTCAGGATATAGGAAAATCAAGACTAAGCTCTTGAATGGAAAGATTTATTCGAGTTCTTTCTATAAATTTCTTAGTTTTTCCTTGGTAGGGAAACGTTTTTTATAGATCTTTCAGTTTCTCTACTAAAATAAATAAGAGAAGTAGCTTTCCTAATTTATTATAAAACAAATCTTCATAACATATGAATGAACAATATGATGAGTTTTGGACTTATTAAACCCAAAAACAAAAGTAAAAAATCTAAAGTGGTACTACGAGAAAACAGTACACTGAGATTACAGAATGATCACCATGACCTCACTCTAAGTTGCTAGGTTATCGTCAGACATAACAGCAATTGTATCAAGAAAATCAATTGGTGAGAAATTTACACCAACCTGATCTAAAAGTTTTGGTTTTCGCAGTTGCGTTGGACGGAACGACTTGAGACAGCACTTGAGAACCCACTACATTGGCAAAAAGTGATGCAGATTCCCAGTGCTCCTCTGTTAGTCCAACATACAACATGCTGTCCAGCCTCCTCTGCAAAATCAAAATAGCTTATAGAATCTGCTGATTTTAAGAGAACAATACCAAGACGCAGTGAATTATGATGAAGAACAAGTGTTACTACCTTGGCGACTTCGAGAACAGGCTCACCAAGGCTTTTGAACTTCTGCACACAATGCCTAACCTCGTGTGCTTCTGATAAATGTGAGTTATTTGTCAATCCTGCAATCTGTGAAATGAAATGAAAATGCTCTGGAGATCTCTAATCAATAACTTGATAAAGCAAAACAAACAACATGAAAAAGTACCTGAAATGTCGCGCCATTGTGGATTATGTCATGAGCAGTAGGCGCATCAAGATATTTGTGCAAAGGCATAAGCATCTCTTCCATGTCATATGGGTTATCGTCCTCAATGATAACTACACCCTTAACTTTCCTTGCATCTCGCTAAGAAAGGCCAAGCATGAGTAACAAGCTTCAGTCAATAGTTATATGTGCTCTTATCATGTATGAGCTTAAAAGCCGTATATGTATGCAGCAAAGAAGATGAATGGGACTGGTCGACATACCCGAGCAAACAGGTCTTCTCTCATCCATGGAACTAAGTATTTCCATGGCCATATGTCTAGCGTGCTTATAACATTACTCTTGCGTATGCGGCTAGACATTTTTGACGCAGAAGTTAAATTGGGATGCACCAAAAATCTAGCTGCTACCTCTACTGAAAATTCATAAGTGCTTAACACACGGGCAATAGGATCCCGAACTATTGTCATCACCGATGTTCTCTCCTTCGGAAGCTTTGCCATCAAACTATAATCATCATGTGTTGCCAACAACTTGCACTTTTCCTTCCTATAAATTTACGAGTCAAAATGATCTTAACTGTCAGAGGGTAAATACTACATGCATAATACTTTTTCCTACTATTCTTCACTAGCTTAAGGAGGCTAGGGAAAAGTGAACTCCTGTGATTCTAATACGATTTAATCAAAGTAATAACTCGGGTAATGAATAATCTATTGATCTCATGTCTGGCTAAGCTACCTAAAAGTCAACTTATCAACCCATAGTATGTACACACAGCATTCCGTAAGGTAATATTATTAGTCATCTTCTTGTTTCCACAAGAGGGGTCTTTGGCATCGAATGAAGACATAAGAAGCAAAGAGAGGAAGATACCTTGGATTGAAGTGGAGCTTGTCGTAAGATCGAGGACATTCCTCAGAGCTATCATACAATTTCCTCAAGAAACTACAAAAAGCACAGCACAACATTAACCACGCCGATCAAAAACAGAATCCTTCAATTCACTCAAAAGTTTTGGTAAAGGGAAATCAAATCACCAATGGAAATATGTCCTGCCTCCAGTTCGAGGAACATGGAGAAAGAAGAGCAAATCCTGAAGCGAGCGTTTGTCTTTGTTGACATGTTCTTCACGAGACGAAGAAGAATCAGCCCACTTTTTCACAACTCTTTCGCAATGACCAAAATCAAGTTCCGCAAAAGAGCCAATAGCTAATATATAATCGCCCATTTCAAACATAAAAAACATCAGAAACAAAGTCCAGTTTTTGACCAACTAAAATCTCCATAAAACCATTCTAACATACCTGAGCCAAGAAGTAATACCACCAGAGCCAGCTTCCAAAAAGGATTCATATTCATTGTGCCTCGATTCCAAACCCTACTGATTACGAAAACGTGGAAAAAGAATCAATCTTTGTTCAAAACAAACAAAACCCAGAAAGGGAATCAATAAACCCATGAGAATGAACAATACGGTTGTAAGTTGTATAAAAACAAAACTGAAAAATTGGAGGAGACAGAGGAAACAAGGCAAAAGGGGACCCAGAAAATCGAAGGAATTGAATATTGAAAGGAACAAAGGAACAAGAGAGAGAGAAGCAGAGCCCTACGTGTATTGGGAATCGAGATCTCGTGCTCATAAATTCCCTCGATCGCTGTTTTGGGGGCAGGACTTGCTATCTACTAGGCCCTACGAAAACAAGGAAAGTTCGTGTTTTTTGTGATTACATCGATGGAGGAGGAACAAGAGAGATTGTGTGCGCTCCCAAGAGAACAGGGTCACGAGATTTTCTCTTGGTTTCTCGCCACCCAGAAAATTTTAAAAACTTTACGAAACACGCACCGAGGAAGACACTACACTAGTGCGAATTAGACACAAATTTTATTTTCATTATTTCTTCCGTATCAATGCCCTTTTTTATTCCCCCGATTGGGGTTTGACCAGTGCTGCTTGCATATAGTATCTACTATTTTAAAGAATTGTCAAAAATATATTACCATGTTGCTGTTAATAGTGTTACACTTACAATTTATAACCTTCAATCACTTTCGTTCGACTTTGGTCTTTTATTTGAACTCTTTTAGATTTGCTTTTAAAAATTTTCCTCAAGTAAACCCGTTCTACCCCACGGTTTACGGATATCGGTTTTCTTTCCTATAACCCATAATTACAGCGATAAAAATGAATCGAAATGTTATTCAACGTTCAAAATTAATAAATTTTAGGAAAATTTTGAAAGCATATCTAAAAGAGTTCATCTTAGAACATGGTAAATTTTCTTGGATGAGCCTTTTGTTCTTCACTTCCATTGGCCTTTTAGTTGCGTCCTGGCCACTTCAAGTTGCCTGTGGTGACATGTACGTCACTCTTTGTGTGGAAAGACCTCAAGGACGAAACTTATAGGGTCATCGTGATAACTCCTTTTTCTCTCGGATTAACACATTAGTCAAGTTTGCATATATATATATATATGGTTGTAGTTTTTATCAATTACAAATGCATGATATATGAATCTTGGTGTATTGTGTAATTCTTTTTTCAAGTCATTGCTTCAAAAAATTTGTTGCCATGTTTATTGTAATATATATCAATAAATCTGTATTTAACTCAAAATATAAAAAAATTCCTATAAAGATAGATATTACCTCCGCAAGTTTCCTATATATGACATTAACTATTATGTTAGATTTGTTTTTATATATTAGTAATTAGTACCAGTGGGACTGAAATATCTTAAAACAATATGGAACTTTTATATCGTAATTATCATCTTATAAAACTATTTATAGAAAAGTCACATAACTTTAAAACACATATATTTACACACAAAGTCATATGCATATATTTTTTTTTTTGTAAAAGATGGTGCGTGCGCGGTGCGTCACACCAAAAAGAAAACATCAAAGCTGGTGATTTTGATAAATACAGAATTAAAAAACTGTAGCTTGGCAAAACAATTGTTGAAGGATTGTAGTAAACCATATAAATTAATCCAAAATGACTAAAACTAGAATTTTAGATTTGAACCTTTGTGTTAATCCTATGGTTTCAAAGAAGGTTTTAGATATTAATAAAATTGGGTCTGATGATTGAATGGGCCAAAACTGATTTACCTTTTTTTTCTCCACTCTACATTTTTTCAAGATTATAAATATAAAAATCCCTAAAAAAGGCCCAAAGACAAACAAAAAATTGCTGCCAGAGAAATAAAAAAAGATAAACAAGAAATTACAGACCTCACGAGTCAAAGGTATGGTGGATTTTCTCCTTCTTAATTTGAGTCTATTATTGAAGTATCCTCTCACTGAGAAAGTGAGAAGTGCCATAACTTTAATCAATTCAAATAATTTCGTATCATCTAATTTATCCTACAATCTTTAGTCATTCGGATTAGTTTTTCTTTCATTTATGGCGTCACGATATGCTATTGCAATGGGCTTTGTCTGATTGTTATGTATGCTTTTACTGTTTTGCCCAGTTATTGCAACACCATGGACTATGAAGAAAAAAACTCAATTGAAGAAACACAAGCTTATGCGGAACCCATAACTCCTATCTCTAATGGAGACAGTGGAATCATTGCGATATCTCCACTATGTAATCACTACAATGATCAAATGAAGATTGATTCTACTACCTATTCCGATGAAGAAATCATTGAGTCTTTGTATCAAAACCTCTTTAGTATTGTTCTTTCTCTTCAAATAGAGGAATCTCGTTGTGGTTCTCACACACCTCTATCTGCGCCTTGCCCTGGAGCTCCCATGAAGCTTACCAAGTTATCGAGAAACATCGATCCAGGATTCCAAAGAAAACTCTTTTGACATGACATTGCTTTTTTTTTTTTTAAACATTGGATTAGCGTTAATCTTGTGTTGGGAACAAAATAGTTGGTGGTGTGTTTATGTTCATGTGTATTGTGATCATATCTGGAAAAGTCCTCAAAATCTAACCAAGAAAATATAATCACTAGTTGCATGATGATCAGGGAATAAGAAAATATTATAAAAGCTAAAGCACAGATATATCTGCGAGGTTTTAAACTAAGTGATCTCTCTCCTCACTCACTTGTTAATGGAAACGAAAGCTTCATTTACAGAATTGAGGGCCCAATTATTCTTTTACTTGGTGTTGTTCCATATACGCTTTATCTGCTTCTGCTACACGGTTCTGAAACATCGTCCATTCGTTTCTGCATCTCTCTCTCACCTAAAACCGGGGAAAACACACACTTAGGTTGTCAAGAGGGCAGAGAAGCAGGTTTCTATTAGTAAGTGTAATAATGTGGGCTAACTATTTACCCCTTGCCATGGAGATTTCCCCTTTTCCGACTCACCCTGTCAAATTTCATTATTGAGTCAAGAGATCTTCAGAGATATAAGAGCTAATTTTCTTCACTGCTCAGTGATAAAAAGTAAATTCACCTGACTTCCAAGGGAAGGAATCACTTGATGGATAATCCATTGTGAATCTACCACACCTATCTTCTCATGAGCAGGCTGAAAATGGAAGACAACATATACAGATGGAGACTTAACAAGGAGAGTGTATGAGATAAACAAAAAGCTCCTAACAGAGGGTAGTAAATAACCTCAACGCATCGTCTGAGAGCAAAATCGAGACCCCATCCATGAACAAGATCATTCTGCACCAGAAACAAACAAGATGTTTTTAAAGCCACCAACTGATGGTCTGGAAGACTAGACAGACTCCTTTTGATAACTTAACCAGAAACCAAAGTAGAATCATCAATGCCACATTTTCTAGTCATGTGAATACGATGTCTGATCGTCAAAAGGGTGACCGAAGATCTTATAGTTGAACAAAAACCTGAATCATATGCCATACACATCGCCATGCTTCTCTAGAAAATACAGGTGCCATAATCTCAACAAACCTGCAAGTGGGAAAACAAACCTGTGAAAATGATATAAGCACTCCATAGTAGGCTAGTCAAAGAGAGAGAGAGAGAGAGAATGAGAGAAAGAATATACAGAGCCTTACGCAGCACATGGAGGTAAATGTGGATCACTGCACCATCCTGGTTTTTCTTTAGTTTCTCTGTTCACCACTCAAAAAACTTTAGAGACAGATTTTAATGCAAAGGAAAGGTAAAAGAGAGAGAGAGCTCCTACTTGTGGACATCTCGGTCACCTCTCCTCTTTGTCATTTCCCAGGTAAGTCCGTTGTTTGGCTCTAAGCCTGGTTGAGAAATCTCCAAACCATGCTTCTTAACTAACTCAATGTACCTGAAAGTTTAACAATATAAAATGTAAAGATTGTCATTGATCTGTAACTACAATTCCAGACAAGTAATTCACCTATCTGCATTGAAGTGCTCGACTCCAAGATCTTCATCCCATATAAATATATACTCATAAGCTGAGACAACATCAGGATGCAAAAATCTCTTTGCATACCACCTGCCAAAGGATAAACAGAAACTAGCTGAGGGTTTTCTCAAACAAATTTTCATGACTGCTTGAAGAATGGAATACATCGTGATGACCTCCATCAGATTTCTTACCATTTTGTTTGCTTTCTTGCACTGATATGTATCGCGTTTTTTGACCACTCAAACTGGTCCCACTCAGTTGTCCGGCCATCATAATGGAACAGCAGGATTTGGAAATCTTCAGAAAACTGAAGGAATGATGATGAAAACACAAATCTTAGTGTCCATCTAAACAAGGAATCGTATATACAATACTGACAACATGAGAGGGAAATTGGGCAATTGCAAAACCTTCTTAACAGCTGCATTAATATTGTTCCTCTGCTCAAACCCAACTGTAAAAGTTACGAGATACTTTGGTTTTTTCTTCAAATCCTGTAAAGGTTAATACTTTCTTATACATCTTTTATCACTACATTGTCAGACTATGCCAATTGTACATGTTGCCACTACACGAGGTACATCAATAAGATCGTACGTAGAACTTACTTCACTAGGTTCACCCCATAATCTGCGCAAGTAAAAATCTGTTTCTGCCACAATAATTCCTGGAGGAAGTAGTTTTGCACCATGCGGATTGGTTGGAACATATATCTGGAAACACAGAAACAGAAATGATACCCTTGATTAACATGAAAAACAAAAGAAGTACCCCTGCCTCATGATTTTATGTATTATTTATCTTCAATCTAGCATGTTAAGTCAGCACAGAGATGGTTCAGGAGAGAGACCTTAGGAAACTGTCTGGAACCAAAATCTTCAGGTGATCTGCCACCAGAAAACAATTTCCCATCTGACATGGCTACATCAAGAGATGACATAAGGCCTGAGGGTAAGTTAATCTGCAGAATAGAAAATAGATCAACTGGTGAAAAGAGACAAAAAAGGAAGATATACCTATTGATCCCACACCTCATATACCTTTCTAAAGGAACCTGATGGTAATGTGATACCAATAAAAAACCCAAACACCATTCCCACGATTGTCGTTATGATAAGCTTTGCATTTTCGTTTCTTCTAGGAGCACCGCTGCAGAAGATTAATGTCTTGAGTAAATTTCCCAAACCAAAAAACAATTCCGAACTCGTTTATTACAGCCAGGAAATATACCTTCGGTGCATTGTCCCCATCGGATTGCAAAATCTCCAAATATACTGCCAAAAAAAAGAACTAAATTCAATCCTTAAAGAAGACTTGAAGGACACAGTAAACTCTTCAAGAACAGACGAAATGTTCTTCCTTTGATCACTAAACCATCGTGGAGAGTTAGATACACAGAAATAAAGAGGAAAGAAATCAAGAATTGATAACATTTCTCATTGACCTAATTGATTTGGGAAAGCATAACCGTCCAATTTCTTAAGTTTATTATCATATTGAATATTAAATAGCAAATAATTCACCATTTCACATTTGTATACAAGTACAACACACAAGCTCAAACCAAAATTTGCAGTGATACATTTCAATTTTCAATAGTTAAGAAACCGACAGCTATAATTGCAGAAGACAACAGAATATGTCGGTGTAATAATGAACACGTACTATTCCTACTACAGATTCACAATTACTTAAACAGGACCAGATCAAAATCTAAACACCCATACACAATACGATATCGAAATCAGGCACCAAAGAGATAAATAGTCGCGAAAATGACCAAAAATCAAAAGAAAAAATGCGAAGGTACTAACGGAGATTTGAAAGGATCAAACTCTGATAGATATATTAGGGTTTTGAGTCGCTTCTCTGATTTCGCAGGGCGACGTTGTGAGAGATTTAGTTAGAGAAGCACTGAGGAGGAGAAGGAGATGAAGAAACTCAAGATTGTTTTGTTTTTCTCAGGTGACAAAAAAACAATAAAAATATTTGATATTTGGAAGAAGACCCCCCACACCTTTTTTATTTTATCAAAAGCTTCACCTAAATCTGTGCATACGTGGCTTCCTTTCTTTTTTTTTTTTTTTTTGGTTTAATTAGAACATCCCGTCTTTAAGGTGTTAAATTAGAGTGAATCGGATCTTAATCATATACTATAAGGAATGTTTTTTTTTTTTTAATAAACCAAAATAAATAATATCGAACCAATTTACCAAAATATGTGCAACAAATCTCCAAGTTTTTGTAATTCTTTAGAGAAATTATTTGTATCAGATATAAGGTTCCAACAAATTAAATGTTTCTACATAAAATTTGTCGGTGATCATCGTCTTCCTTACCTTAATGTAACGTTGTGATTACTTTTATATGGCGTCAACAAATTTTACATTGACGCTATGTTAAGACATTTCAAACCAAATTCGTTAATTCCAATCCATCTTGGAAGAAGTATGATAAGAAACCTAAAAGTTGTATCAAAGATAATATGTTCTGTTATACGAATCCACAATTAGCCAAATAAGATATATCCAGTACCATATTGCTGCTTAGGATAAACCAGTAGAAACCATATTCCCGGTTCAGACTGAACCAACTCAATTACTTCTCTCTTCACACTCACCAAACCAAAATCAACAATCACAATCTCCATTTTATTATTCTTTCAGTCAAATTCAGCTTTGGTCTCCGCGAGCAGGGGATGCAATAGGGCTTTCGAGCACCAGTTGCTGAGACCGAGTCACCATACGAGCCATTGGAGACGTCTGATAAGCCTGTACCGCGCTAAAACCCTGGGTCGAATCTCCACGAGCCGTTGCTCTTTGAGCCGAATGCGAGCTCATGCTCGAGAAGGCGTAAGCTCGCCCTGATGTTCGGTATATCCTCCTGCTAGTCATCCTTTCTTGCAATGCTCTCAACTCGGAGGACAGTGATTGACAAAGCCTATCCCCCGATCGAGCAGATGGTGTCTCAGACAATTCTCTCTCACGGTTTTTAAGAATCCCAACTGCTGCGCTCAGGTCACCTCCATCCGCTAAAACCCTAGCTTCTGACATAGCTTGTGAAACAAGGAACCTGTTTAATTGCCTGTCAACCTCTATGGACACCACTTCTTCTCCTGTTAGCTTCATTGGCCTTTGGATGCTTAATTCTCCAGATTCCATACGGACCATCTCTTTCGTAACAGGATCTTTGTAGACGCATCTAACCTTCAGCAACGACAACGATTCAGATTCAGCAGACCCATTGCTGCAGCACGGAATATCAAGAATCACGAGGAAGTCCCTTTCTTCTTCTGCATACATGTCTCCAACATCAATTTTGGCGGTTCTCCCATCAGGTGCTATACGGCTTCTATAGCTTCCTGCTTTTATGGAGGATATTTTCAGGCCCTGCTCATGAACACATTCGATTTCAACAACTTGTTCAAGAATCACGACGCTGAGAAGCCCTCCAATGCATTGCGCAAAAGCATCCTGAATCACAGTCTCTGTTTCGATGAACGAAAACGTGCCACTAGAGACTGCTGAAATTGTGTGCATTAGCTCAGCATCGTGATCTGAGCCAAACCCGAAGGAATGAATTGGAATCCGGCAAGCACTCGGGAGCAAAGACTCGTAATCTGCTCTCAGACGGACCCCGGCATGAGAAAGAGTAAAGTTGTCCTGTCCATCAGACAAAAGCATAATTCCAGAAACAGGGTTCTTCCACCGCCTATCCTCAATGACTCTGGCTCCAATCTTCAGCCCCTCTGCAATGTTTGTCCCGCCGCCAGAAACCAAGGAGTTAACAGCCTGCATCGCCGCTTGCTTCCCCGTCTCAGACATCAGTCTAAGAGGGAATAGTCGACGAGCCGTGGAGGAGAAGGAAATGACAGAGAGCCTATCAGTCTCACCAAGATTCTGAATCACAAAAACCATTGCGTTTTTCATGAGCTCCAATTTTACTCCTTCCATGCTACCACTTACATCAAGTACCGTAATGAGATCCAAAGGAGCTCGAGCGCGCCTAGCATCATCACTCACACCCTCCGCCTTAAGATGAACCAGAACAGCAAAATCACTACGGGTAACCGGTTTCGCCAGTGCGGACACTTGAGGGAACAGTTTAATCTCGAGGGCTTGATGATCGGAACGATGAGCATCACTCTGGACTTGGGTCTCTCCGTGAGGTAAAGACTCATCATCTTCAAAACCCCTTTGAGCCAGAAAGGTAGGAACAGAGTCAACATCACACAAAGGGACTTGTATCCACTGAGTTCTGCATAAAGGGCAAATCCTGTTTCCGTGTTTGACGTTGGAGGTTATACAATCGAAATGGAAGGAGTGAGAACACTCAGCAGTAAAGATAGCCTTCCCGTCTTCCTTTCTAATATCATACAAGCAAATCGCGCACCTACTCTGCAATTTTCAAAGAAAACAATTGATCTCTATCACACAATCATTAAATCTTAACCCTAAACCCTTTATATCTGTCATAGATGATAAAAACGCCGATGATTTCTTAAACCTAACCCTAATCGGTAAAGCGAGAACTATTGATGAATCAACACTATTTGAAACCATTGGATGATGAAATTTCATCAATTTCGCATCACCAACATAAGAAAAGATCGGATCTTTGGATCATTCAGATATTAGAGAGGGGTGAGAGAGAGAGAGAACCTTAGAGAAACGGAAGCCAGAAGAGGAAGGAGTAGACCGAGGGCGTGGAGAAGAAGAAGAACCGGGTCGAGTGGAGTCAACGGATGATCTTGAGGCATCGCTAGAAGAAGGAGATGAAGGATCGAGGGTTTTAGGAAGATTGAGACACTCGTTCGAGTCCAGATCCGGTTTCGCTTCTCGCAATATGTTCGGGTGCTCCATTGTTTTGCTTTCCGAGTTCTAATTTCGTATAGATAAGGATGAATAAGAAGAAGGAAAAAAATCTGATCAGAATGTCCAAGAAGAAGAAGAAGAAGAAGCGGTTACTATAAAGAAGAAGAAAGCGAATTGTTCAATTCAAATCCTTTTTAGTATACGTCAACTTGTTATACGACTTTTCCCTTTTATTTAAACCTTTTTTTATTGGACGCAACGCAACGGTGGAAAGAAAAGACTTGAGAATGAGTTTTCTTTATCTTTTTGCATACTTTACATTTTATAGATGAGTTTATCATAACATAATTAATAGCTACCTTTTTTCTTTTCATTTGATTAAGGTGGTTAGTGGTTATTCTTTTCTCAATTATGTTATCGACATAAATTAAAGGAACCATCTGAAGGTTTAGATACAAATATAATAAAATGTTAAGGTCTTACGACAAAATAAAAAATATTAGGGTCTTCACATCTAACTTCAAATCTTTTTATTATATAATTTGGGCTTTGGGCTTTTTATAAAGTTAGTAAACAGTAAACAATATTAGGTTTGGCTTTCCAAGCCTTTCTATTACTATATAAGTTGTTGACAAAAAAATTAAAATAAAACAAAGAAAGAAAGTATAATCCGTATTTTAACCATCACTTGTGTTGTGAATTGTGATCCAACATTGTGTGATTCATGAAAGTAGGACGTTACATTTCACCAAGACTGTACCGAACCGAGTCGGTTAGTGACACTGAATTTTATTAATCGCAACTACAAAAGTCGAATTCCGCACATACATCAATATTTATAGGTAACATACTTATGTACAGATATTTTTAACTTCTCTCTAAATCCAAAACTAGACCCTAAACATCTCTCCAATTAGATCACTCGTCGTCCGAAAGACAAACCACATTCTTGTTACCCTGCAATCCACTGCTCAAACCCTGTTGTGGTTGTTGCTCTTGCTGCTGCTGCTGCTGAATTAACACACCTGTATATGTTAAAGCTTGAGGAGGCGGCGGTGAGGTTAGAGTAGCTGTGGAGCCAGGAGTTGAAGACGATGGTCTATATGAGTTGAGGTGTGGTGCAGGAGAGCGTAGACTTGCATTGGCAACTTGATTAGCTGCAGTAGAAGCTGATAGAGTTGGAGTTGTGTTGGATATCAGAGGCTGTCTTGACTGAGGCATTGGGCAGACCACGGAATTCAGAGGACAGCCTGATGGACGAGAGACTGAAGAAGAAAACAAAGATGCCTGAGGCTGCAAAGGAGACTGAGCTGGAGCAGGAGCAGGAATCGACGATGCCTGAAGCTGCAGAGGAGCAGGAGCCAGAGACAGAGCAGGAGCAGTGTTATTTCTCAGTGCGCTCACTTGTGCTGCTCTCTGTGCTAGCTGCTGAATTCTACCTGAAGAAAAAGTGCTACTATGAATTCATCTCCTTGTATTTAAAACCAATTTGCTCTATTATTTGAACACTTACCCCTTGGAGCTGCTGATGGAGATGTCTTCTTCTCGGTGCATTTGGATAAGAATGCATTTGCCAACAGTTTGTTCATTATAACAAGATTTTTATTTGTCTCAATCTCCGTCGTTTTGGTGTTATGCTCAACTTCAACCTCCTGGAATCTCCTTTGAAACTCTGCTCGTACTTCAGCCATCTTCTTCTCGAGTTCAGATTTCAAGACTGATTTCTGCTCACAGGCAACTGAGGTCAATGAACAGTGAGAAAAAAAAAGAAAACAAAACTAGAGGTAATATTGCAGACATCTAACCTTTTCTTCATAAGTCTTCTTTGAGTTCTCTGATTCTCTCCGCAGCTTCTCCAATTCATACAGAAATGGGTCGTTGGACAAAGGCACTTGAGGAACAGGTGGAACGACAATCTGTCCCATACCATTGCTAAAAAGTGAAGGAACATGAGCTGTTACACCTGCTGAAGGCTCCACACCACCTTCATGGACAACATCTGCACAAAGGCATAACACTGGTAGTAGTTTGGCAACACATATACTAATCTAGGTGATACTTAAATGAACAGGGCAGTAACTGACTAGCAAAGGTTGACCGCTCTACTTGGGGACTAGGTTCTGCTATTTCCATTTCACATGCATCTGATCCAGTTGTGTGAGGCTCAGCCACTGTTGTGTTATTTAGGCTTTCAATGTTAACTTCTGCGTCAGGGTGGTTTCCAGGCGAAGATAATGGCAGAGGAGATGCATCCTGAGCACCCTGTCCAGAAAAATCAAGTTCACAAGCAAAAATAACAACTGATCATCACCCCCACTGTCTGCTCTGCTTTTTACAGTAAATTGACAGCAAATATTACAAAGGAGTAGACCTTTAAACCAACAAAACAAAGAAAGTCTTCAAGCAGAGGTAGATACCTGATCTGATACAGGAGATCCACCGGTTTCTACTGCATCTAATCTATCTGCGGGAAGCTGAGCCACTGTTGTGATATTTTGGCCCTCAATGTTTGCTCCTAGGTCAGAGTGAGTTCCAACCAATGTAGATGGCAGAGCGCATGCATCCTGAGCACCCATTGTTTCCTGCAGGAAATTCAGAACAAGCAAGTACGAAGATGTAAGACTTTTTAACAACAAAAGCGATTGTCTTTTTGTTAAGGCAATAAGTACCTGATCTGATACTGCATAATCACCACTCTCCACTGCATCTGGACCAGCTATGTGGGGCTCAGCTGATGTGTTGATATTTTGGCCCTCAATGTTTGCTTCTGGCACAGGCTGATTTCCAGCTGGTGATGATGGCAAAGGACATGTAACTTGATCACCCTGTCCACAGAGTCCATTTTAAAACAAAAGTGCTCCTTCTCACCCGGAAAATTCAGAATGAACATTACACAGATTGATAACTTTAAACCAGCCAAAGGAAAAGTAGTTCTCATTAAGGACCTGATTGGATGCAAAATCAGTAGTCTCTACAGTTTCTGGTTCAACAGACCGGGGCTCAAATGCTACATCAACATTTTGGCCCTGAGTGTTTGCTGCTAAGTCAAGTTGCTTTCCAGCCCGTGAAGAAGGCATAGGACATATATCTTGATCATCCTGTCCAGAAAAGTGAATTCAATAAGACAAAACGGCATCTGATCGGTACCCGCTGTTTTTGCAGGAAAACAAGAATGAGCATTAAAGAGATTAAATGAACAAAGAAGCAAGTATTCTACAGGGCCACAAGTACCTGATCAGATTCAGCAGCACCCCTAGTCTCTAACACAGGCGCAGGGTGTGGCATAGGCAACGATACCTCATCAGGAATCTCCCTGTCAAGAGAACAGGTTTCCCTATTCTGATAGTCCAAAATATTATCAGTATCAGAACCCACATGATTTGTTCTATTATTTTCTGTTGTAACCAAAGCCTCCTCTCTATTCAAAGAAACCTCGGGGGAGGCAGATTTTGCAAGATCTGCAAGTGACTGAGATACCTCTGGCACCCTTGACGAAACATTTTCATCTGGTGCCGCCGTCGATATTCTGTCACAGTTCTGGTATTCTGAGAAATGCACGTTCAAGGCTGCAAACTCCTCTTGACAACCAGCAAGAATCAATATCTCAGGCGCAGTGATAGAAGTGTGCTCACTGGACTGGTTCTTTGTAGCCACATCGTCTGTAGGCTGCTCACGAGACAATGTTGAGACATCCATCGCCTTGTCATTTCTTAAACCCACCATTTCATGAACCTGTTGATTGCTGCCACCCGGCATGATTCCTAATGTGTTTTCTGCTTCTGGTGCTTGATTTCCCTTGGAAGCCATGGAATTCGTATCAGTGTAAGTAGCTTCAACATTGGCATCATTGCAAGTTTGTACATCACAAGCATTTTGGGAAATGTTTGATGAGCATATTCCACTAAAATGCTTGTTGCTACTTTTAATGGGAACACAAATTTTTAATTCAGCTTGTGCCCAGTTCTTTATCCGACTAATCCAACAGGCTTCATCCTCAGCCAACTTCTTCTTTGCAGCCTCGTGCATTTGCTCCAGACTCTGAAGGCATTCATATTTCTCACTATTGATATTATCAAACTTTCTTTCAAAATCATGTTCTAGCCGTTTGAGATCATCCACTTGGGTACTTGTCCGTGAAGAGGTAATACGAATTACTGCTGCTTCCAACTGTTTTCTAGTTTCAAGTTTTTTCTTCTTGTCAGCATACATGTTTAACAGCTCCACCTTTTTCTCCTTGTGCTCTTGTCCAAGCTTTTGCAGTTGCTTCTTGCATTTCTTTTTTATGTCTCTAATAGTCTCTTCAATATCTTTTGTTTCAGTGCTATAATGACTACATCTCTTCTCAGTCATGCATTCTTCGCCTTCTGAACTACGCATCGACTTTGTATTGTTCTTTCCCTGACGCACTGTAGCCCCTGAGAGACTTTCATTCACTTGTTTTGTACCAATCATTGACTGACTAGAAGTAGTACCAAAGCAATCGAACTGCAAACCTTGTGTGCGCTCCAGGAACAGACTCTTCATGCAGGACAATATCGTGTATATATAATTTACCTCTACTCTAGAGCAACTGAAAGCTAATTCAGATTTTGCACGGACCAGAGATTCTTTGTGACTAAGATTTTGCTTTACCAACAAAGCTGCAATCCAACTCTGAAAATGCATTATTTACAATGTATTCAGTATGTGAACTATTCATAGATTAAGCAGCGATTAAGGGCCTTACTTTGAGGTCTATAAGAGCATATATTTTATAAGACAATAGTAGCTTGTATAATTTCGAGCAAATAATGGATACATTTATCCTATGATTAGAAAGTTAAAACTTGTAATGCATTCCTACAAAGGAAGTGATGCCTCTGAATGAGGAAATTTAAAACAGAGGCAGAATATGAAAGAAACAATGCATAAACTATCAAAGTAAATGCTGTCATACCAGCGCTATCTGGAATGCCTGCAATGTGGTGGCTGGCTCTTCGTAGATTCGGTGGTTATCAATAACATATTTAAGAAATTTTTCAACCATACCTGTGCAAGCTTCCTGAAAACAGAATAATATGTTAACCAATCCCACACGGCAATACCCTTTCGTACAATCTTGATAGACGGCGCACCAAGATAATCACAGAAGTATATGGACACAGCAGCAGACACATATATTAAGACTACTTAAAAATAGCTGGTACAGAGGCCTAAGGATATATATATTTTCCACAACGGATCATGCAACGTAGACAAAGTTTTTCTTTGCTTCAACAAACAATGAGCGACATGAGGCACATTAATTACCTATTGTTTTGTGCAGCAGTTGCTCAAATTTTAACAGAGAATTAGTAACGAAGCCAGATTATAAGAAATAAATAGGCTCTGACAGATTAAAAAATAGTTGTAACATTAAGAATTTCAAGTTTGGCTGTAACATGAAATCAGTTAACAACTCCAGTTATAGTCTGCAGTATATGCATATGCAAAAGCTAAAATTAGTTACGGAGGTGAATAAAGCCACTTACTGAAAGGTGCAAAACTTGGCAAAGTTTTGCCATTTCCGACTTTAAAACAACATAGAGCCTCCTCTGTGATTCAGGCGGTATTTTTCTCCAATCATGTCCAAATAACATATCCTCTGGGATTCCAGAGATACGAAAGCCCATAGAATACAATCCAGAAGCATCATTCCCATCCAATGTACCATCAGTACCAGATGTAGATTTACATGATGACTGGAGTGCTATGGCTTTTGGTGACTCCAAAGCCCCTGTAAGAAAGATAATCAGTAAAGTAGTTGCAAAATTCTACGTTTATGAGCAGGAAATGAACTATTTTACCCATGTGATCCTTCCCAGAGGCCTTTCTTTCATCATTATCTACTGGGATATCAGTGAAATCGCCAGAAGCCTTCTTTCGCTTCTTTGTATTTTCACCATCGTCAACTTTGGCACTCTCTGCAGAGCCCTCAAAATACTGAACTCTTTTTCGATTCCTTTGGGGAGTATCTGACAGGTATTTCCACATAGGATTCTTTCCCCCCAACAGCTTTGTCCAAAATATATTTGGACTATCTTCATCTGACAACTGTATATGTTTTTCACCAAATAGAGAAGAATCACTGCTGTAAGTTCCCTGATCATGCCTGGCTTCCAAAAGTAGAGACAGCTTGCCTCCATTTTCTTCTCCACCTTTGGAAGAAAGTATGGACGAGAATTCATGAATCACGCCGTTCATAATAGATTCTTCAAATGAAACTCTTGAATCTGGGGTTTCACTGCCGTGCAAATGATCCAGCTTATCAAATAAATATGAAGCCCCCCACATGAGCAGTGCATGCGTGAGAGGACGGTTTAGGTTCTCTACAGCGTTATTATGCCGCTTATTTTGCCACTTATTTTGCCTAGCCAGAATCAGGGATTTTTCTTCAATTGTACATACTGAGAACAACCGGAAGATCTTAGTTCTTTTAGAACATGACTCGATTTTTATCTTCTCTAAGTGCTTAACATCATGCAATGGATTCAAGCTGCTTCCGAAAAGAATAAATGCCTCAGCCCGCAAGAGTTTAATGGCTTGACTGCAGGCACGTGTTTCCAACAGCAGAACACAGCATTGACTCTCCTTGTTGAAATTGTTTATAGCGTTCTTCTTTGAGGAATAAATCCCATGCTCATAAAAATTTTGACCAAATCTTTGAGCCACAAAATCTTCGAGAATATTACCAAGCAGAAGCCCCTCAGGGCTTTGTGTTGCCTGGTGAACAAAAAAAACTGTATTTCAAACATACATGAGGCACATATAACAACAAAAAGAAGAAGAGGAGAAGAAACATTTCAGTTCAGCATATATAAAATGCCAGCTGATCACTGAAGGCTACTTTACAATTTATCATCACATGACAGAAAGCATTCACCCTACTCAAATTTCAATACAAGACAGAATTTTTGTTAAAAGTGAGATATATATATATTACTTATTGCATGGATATTGAGAATGCACTAAGTGACGTATCCATGACAAATTGAGACTATCCACACTCGTAAGTAATAGAAATGCACCTGGTAGAAGACAACTGCTTTTAAACCGTTCGTTTTAATATGCGTAAGCATTGCATCAAGGAGGTGAAGTTTCCCGCTTGCTTGAATTTCTACATCCAGGATTTCATGCAACTCCAGATTCTTGGTGAGCAGTTGTTTCAAAGATGCATCCATAACATATGGATGGTCACAGATCTGTCAACAAATTTGCGAACAAACAAAGAAGGTTTTAGCATATCACACATTGATATGCAGAAAGAGGCTCTGAGAAAATGTGATGCTGACCGACAGTAGTTGCATATCTAAGCAACCCCAAAACTGTCTAGTCTGCACTTCAAGTTCTATGTGTTTCGAAAAAGCAGAAAACGAATGGACCAAAACCTTTGCCCTACCAAACATCAAACAGAAAGGCATAATACCTATGCGACAACTTCTTATGAGCATGAAACAGAATAATTTCTTTGGCAGCAATGCAGTAAACACTTAATTTATTTGTATATTGCTTTCTTTTATCTTATAACCTGTGATAACTGGGTATTTAATGCACAAGCACATTGAAAATAAGTACTTGTTTTTTTAAATCAAATTAACTTACTTTCCTTACAGAACTGAGAGTTTCTTCGAGAGCTCCAAGATCATTCTTCGTCGACAGCAAAGAAAGAGATAAAGATTTGGAGAAGAGAGCCCGACAGTATTGCTCCAGCTGTACATCTGATAGCTGCACCGGAACCCAATACTCTGGGTACATCGATGAATACAATTTGGGATCACTTGATTTACCGTGTTGTATTTGCCTGTTCTCCTCATAGTCTCTGCTCATAGCTGGTTCTGTTTCCTCCATATCCTAATCCAATGCAAAATAGAATTTGCAATGTACAAGTAAAAAGATAAGTAAATTTATCTATTTAACAGACCAGTGTCTAACGGGTGTCTTAAGGAAAGCAATCAGAAACAAACCTGTGACATGTGATCAGATTCTTCAACTGGCTGGGCAATGCAGGAGCAAACACTCAGATTTTCAAAATCACTGTTGACCCTTCAAAAATTTTGTACAATCTAAATTACAATCTAAAAGATATATTATTAAAAATACTAACCGAAGCATCAGACACATCTGTTCAATATTCATCTATCGTAAAAAAGCAATTGCCAGATCGTTTCAATAGACAGACAACACTCAAGAATTCTTACTTTTGCTGTTTTCCCCATGTGTTGCACGTTTCAGGTTGATCATCATTTTTGCACCCAGATGGAGATGGAATTACCACATCAGGACTCATGACGCGGTCATCTCCATTTGCAACAATGGCACATGCATCGAGCTCTGCAGTGTCCCTCTTTCTTTTCAAGGGCAAGCCTATGTCCGTTTCTAAGCTAGTTTTACTAAAACGAAGCTTTTGTGTTTCTGAATTCTTTGATGGTGAACCTATAGCGCTATCATCCCTATTTTCAACCATGGGGGATGCATCAAGCACCATCTTTTCTCTGTCCCTAATTGATTTCAAAGGAGTATCAGTGCTATTTTTTAAACTCGTTTCGCCAACTGGCAGACTTTTTGATTCTGAATTTGCAGGTGGTGGATAATCTGTGTTACCGTCTTGAGCAGCATCATCATTGCATCCAGATGGAGATGGAATTACTCCATCAGAACTCATAACGCGGTCATCTTTATTGGCAACAATGGCACATGCATCCAGCTCAATTTCTGCAGTGTCCCTCTTTCTTTTCAAAGGCAAGCCTATGTCTGTTTCTAAGCTAGTTTTACTGAAAAGAAGCTTTTGTGTTTCTGAATTCCTTGATGGTGAACCTATAGCGTTGCCATCCCTAGTTTCATCCATGGGGGATGTATCAAGCACCATTTTTTCTGTGTCCCTAATTGATTTCAAAGGAGAATTTCTTCCCTTTTCTAAACTCGTTTCGCCAACTGGCAGACTTTTTGATTTTGAATTTGCAGGTGGTGGACAATCTGTGTTACCATCTTGAGCAGCATCATCATTGCTTGCAGGTACGCGGCGAGAACAACCAACAACTACTAGTTCATCGTCATTTGAAGCATCAACTAATGCCTCGGATTTATTATTGAGCCTTCTAAACAAAGCCCTGAAACTTCGGGCTGACATTATAGGCTCCCGTCTCTTGATCTCGTTTGTCGAATTTTCTACATTGTTTTTCTTTATATCCTTCCTCTGCTCAATATTCGATGAAGTGTCTGCGTTCCGGCTAGAATTATCTGATCCTTTGGAACTCTGTGAGGATACTACATTCTTTCCCCTATCAGACCTTCGCAGAGGACTTGGTGTGTTTTTCTTCTCCATTCCACAAGAATTTTTCGATACTGAAGCAGGTGAGGTGGCCAATCTCTCTGACTTTCTAGTAGCGGAAGCTGAAGTTATTGGCTTTTTAGTTGGCATTCCCCGAGTTGACCTCTTCAAACCAGGGGTTTCTAGTTCAATTGAGGCAGAAGTTGAAGCTGCTAAGGATCTGGTGCAAATGGTTCTCACCGCCGAACTATTCTTTTCATCTTTCTTCATCTTTGTCTACAAATCCGGCAACAAAACTTTCAAATCAAACTTCCTATATGCCAAACCAATGTGTTACATCTAACAGACGCCTAAGACCCCTTCCCAAAGTAGATGAGAGTCACTGAACAACCCTAAACCGTAATCTCGAGACCCGAAACCCTCAATCCACCGATTGATTATCCCACCCAAAAAAAAATACCTAAAAGAGGGAAAGAAGCGTACCTGCGCGATAGAGGGATGGACAGAATCTACCGTTTCACGAGCTTTGTGGTATCCTCTAGACAATTCCGATTCCGAGTCTCCGAGAGTGTAGAGAAAACGCGAGGGAAGATCAGGAATTAAGAATTCATCAACAACTTGTCGATAAAGCGCTTCTTCAGTTCAGGCCATGCAATCTTCAATTGAGTTTGAAGAAGAGACGAGAATCGGGTTTTGCAGAATTAACTACGGAACAATCTTTTCTCGAACCGGCGTTCCGCGAGTGAACGATTTTATACGGCTGGGTAGGCTCCTCTGCTCATATACTTGTGCCCATGTAAAAGTCACTTGATTTCTGAGATTAACTAATTTAGTGTTATTCCTAAAATAAAACAAAATATTTTATAACAGTACAAAATGTGAAAATACATCTAAACCGGAATGGGATATGTGTGGGAAAGGAGAGATGCAATCTCCCATTGATCTTATGAACGAGAGAGTTAACATTGTTTCTCATCTTGGAAGGCTTAATAGAGACTATAAACCTTCCAATGCCACTCTTAAGAACAGAGGCCATGACATTATGGTATATATAATTTTTCCATTTTATAAATAGTGTCGTTTTAAGGTTTTTTTTTTGTTTCACAAAAAATATCGTTTTGTATTTTTAATGTAAATGTTTGGTAAAATTTATAGTTTTGTAATTNAAAAATATCGTTTTGTATTTTTAATGTAAATGTTTGGTAAAATTTATAGTTTTGTAATTGCCAATAAAAATTATTGTATATTATATTAATTAAAAATAAAATAAAAAATTTAATTGTTTTTTAATATGTGTGCAAAAAATCTTAAACGACATTTTTTATGAAACAGAGAAATTATATACGACTTATTTTCTGTTTAAACACACATTTTTCATTGATTTTGTTGAGTTTGTATATAAAATTAGTTAATTTGTTTACTACACCGAAGTCATTAGCTATGTATTCTACTAAGTAATCATCGTAACAACCCTTAATAAACACAAAATTTCTTGTTGCAGTTAAAATTTGAAGATGGAGCAGGAAGTATAAAGGTCAATGGTTTTCAATATGAACTCCAACAGCTTCACTGGCACTCTCCATCTGAGCATACAATCAATGGAAGAAGGTAACTATTTCACTAAAATAATAATAGAAAATATTACATCAAACAAGAGAAGGTTATAGTTTACAACGCTTGTCGTACTAGCTAGCAGTCCAGCACCATTTCAAAGTTCAAACCATAATCCCATGTGTGTCTCATACATGCACGTGAATGTAATTAATCCGGGGTTGGTTTGGTTCGGTTCACAAACTAAAAGTATTATAACTTGCAAACCAGGTTTGCACTTGAGCTGCATATGTTTCACGAAGGCAAGAAGGGGAGAATGGCTGTTGTGACTGTGTTGTACAAGATTGGAAGAGCAGATACTTTTATCAGATCGGTACACAAATAAAAACTTAATACTCTTTCTTTTACAAAAGTATTGTTTAAAGTTTTTGCATATATATTTAAAAAATAATTATTTTTTTATTTTATTTTTTATTAATTAATTTTAAGATTTTTTTATTAGTTAAAATTTTAAAATATTAGGTACAAAATTGAAAAATTTATCAAATATTTGCATTAAAAATACAAAACGACATTTTTTATAAAATAAAAATAAAACATTAAAATAATATTTTTTTATGAAACAGAACGAGTATATATTTTTAACTGCATGCATCTGTATTATTATCACCAATAGTAATTCTTGATTAATATTCTTTAAAAATTTTGAATTGGTTTCCATTAGTTGGAGAATGAACTAGAGGGTCTTGCTGAAATGGAGGAGGCAGAGAAAAATGTAAGGATAATTGATCCCACCAAAATCAAGATCGGAAGCAGAAAATATTACAGATACACTGGTTCACTTACCACTCCTCCTTGCACTCAGAACGTTACTTGGACCGTCGTTAGAAAGGTATTTATTAATATTTATCTATCGTCACATCGTTTTTTTGCTCTTAATTACCTAATTAAAGGTAATGCTTAATTCTTTTATCAAAATTTCAGGTTAGGACCGTGACAAGAGAACAGGTGAAGCTTCTCCGCGTGGCTGTACACGATGTAAGTGACTACTTATGGTCTATGGAATATTGAATATTCATTCTTATGCATTTATTTTTTAATCTCTTTTCACTTGTTTATTTAGTGCTTTAAATGACATTTATCAGGATGCAAATTCGAATGCGAGGCCGGTTCAACCAACCAACAAACGCATGGTGAACTTATACAGACCAAGAGTTTAACTAATGAAGATATTAAAAGTTTTTACAACTCTTTAATTTCATTCTTCATATAAACATCATAAATTATACCCTAATATAATGGGTTCTCTAGTTACTCTTCTTTAAACTATTTTGATGATTATATTTATCTATACTCCCGCGAAATATTGGTAAACACAAATAATGATATTATTTAATTTATGATACTCATATGTAAACAAAAATAATGATATCTTAAACGTAAAATAAGTTATTATTTAATTTATATCATTACTGTTGACTTGTTTGTTTTGTATTTTTGCCGTCTACGTTGAAATTTTGCAAAAAAAAAAAAAATTTAATTTAAATTTTGAAAATGTTTATATTACCAAAAAAACAAGTAAGATTTTTTTTTAATAAAGTAATATATTAATCAAACGGTTCGGTAATCCAAACCGGGGACACTGTTCACATACATAATTTCATGAGGATAGACACGGGCACTCCCGAGAAGAGGGACACATTAAAATACTAGGAGTAGAGTCTAGCATTTTTTTGTCACATACACGACATTTATTGAAAGTAGGGAAAACAACACTACGAAAGAAAACCACCCCTTCATGAATTTAGATGTGGTATCTTCCAGGATATGCTTGTTTAGGCAGTTTCAAGTACGGGTTCGAAGCCCTCGGTGCAGAAAGTAGAACATCCCTTGGCACATTGGTCAACCGCTTCATTCATAATTTCAGTTGCATCTAGTCACCGAAAGAAAATTAGAATTGATTAGTCTATTATTCCAACAAGAAAAAATTAATAATAAAACTTAGCTTGGGGAGTTGCAGGTTTACTAGAGTTCTGAAGAGTGGTCATGGCACCGCACACGGAGGATGTACAACCCAAGTTGCAGTATTCATCATTAACAGCATCACCTTGAGTCAAAAATCAAATACAATTAAAATGTATCAAATATGATGATGTACATATCTTGTAACAACTGACATAAAAAAGCACATGAATAAATACAATATTACAGTGAGTTAAATTTTTACCAGAGTTTTCAAGCATATCATTGGGAAAATTACGAGGGCAACTCCTATTATCAGGAACAATTATGCATCGAGCGCGTCCTGCACAAACTGCGATGGACCCTCCCCTACGACGGCATATATTAAAGTTAATTCTAGCTCTCACGGTAGGGCAGCAGGTCCTGGCTTCTACTTGAATTTGCGCCATGACCAGACTTATTATGAGCACACTTAAAATCACCGTTTTGCCTTCCATCTTTTGATTGATTACTAGTTTGATAACAAAAGGTATGTAGAGAAATCACTTATAATTTTAAACTTGTAGTGATGAAATGGTGATGAGACAAGACTCCCTTAAATACTAGATGTTCTACTATTTGGCACTACAAACTTCTTTTGACACCTTTATCACATGCTCTTATGAGTCTTCACAATACACACTAGTAGTCCTGGGCAGAAAAACCGAACCGAAGATAACCGAACCGAACCGAACCAAAAACAGTGGTTCGGTTCGGATATGGATAATATCTAATTACCGAATGGTTATTGTTTTTCATATCCATGGATATCGGTTCGGTTTTGTTATATCCATGGATATCTAAAATACCCGAATTTTCAAAAATATCCGAAATATTTCGGTTATTTTCGGATAGCTCGGTTATTTGGATATCTAAAATAACCAAAATATCTGAAAATATCCGAATTATTTCGGTTAGTTTCGATTATTTTCGAATAATTCGGTTCTAAAATACCCGAACTATCCGAAAATAACCGAAATATTTCGAAAATAACCGAAACTAACCGAACTATCCGAAAATAACCGAAATATTTCGGTTACCATTCGGTTCTCAATTTTACTATCCGAACCAAACCGAACCGAAATCCTTTCGGTTTTGATATGAATAGTTAAATACATAACCGAAATAACCGATAACCGAAATAACAGATAACCAAAATAACCAAACCGAAACCGAACCGATTAGTTGTTTGCCCAGGACTACACACTAGCTTGACCATCCTATTTCAACGGCTACCACAGAGTTGTCATTGAAGTTTTCTTTTTTATCAACATTAGTTGAACAATTTCAACTATTTTATTTTTTGTCAACATTAGTTGACCAACTAATCCGCCAAGCCTAGACCCTAAATGGTAGACAATTGATATTTGAATATTTTATATTATGGTTGTAAGTAGTAACTCACATTTGCTTGAATTGCTGAATCTTTTTTGTTGAATTGATTGGGAAAAAAACGATACACAATTTGGCTAAAATTGATGGGCTAGATTAGGGGTGTTCAATCCGGTTTTCGGTTCGGTTTCGGTTCAGTTTATTTGGTTTTTTGGTTTATGAAAATAGTTATCATATTACATCCATATCTACTATGGTTTGGTTCGGTTTGAATACTCTCGGTTTTCGGTTTTTCTAGTTTCGGTTTTTTCAGTTAAAAACTCAATAATTTATAACTATAACTAGTATCACTAAATCTCTGAGTCTATTAAAATAACAACGTCATATCTCAAAATAATATTAAAGAAAACCAAACCACAACGGTTCTTTGACCTTGAGGCATCCGGAGGGTGGAATTTATCTTCTTAATTATAAAAAAACATACTGCAGAAATTTTAACCAACCACTCTAAATTAATACTTTCTCGGACCTAACGGTGTGAAAATTTCAGAAAGTGTTCCTCCGGTCCTCCCCCTGAGTCTTGATGCGAATTGGTCGTACGGTGGAAAGTAACGTGAAAATTGTTGTTTTCATATTGATTGTTTTTCACCTTTTCTAGTGGAAAACATATTTTCTTTATCACCTTTTTGTGCTGCATGGTTGTTCTACTTTCCATAAAATTTGGATGATCATCATTGTCGTGTCTTGAATAAGCAGATTTACTTTTGTAAAGTATAATAAGAAATTTTGACAAAAATATTGTTATGTGAAAATTGCTACAACTTTAGCTATACATTAATTTTGTAGACATTAACAATGTTTTATGTCATATTTTTAATTATAATCATCTATGACATAATATGATTAGAAAAAAAGAGAATGATTCAGATGAGAAAATATGTCATCATTGTTTCAAAAGTAAAATATATCTTGAAAATCAGAATAAAGAAGGTAAATTGCACGATGTTTTTTTTTCTCAAACTGAAAATGATAACAGATTTGGTGATAAATTATTCACACCTGCCTTTTGTTCCAAGTTTATATTTTAAAAAACATGTTTTCAAGAGAGTCAAATATGTCGACTAGAAGGAATTAAGAGAGCATGGGAACTCTTGTGGACTAGTAATCCGACGCTTTAACATATCCGTACAAAATCATCTGTCTCTCTCTCTATAAGTATTTATAGTTGCATTCGTTTCCAAACCAAGCTCATCAATAACTTATCTAATACTATAGTTTAAATACTAAAAATATAAACCCTCTTTTATTTCCCTTTTCAACAAAACAACACAAAACAAAGATGGTGAACTACCCATCAAACCGATGCATCTTCTTTGTGGCTCTCTTCAGTATTTTCACCATTGTTTCGATTTCAAATGCTGCTTCAAGTCATGGAGAAGTTGGTACGTAAGCTTTAAATTTCTCTCTGTTTATTGATCTTCCAAATTATGAAAGTCTTTATTCTTTTTTTATTGGTGATGTAGAGGACGAACACGAGTTTAACTACAAGAATAACGATGAGAAGGGGCCAGAGAGATGGGGGGAAAATATAAGTCGAAGGGATCTCTCCCGAGAGATAACACGTTAGTACGCCAAAAATTAATTTTTTAAAGTTAATATTTTTCAAATGTTAAGAGTATAATTTAAAAAAGCATAAGTTTTTGGAATGATTTCAAAATCACAATACATAATTATTTTATATATGAAATTACGGATTAAAAAACATATTAAAATAGTTTATTTAATTAAATATTGAGTATTTTCTCCTACTTAATATATATTTTCCACTTTCAAATGTTTTCACATAAATAAGTTAATTAAACAAAAACATGTTCTATTTTAAAACAATATGTGAACTAAATCTTAAAATAAAATCAAATGAAACAAAACATCACGCGTATTATGCATGGCCATGGATACTCATCTAAGTATAATATAATATTAACTAAATGTTATTTCAAAGTTATAAGAATATTGTAGTATTATACATTTATACCTAATATTTTTAGTAAATTAAATATATATATATACAACTTTTCTTTTGCACAATATGAAAACAATACAAATACAAATAGAAAAGACGTATAGGTTATTAAAAAAAAGTCTGTAAATCTTCAAAATAAGTTAGTATAATCTTTCAAAAAAATATATTAAATTTACATTTTTATAAAAGTAGATAAATATGACATATAGAAATTATATATAGTTTAATATTTGTTTCACTATCACAAATTCCGATTTATATTCCTATAACCATTGCGGAGCTAAATTACATAACCATGATTCTAGATAGAGTCGGTTGACAACATAAAAAGAGAGTCGGGAGGGCATAGGTGTGTCGAGCAACCATATGAGCTGCGTTGTTACACTCTTAGTCGTTGTTTTTTCAAAATACACTTATCATTGGTTTATTCAATAAATTTTCTCATTACCATCAATAATATAGTAATTCCAATGGATCAATATTAAAAGCAAGTTATCTTTTACAAAGAGTATAACCAGACTTAAATATTTAATTAGTTAGGAAACTTCATATGGTTAAATATGCCATGTTGGTTTGTAAAGTGTCACCGGCCGCTTATTATCACATTGTAGCGGTCTAGCATTTGTATTAGATTGCTGCAGCAAAAAAAATAATATGTATCAGACTTACAACTTCTTAGATATTAAAAATATATATCGGTCACACAAGCATCCAAGATATACATTTTCTGTAGCCAGGTTAGAACACTTGCTTAACATTAGAAGTTTAAAAGATTAGAGACACTCACATCGTGTACAGTCACACGAAGCATGCTCAATTGTCTTATTGTCACAGTCCTCATCTGGAAAATTTTGGAAATATATTTAAAAAAAAACTAAACCGAGAATGAGCTAAGCATCTTAATATCCATTAACCACTAATACTAGTGTAAGTACCTCTTTGGAAATCGTCCACATAACATTTTCAGAACACGGTGGAGTTGTAAGTGATCCGAGATATCTATAATAATGTCTTGATTCAAAATCGAATGTTCTAGGATGAATCATCCCGACATATTCCTCGGATCTATGTGTATCACTTATCCTCATCAAGTGTCTTTCCAACTAATCAATAGATATATTGGATTAATTTATTTTTCCAAGCGTATAAATTATTAATTTGGTTGATTTAAAGGTTAAGTAGGAAGGTTGAGATTGCAATATACCGAAAGGAGAAAAAAGTCAGGTCTTCCCAATTTGTATAAGAAAGCGACAACAGCGTTGCGTCCATCTTTGCTCTGATGAACCATGTGTTCCTCAAGAACAAACCTATTATTTACATTATTCAATCTTTGCATGCATGCTACTCATATCTCAAATAATCTTGAAAAAGTTAGCCTAATCATCTTTGTTTTTTTTTTAATACTAAGATAACAATCTTCACATTATTGATTGACATATGTTTTTGTATACGAGTAGAGGTACCTTTTGCCATTGATAGTGTGTTCGGACGGGGAGTGCCAATGAATCTGTTGAAGTTTATATTCAGTACCATTAATAGTGATACCTAAACCTGCATTTCCTCCAAATTTCAACTGCCACATTAACAAAAAACAAAAAAAAACATTATTATGATCCAAAAATGTATATATATTGAAAAAGCTAATAGTTGGTTTACCATAATATCATGGCCTCTGTTCTTAATGGTAGCATTTGAAGGTAAATACTGACTACGAAGGTATCCAAGATTATGATCAACCAAGACTCTTTTGTCCATAAGATCAATCGGAGACTGCATGTTGCCTTTTCCACACATTGCCCACTCTGGCTTTAGTCTTCCCCAATTCTCTGGCCCCTTCTCTCCTTTCTTCTCGTAGTTAAACTGTGTTTCGTCCTCTATATTGTTTTGGTTATATACGAGTAAAAATGTGTTCCAATAAGTCACAACCAACTAACAATTGACGAAGCGGGCTATAATCTTTACAAACTAAAGTGTGTTTCAACTTATTTGCAATGTGAGATATGTGGAGTTTTGAACGTCAAGTAGTATACTGATAAACATTTAAGAGATGATAAGAACAATAAAATAGCTTATTACCAACTTCTTGATCTGGTGAACTCGAACCAATTGTAATAGAGATGAAGATAAGAAGAAAGACGCGTCCGATTGATGATATCGTCATTTTCTTGTGCTGCATGTCTTGAGGAGAGATTCAAATTTTGATTGAGCTAACTTCTTATGAAACAACTGCAAAAGTATGCTGATAAAACAATTGTTTTGTCCTCTTTTGTATATCTTATTTAAGGTAACAAATTTTACGTGCCTTTGCTCCTGATTTTTCTCTTACTTTCTCTAGTGTTCTTTATGTTTTTTTTGGTAATTATATAAAAATATTTGATTATATAAAAGAGAAGGAGATCTTTGTGTGACTCACCAATTAAAATGTACCTAATTAATTAGTTGAAACCTTCTGGAGATATGACCTTGGTATGATAATAAATAATTCCATTTCTAAAAGGAAAAAAAATCAAATCTCCAACCTTTAAAAGTATATTATATGTGTTAAGTTTATTCTATAAAAATGGGCTATATAAAGTGAAACGCTTCACAGTTTATAGTAATTATACATAACTCGATTGTGTGATACATGTCAAAACATTACTATTAGATTAAACGTGTCAATTAATTATACGTTTTGAAGTCTATAGTTTAATAGATTTAAATGGAAAATTAGATGGATGTTGATTCTTTACATGGACTATACTTATATTTAATTATTTTTGTTATAGAAAAATTCTACGCCAGCATTTGTTATTAAAAAATCTCTTTCTTTACATATTTACTTGCATCAATGAATCATTTACGCCTTGTGTGAAATTTACTTGCTTGACTAGTCTTCTTGTAATTTATAGCTAGCACAAAGAAAGTTATATTACAGTTCTTGACCAACATCATTGGTAACAATATCTTCTGAAATGATGGCTACCAGTAGTCATTGCAAGAACACACACCATCTCTGAAATGATGGAACCGAGTTCTGTCTCTAGCAATAATCTCCCTTTTGTAAATCTTTGATAAAAGTTTTGTTGCCTCATGACAATTTCTGCACACCCTTAGATTCTTCACGATTGTAAGTTTAGTCCCTGGCTTTGTACTGATCAACCCAAATGCAATAGCTAGCTTCTCGCTGTGATGCCTCAAAGCTCCTTCTTTCCATTCTTCTTCCATCTCCTGCAAGACTTCAGAAGTATCTGGAACAAACCCCGCTTCCTCTAGTAACACCTCCATTTCTTCTAACATTCCGTAGATTTCTCTGTTCCGTGGATGGAATTTATCCCCAATGATGAACTCATGGACCACAGAATCTATTTCGATAGAGCTGCAACCGGGAACTTTCTTCATACCTTTATCATTGAGAAGTGCACGTATTTTTGCTACTTCGTTCCATCTGCCTGCTGTGGCGTAAATGTTAGATAGAAGTACATAAGAACCTGGGTTTTTTGGTTCAATCTTAATGAGGTTTTGTGCATATGATTCGCCCAATTCGACATTCGCATACATCTTGCAAGCTTTGAGAAGGGAGCACCAAATCACTCCATCGGGCTCCATTTCCATCGTGTTTATCATTTCTTCCGCTTCTTTGAATAGACCCGAATGACCCAAAAGATCAATCATGCACCCGTAGTGCTCTAATTTCGGGGTTATTTTGTAGTCCTCTTTCATTGATCTGAAGATATGACGTCCAAGATCTAACATACCTGAATGGCTGCAAGCAGACAACAAACCAACAACCGTGATATCATCCGGTTCAATCTCATTCTTTCTCATTCTTGAGAAAAGATCAAACGCTGCATTGGCTCTCCCGTGCATCGCAAACCCAAATATCATTGCGTTCCAAGACGACAAGCTTCTATTTAGCATACTGTCGAAAACTTGCTGTGCTGCCTCTATGTCTCCACATTTGGCATACATGTCAATCAGGCTTGTCCGGAGAGAAGAAGCATTTGCAACACCCTTTAATCTCTTGTTGATATACACATGAATCCATCTTCCAATATCGATGGCTCCAAGGTGTGCACAAGCAGGAAGAATACTTAGCAGAGTCACATCGTTTGGACTTTCAGCTGATCTAAGCATTTCTTGAAACAACAACAATGCTTCTTTGTAAAGATTCATATGTGTGTAGCCACCGATCAAGGTATTCCAGGATATTACATCCTTGTACGATAATCCTTCGAACAAACCACATGCTGTCTCCACTTCACCACATTTTATGTACAAATCAATGAGAGCATTAACAATCTTGAGATTTGAACCAAAACCATGATCATCAATCCATGAATGTACCTGACGACCCAATTCAATACTAGCAGACTGAGCACAAGCAGAAAGCACACTGACCATAGTAGTCTCATCTGGCCTAACATTCGTCTTCATCATCTCTTTATACAATTCCAATGCTTCCTTGTTGTTACCAGTTTCCGCATACCCTGAAATCATTGCATTCCACGACACTACGTCTTTGATTGGAATTTCATCGAACATCTTCTGTGCACTTTCGATATAGCCTCTAGATGCGTATCCAGTGATCAAAGCTGTATAGGAAACCACATCTCGGTGAGAACTTTGATCGAACACCTTACGTGCATCTTCCAATCTCCCGTTTTGGACGTACATAGAGATCAGAGAAGTATGTACATACAAATCTAGATCATACCCAAGTTTCAGAACGTGGCCATGGATCTGTTGCCCTTCCCTAAAAGCCTTCGACTTTGCACACGATTTCAAAAGAAACGGAAACGTATAGGAATTAGGAAGAAGCCCAAGTGAAATCATACAAACATACAAATACAGAGCAGAAACAGGGTCCGAACTCAACGCGTGCCCACGAAACATCGTGTTCCAAATCAACAGATTCGGCTCCTGGATCGTTTCGAAAACAGAAATCGCATAAGGAAGGCCGTCAAAGTGTGGAGAGAGAACGCAGAGCTCGATAAGCTTGCTGAGAGCGTAGTTGGTGTTGTGGAGGCCGGTTTTGATCATCTGAGCGTGGATCATGCGTAGAGATTGAAGAGTTTTGCAATTGTGGAGAAGAGATAGAGAAGGGTGGTTTCGGAGAGAATCGTAAGGAGGATCAGAAGAAGAAGAAGGAAGGAAATGGAATGGGTAAGAAGAAGAAGAAGTAACGGTGAGAGGAGAACACGAGAGCATCATCTTCTTCTTCTTCTTCTTTCTTATCGTTGCTTCTTCTAACGGATATTTGTACTACCCGCCACATTAAACGTCCCCAATACCCAAAGGATTTTTACTTTATTAAAAAAAAAATCTTACTTGTTTATATAAATTTTTTTTTGGTAATATAAACATTTTCAAAATTTAAATTAAATTTTTTTTTTTTTTGCAAAATTTCAACGTAGACGGCAAAAATACAAAACAAACAAGTCAACAGTAATGATATAAATTAAATAATAACTTATTTTACTTTTAAGATATCATTATTTTTGTTTACATATGAGTATCATAAATTAAATAATATCATTATTTGTGTTTACCAATATTTCGCGGGAGTATAGATAAATATAATCATCAAAATAGTTTAAAGAAGAGTAACTAGAGAACCCATTATATTAGGGTATAATTTATGATGTTTATATGAAGAATGAAATTAAAGAGTTGTAAAAACTTTTAATATCTTCATTAGTTAAACTCTTGGTCTGTATAAGTTCACCATGCGTTTGTTGGTTGGTTGAACCGGCCTCGCATTCGAATTTGCATCCTGATAAATGTCATTTAAAGCACTAAATAAACAAGTGAAAAGAGATTAAAAAATAAATGCATAAGAATGAATATTCAATATTCCATAGACCATAAGTAGTCACTTACATCGTGTACAGCCACGCGGAGAAGCTTCACCTGTTCTCTTGTCACGGTCCTAACCTGAAATTTTGATAAAAGAATTAAGCATTACCTTTAATTAGGTAATTAAGAGCAAAAAAACGATGTGACGATAGATAAATATTAATAAATACCTTTCTAACGACGGTCCAAGTAACGTTCTGAGTGCAAGGAGGAGTGGTAAGTGAACCAGTGTATCTGTAATATTTTCTGCTTCCGATCTTGATTTTGGTGGGATCAATTATCCTTACATTTTTCTCTGCCTCCTCCATTTCAGCAAGACCCTCTAGTTCATTCTCCAACTAATGGAAACCAATTCAAAATTTTTAAAGAATATTAATCAAGAATTACTATTGGTGATAATAATACAGATGCATGCAGTTAAAAATATATACTCGTTCTGTTTCATAAAAAAATATTATTTTAATGTTTTATTTTTATTTTATAAAAAATGTCGTTTTGTATTTTTAATGCAAATATTTGATAAATTTTTCAATTTTGTACCTAATATTTTAAAATTTTAACTAATAAAAAAATCTTAAAATTAATTAATAAAAAATAAAATAAAAAAATAATTATTTTTTAAATATATATGCAAAAACTTTAAACAATACTTTTGTAAAAGAAAGAGTATTAAGTTTTTATTTGTGTACCGATCTGATAAAAGTATCTGCTCTTCCAATCTTGTACAACACAGTCACAACAGCCATTCTCCCCTTCTTGCCTTCGTGAAACATATGCAGCTCAAGTGCAAACCTGGTTTGCAAGTTATAATACTTTTAGTTTGTGAACCGAACCAAACCAACCCCGGATTAATTACATTCACGTGCATGTATGAGACACACATGGGATTATGGTTTGAACTTTGAAATGGTGCTGGACTGCTAGCTAGTACGACAAGCGTTGTAAACTATAACCTTCTCTTGTTTGATGTAATATTTTCTATTATTATTTTAGTGAAATAGTTACCTTCTTCCATTGATTGTATGCTCAGATGGAGAGTGCCAGTGAAGCTGTTGGAGTTCATATTGAAAACCATTGACCTTTATACTTCCTGCTCCATCTTCAAATTTTAACTGCAACAAGAAATTTTGTGTTTATTAAGGGTTGTTACGATGATTACTTAGTAGAATACATAGCTAATGACTTCGGTGTAGTAAACAAATTAACTAATTTTATATACAAACTCAACAAAATCAATGAAAAATGTGTGTTTAAACAGAAAATAAGTCGTATATAATTTCTCTGTTTCATAAAAAATGTCGTTTAAGATTTTTTGCACACATATTAAAAAACAATTAAATTTTTTATTTTATTTTTTAATTAATATAATATACAATAATTTTTATTGGCAATTACAAAACTATAAATTTTACCAAACATTTACATTAAAAATACAAAACGATATTTTTTGTGAAACAAAAACAAAACCTTAAAACGACGCTATTTATAAAACGGAAAAAATATATATACCATAATGTCATGGCCTCTGTTCTTAAGAGTGGCATTGGAAGGTTTATAGTCTCTATTAAGCCTTCCAAGATGAGAAACAATGTTAACTCTCTCGTTCATAAGATCAATGGGAGATTGCATCTCTCCTTTCCCACACATATCCCATTCCGGTTTAATTTCCCCCCATCTCTCTGGCCCCTTCTCATCGTTATTCTTGTAGTTAAACTCGTGTTCGTCCTCTACATCACCAATAAAAAAAGATTAAAGACTTTCATAATTTGGAAGATCAATAAATAGAGAGAAATTTAAAGCTTACGTACCAACTTCTCCATGACTTGAAGCAGCATTTGAAATCGAAACAATGGTGAAAATAATGAAGAGAGCCACAAAGAAGATGCATCGGATTGATGGGTAGTTCACCATCTTTTTTGTGTTGTTTTGTTGAAAAGAGAAATAAAAGAGGATTTATATTTTTAGTATTTAAACTATATTATTAGATAAGTTATTGATGGGCTTGGTTGGGAAACGAATGCAGCTATAAATACTTATAGAGAGAGACAGATGATTTTGTACGGATATGTTAAAGCGTCGGATTACTAGTCCACAAGAGTTCCCATGCTCGCTTAATTCCTTCTAGTCGACATATTTGACTCTCTTGAAAACATGTTTTTTTTAAATATAAACTTGGAACAAAAGGCAGGTGTGAATCATTTATCACCAAATCTGTTATCATTTTCAGTTTGAGAAAGAAAAAAACATCGTGCAATTTACCTTCTTTATTCTGATTTTCAAGATATATTTTACTTTTGAAACAATGATGACATATTTTCTCATCTGAATCATTGTCTCTTTTTTTCTAATCATATTATGTCATAGATGATTATAATTAAAAATATGACATAAAACATTGTTAATGTCTACAAAATTAATGTATAGCTAAAGTTGTAGCAATTTTCACATAACAATATTTTTGTCAAAATTTCTTATTATACTTTTCAAAAGTTAATCTGCTTATTCAAGAAACGGCAATGATGATCATCCAAATTTTATGGAAAGTAGAACAACCATGCACCACAAAAAGGTGATAAAGAAAATATGTTTTCCACAAGAAAAGGTGAAAAACAATCAATATGAAAACAACAATTTTCACGTTACTTTCCACCGTACGACCAATTCGCATCAAGGCTCAGGGGGGGGACCGGAGGAACACTTTCTGAAATTTTCACACAAAGTCCGAGAAAGTAATTTAGAGTGGTTGGTTACAATTTCTGCAGTATGTTTTTTTATAATTAAGAATATAAATTCCACCCTCCGGATTCCTCAAGGTCAAAGAACCGTTTCACCTTACCATATATATTATATGTTAGTAAATGTTGAAATGATCCGTTGATTCTAATGGTCGTATCATCTAGAAACTAAATAGTTTATCCTTTATTTTTACACCATATCATATATTCTCGGTTAGTGTGTATAAACATAAGCGAGTTTGTGCCTTTCTTTTTTGAAATGGTCCTACCATATGTCTTAACCTAATAAGTTTTATAACTTATATACTAAATTCATATATGCAAGCAAATGTATAGTTTCATCAGTGTCAAATCTGCGAGTCTGTGACCATTCATTTATGTGAGCTCCACGTCTCTTACCCACTCACGAGAATTGTCAACTCACTATGAAAATAATAATCTGTTCTTTATTTTCATTCAAACGGTGCTACAAATCATTTTTTTTAATAGATTATTCATCTTTAAAATTGTATCCGGTTAAGCATTGTTACATCCATCGTTACTTCGTTACAAAACTCATATTTGTAATTCGTAATTGCAAATATATAGTTGGTGAAGAACCAGGCACTATGGGAGTGATGAGAAACCAAACTTTTATGACTTTGACATGGCTTCATGTAGTCGTCACGTCTTCGAGAAGAGTCTCTTAAGTGCATCATGACGATTGACGACCGGAAAGAATGTACAGTTGTAGCATCAATATAAATGTGAGTTCTAAGTTTTGGTGTTGACAAACCCGACTGGAACAGACCAGATATATACTTTTCTTCAAAGACAACAAATTTCTAAAAATAATGATAGTTTAGGTTTATATATGATTTCGGTATTATAAGAGAACTTTAAATCTGCATTAGATGATAAAATAAGTCTTTTAATTTGATCCAGTCTCATGTTTTTTTTTTTTCTTCCTTTCTCAATTACACATCTTATATAATAAATTAAGGTTCGCTTAACCACAATCTGGCACGCGTCATCCTTCTTTTAACTTTCATTTTAACTATTTCTCTATTTTACCTTTTCATATTCTCATTTATAAAATAAACATATATAAGAACAATAATTTCTATTAATTACACATTTAAAATCAATTATTACAATTTGACGATAATTTAACAAAAGAAATATACAAAAAGAAAAATTCAATTATTATAATTTTCATCCTTTTTATTTTTTAATTATTTCTCTATTTTACTTTTTGATATTCTCATTCTTAAAAAATCTTATATAATAAAGTAAGGTTCGCTTAACACAAGCTGACACGTGTCATCCTCTTTTAACTTTCATTTCAAACTATTCTTATCTTTTAACCTTTTCATATTCTCATTTATAATAACATATTATAAGAACAATAATTTCTATTAATTACACATTTAAAAATCAATTATTACAATTTGACAATAAATTTAACAAAGAATATACAAAAGAAATCAATTATTATAATTTGTCATCTTTTATTTTAATTATTTCTTCTATTTTATTTTTGATATTCTTCATATTAAAAAACATATATAACAAAAAGACATATACAAAGATAAAATTTCTTCTTTTGATTGACCATAACTTAACTCATTAATACAATTACAATAACTAATTAATTAATTAGAAAAAATTTTAAATTGTTCTTCTTTTCAAGTTGATTTCCTCTTCTATATAAGCGATTACCTTTTCATATTCTCATTTCTAAAAGAAACATATATAAGAACAATAATTTATATTAATTACACTTTAAAAACAATTATTACAATTTGACAATAACTTAACCATTAACAACATAATTGACAGTAATTTTTTTAAAATGTGTATTTTCAATATTACTCTATTATACCACTCGATATTCTACATCATAAAAAAACATATATAAAAGACAAGTGATCATTCTTCATTTTAATTATTTCTTTATTTTAGTTTTTTGATATTCTCATTCCTAAAAAAAACATATATAACAAAAAACATTTACAAAGATAATAATTTCTCTTGATTGACCATAACTTAACTCATTAATACAATTTACAATAACTAATTAATTAATTAGAAAAAATTTAAATTGTTCTTCTTTTCAAATTGATTTCCTCTTCTATATAAGCGATTACCTTTTCATATTCTCATTTCTAAAAGAAACATATATAAGAACAATAATTTCTATTAATTACATATTTAAAAACAATTATTACAATTTGACAATAATTTAACCCATTAACAACATAATTGACAGTAATTTTTTAAAATGTGTATTTTCAATATTACTCTATTATACCACTCGATATTCTACATCATAAAAAAAAACATATATAAAGACAAGTGATCATTCTTCATTTTAATTATTTCTCTATTTTAGTTTTTGATATTCTCATTCCTAAAAAAACCTTATATAACAAAAAATATTTACAAAGATAATAATTTCTCTTGATTGACCATAACTTAACTCATTAATACAATTTGCATTAACTAATTAATTAATTAGAAAATTTTCAAATTGTTTTTCTTTTCACGTTGATTTTTTCTTCTATATAAGTGATGTAGTACGAGCATATAACCCCTAACAAATGTAAGATAATTATTACAATGCAAATTTCAATTTGTTTACTTTTCAGGTTTATTTTTTACTTCTATATAAGTGATTTAGTTGGAGCATATAACATTTCACGATTGTAAAATCACTTCTTTATAGTGTTATATATAAATATTAACTTATTTTTTATTTTCAGGTTGATTTTCTATCTTTTATATATATGTGATGTAGTTGGGAACATAAAATCAATGACGAATGTAAGATCACTTCTTTAATGTAATATATATATATTTATTTATTGAAATTAATTAATGTTTACCCTCTAAAAATTATAATTTTTCCGTATGTCGTATTTAATTTCATTAACTAAATATAACTATATATCAACAAAACAAATATAACTAAACTAATTTAAATGGCATCACAATCTTATATAGTAAAGAAGATTTTCTCTTATATAACTGTTGTTGTTGGGAGTATAGAGTCAATGACAAATGTAAGATCACTTCTCTATTTTCCCATCTTATGCTTTCAATGTAATGTGAAAAGTAAGGTAAGACTTTTTATTGGACGATCTATATGAGTTTTTCCACTTCTTCTAAGATGACTCAACCAAAATTTATAATATTTTTTTTATTTATTCATGTATTTTCATTGTCACAATTTCATCAAATTCATTTTTATAGAAGTGTTAATTAGTTTTAAAATATATAATAAGTTGTAATAACTTTTTGAAATATTGATAGAAATATAATTATTAGAAGACGATCCCAAAATAAAAAAATTATTAAACTATATTATTTTTAAATAATTAAATAATAATGTAACTATCATTATATACTTTAATGTATGGAAAAAATAGAAACATGATATATGTTGTAAATTATAAAATTGTTTTACTTAAACGGAATGCTCAAACGACATCTACATAGATCAATCATTTTGATATATATTATTTATATAGTGTTGTATAATTTACTAATTTGTTTAAATTGCGTGAGGCATTTCCTAGTTGTAAAGAAAGATACATTTGTCAAGATCAATTGGGTTTTTTGAGAGAGGTTCTTAGTGGGCCTTAGTTAATTAATAAGTAGCCCATGCTGTGAAGCCCTTCCTTTACATGTACCTGACGTGGGTCAAATTAAAAGGAGCTTCAGTCATCAGGTGTAGTAAACCAATAATGGATTTCACAAAAGAAAAAAAAATGTAAGTAAACCAATAATGTAACAATCCCATTTGGGGTGTATTCAATTTAACATTTTAGAAGATTTTGGGGTATTTTTAAAATCATCTGTTATTTAACTAATGATTTTTAAAAATCTCCACAAATCCTATGTTATTGAACTTGTAAAATCATTTAAAATTATTTAGAATCTCTTGTTATTCAATTAACAATTTGTAAAACTCATATTTACAAATTCATATCAAATATAGTGTTATTCAAAATATCACAATCATTTTATAGAAAATCGCTTTAGCTGATTTTAGGTGATTTTTTGTCACTTTTTAGTTGAAAATGATGACTCAACAAATCACACCTATACAAGTAGAATTTTGAAGGATTACAAACAAAAATAAAAAACATTGTCGGATCTCTTCTTTGCTCCTTTTTCTTCTTCTCTCCTCCGAACATGCTTTGCTTTCCTCACATTTGCCCCAAAAGTTTTTTTGCCCAATATAGCTCATGAGCAAGCCGAAGAAGACTTTCGTGAAGCAGACCATGGTCCTACAGATTCTTAAGCTAGGAAGCTCTACAATCTATCTGCAAATTCATCGCTAATTGCTAAAAAAGAAGTTGGTGTTAACCCCAAATGTCGTCAATTCATGATCAACGTCGCAGAGGTATTAAAACTCCCCCAATTTCCGATCTTTTGGTTTGATCATCGATGGAAACGAGTATTATTGTGTTTGTTTGATCTGATTGCATAAGTTTCTCTCTGGGTTTTGTTGTAAATAGCCGAATTCCTGATTTTGAATCAAAGGTTGCTTTACCCGAAGGTTTGTTTCTCAGCTCACAATCATGAGATTCTTGGGACCGTGAGTTTGGAGATCTTTGTTATATTGATGAAGATGGATTCATATTCGTGGTTGACCGATTAAAGGAACTGATCAAGTACAAGGGCTACCAGGTAAGTCATACTATACACATTTAACAACGGTTGATATTTGATGCTATAGACTATAGACTATATTCCTTATCCAGCATTAGTGAATGGTACTTATGAATCAAATCATCTTTTTGCTTTAGTAATGAGTTTCGTTTGACTAAATTGCTAGAAACCTGACTTCGTTTGTTCCATTGAACCAATAAGTAATTTCTTAGCTCTGATACAACTGCGTGTGTATGATAAAGCTTGTTCGACATAAAGATGGAGTATATTTGAACATTACTCTTTTATCTAACAGTCTCTGCAGATTTCCAAACTTGTAGTTTAGAAAAGCATTGACTCTATCATTAGCAACGAGATGAAATTGAGCTAAACTTCTTCTGGTGATTGTTGCATAGGTCACTCCAGCTGAGCTAGAAGCTTTGCTACTCACTCATCCTGAAATCATTGATGTTGCTGTCATCCCGTAAGTCACAACGACACTCGTGATTCTTTAAACCAGAAAGAGTCTTGAGTTTATAATGTTTTGTGATCGATACAAAGAAGTCATCGTTCCTAAATGTTTTAAGGAATCCGGGGGATTTGCATAATCTTCAGGTAAGAATTTGTGAGGAAAATCTTTCAATTTTTACTACTATGATACAGAGTAAGAACTTCTAAAATATTTTTCCATATATGTGCAGGCGATGCTAGATGCTACAAAGTTCAACTTTCTGAATTTTTCAAATTTCTTTGTAGTTGAGATGTCTGAATCTCTTGTAGCAGAAAATCTTCTAATGTGGTGATATTAAGGTTTTGTTAAATGTACTATTTGGTAAAGCCAATTATCACTTTGTTGCTGCCATAATGTATCTCATAACATTTCAAGTTAAAGATCCTTACGATGACAAGGTAAACTCTATTTTTTCTTTTAAGTCAACTGTGAAAGCACTAGCCATGTTGTGTGACCGTGTCGTCTGCGTATAATCACTATATAGATACTTACTAATATAGATACTCTGATCTCTTTAACAAAGTTTCTTCACTATCGAGTAAGATACGTAACTTTATCAGTATTTACTAATCTTGAAGCAAACTATCAAGCCTCTTATGTTGTGCTATAATCAGTTGTAACAAATAATGTCTCCCATATGCAGCAATCAAAGAGTTTATTGTCCATACAACACAAAGCTTAATCCCTCCGTTTGTGTGAAACGATTCCAATATACTTCCATTATCCTCCACCACCACGTTGTTGCTGCTACTAAGCTCTTTGGGGGAATAACGGAGTAATCACCGAGATGACACAATTTCAAGTATATAACCAAATTCAGCTCTCCATTTCAATAAACCACCATGATGCGTTACACCTCCTTGTTCAATCTCACCATCATCTCCGCCACCACTGATCAACAACGAAGAGGGAGAAGATGGCTCCATCGATATATTGGTCCAATTTTTTTTTTTTGGTTAGAAAAAATCCTAAAGTCACCCAAAATCAATATAAAATCTTACCAAATCTCAAAATATTTTAAAAATAAAATCTCTTTGAAAACTCAATAAATAACCAAATCCCCTTAAAAATCAATCAAATCTCTCAAAATTCTAAAATATTAAAATCCCACTAAATCCCCTAAAATGTTAAGTTCAATACACCCCCTAAAATTTTAAATAATTTTCAATATTTTCTTATTCTAGTATAAGAAGAAAAATAATTTTAATAATTACCATATATTAATTTTGCTAATTCTGCATGTACTAACAATATGTTTTGGATTACTGGTATATATCATATTTAATTGTTAATAATATGTATATAATATTATATCCACCATATGTAAACGTCTGCATATACATATTTTAGAACATTTGTTCTATATGAAACGTCAAATAAAATTAACACTTAGACGATTAATTGAATCTAAAAATAGTTGTACAGTGTTTGAATATAAGAGTCAACGAGGACGTCTATATCTGAAATGTGAAAAAAAATTATGCAGAAAGTCTAATGGTACGTCATCATCAAATATATAAATTATTGAGTTGCCAGCATTTGATAATTAGGCAGACCACGATGCAAAGCCATTATCACAAAATAAAATCAAAGTCTCTCCAACAGCCCAAGCGCTGATTAGGAAATGTCTGGATTATTTATTTGAGTTTTGACTTCCTCTAAATGTATTTATATGTACATATGCAAGTTGTGTATACGCAAATAAACGTCAGATATGTAGTTACTAAACAGATAAGTCCAAGAATAGCCTGAATACGGGATCTACACTTAGCCGATTTGGAATCAGAATCAATAATGTGTAACCTATAAACTTCATTATTGAATTTGAAAGCACTGTTGAAATATTAAGAGGCGCTAGACACATTTCAAATGATCTCTTTTCAAGCGTTTCCATGTTGTGGTACAGCGATGTTCGCATCATCCAATTCCATATATATGAAACTTATAACCGCAAAACACCATAATCAATCGAACCATATAATAAAGTTTTCATAATATCATCGTTTACTGTGAGAAAAGAAAACCTATGAAATTGGTTTTGTAGAATGTAAAGTCTGAAACCAATTTGCCATTCAAAATGATAAAATCGTGGATCACAACCAAACCTTTTTATTATAAAAAACTAGACCACAACCACAATTTTAAATAGACACAAAATAGAAAAAATGTCTATATTCGTCTCCTTTCTTTGGAGTTCACTTTTACTTTCTCAACCGGTGGGAGAATTGTTTCTTCGCTAAGCCATCCCTCTCTCTATCTTTTTGAGTTGCCTAGACACTTTTCACATAAGTATAGTTTACAAAGTAAAGTTGTTCTTTCACGTATGAAAATAGCCCTAAATTCACTTTATGTCTACATTCTCTGGTGCTGGGACATAAGTTTGCGGCTTGCTGTTTTTTTCTTCCTTATGTGGTAATTTCGGATTTATGAAGATCACTATACTTTTTATGTTTTTTTATTTATTAAAATAAAACCACGTACTCTACTTGATGTCATTAACAAACCAACTGGAAAATTATAACTATTTTTTTGTTCAGTGAAAACATTATAATCAAACGCTAGTATTTTATAGGTTTTATACATCAATAATCTGTATTTCCAATCCAGTAAAATTGTATTCCGTAAGGAAATTTCAGTAAAAAATAATTGTGACAAGAAAAAAAAACATTTAATTGTAACTAAAAGTTTAAATAAATAATCACACAATTGCAAATTCCTTAATTTAATTTAGAGATGGGATTTATTGAAGCAATACCATGGATAATCATTATTATTTTGTGGACGTTGATAACATTATATATGTATCAGATTATTAGCGAAAGTACAAATATAATGGAGAAAAGATGCTGAGCTCATCAAAATAGTTGACTTTCTCGCATTTAGACATCGATCGCATTTTTGTTTCTTTATCATATCCCAACTTGTTGGAACTTTGACACGTCAGCAAGATTGATCGATGAGCACTTCGTCTTTTGACTTTTTCAAATACCCTTCGCGACAAGACAACCCACCGTTGGCTCAACTGGCCACAACGTCAGGCACGAAGAGTACGAAAATTGCGTGCACACACATTTTTCATATAAGAAGATTAATATACGCATATCTACATATCAATGCACCGTCTAATCTACTATATGATATTTTGAAGACCTTTTCAAAAATTCAGATTCGCTAGCTAGCTATTTAAGAAAACCTAAATGGCTAAAATAAAACAGTACGTATCGTCACAAGATATGGTTTCTATAATAATATCTATATATCATATTGTTTTCGTAAATAAGATTAATTTGCTGTTCTTTTGTTGGAAGACTTTTTTATTTACAGATTTTTTTGTGATTAACAAGTAAAAAATTATGTAAAAATAGATATTCAAATAATCACATAACATACATAAATAAACGTGAGGTTTAGATGAATCTGTACACACACAGAAATATTTAGCTGTATTATAACATTATTATGTCACGGAATTAAGATCAATGATGTGATTTTCCCTTGTCAAACGATTGCAATTTTCATATTAGAAAATGATATATAAAAACAATAAAAATAGTTTTGTTAAAGTCCTACTCAATCGTAAGCAATTTGAAGAGACAACTAATGTGCAGCTAAGACCAATCTATATCCGACCGTCCAGGGGATCAATTAGTTTAATCACTAAACGATCATATTTCCTTTTGTTGATACTATTCACTGTATATAATGACGATGATAACCCTCCAAAATTAATTAGGAATATTAAAGCTAGCTACTAATCGTACGTATCTCTAGACATTATCGTCGTTACGTGGCCTAGATTGTAAGTTTGTAACTAATGATGTTACTGTAGAGATCAAAATAATTTGTTTATACTGTTCAGCCATGCATGTGATAAGGTTGACTTGTTTATGTTTGACTGTTAACCATAGGGAGGGCCAAACTTTAAACTTTAAATCAAAAAACAATTAGTAATTATATGGAACCAGACTTACGTTTAGTTCCACGTATGTAAGTTGATAGATACAAGTTTTGATGATGATAATAATAGTTAAATCATTAACACAAACCATTTATTGACTATCCATAAATCATTAAATTGCAAAATGAGGGGATTGAAGGGTAGAGCGGTCATTTGGAAGGATATAGGCAACCTTTGGAGATAAGCGAGAGACTAGGAAAGATGCTTGCGGCGAAAATGGATTCCTCAAAAAATAATATTAAATCGTTAGTTAACCGTTGAGAATCTCCAAAGAATGGCTTTTTCAAATTGTCAACGCTAATTAGAATCCTATATAAGCCCTCGTGTGGTGAATATTCAGACATCAACCAAATAAACTTGAACCAAATCTCAAAATTGTAGAGGAACTTGATATATTTTATAACAATGGGTGATCCTAATGGCGAGCCGGGAAGCTCCATGCATGGAGTCACCGGTAGAGAACAGAGTTTTGCTTTCTCGGTGGCTTCACCTATTGTGCATACCGACAAGACGGCCAAGTTCGACCTTCCGGTGGACACAGAGCATAAGGCAACGGTTTTCAAGCTTTTCTCCTTTTCCAAACCTCACATGAGAACGTTCCATCTCTCGTGGATCTCTTTCTCCACATGTTTTGTCTCGACCTTCGCAGCTGCGCCACTTGTCCCCATCATCCGGGAGAATCTCAACCTCACCAAACAAGACATTGGAAACGCCGGAGTTGCCTCCGTTTCTGGGAGTATCTTCTCTAGGTTGGTGATGGGAGCCGTGTGTGATCTTCTAGGTCCCCGTTATGGCTGTGCCTTCCTAGTGATGCTGTCCGCACCTACGGTGTTCTCAATGAGCTTCGTGAGTGGAGCCGCAGGCTTCATAACTGTGAGGTTCATGATTGGCTTTTGCCTCGCGACGTTTGTGTCTTGTCAATACTGGATGAGCACTATGTTCAACAGTCAGATCATCGGTCTGGTGAACGGGACAGCCGCCGGATGGGGAAACATGGGTGGCGGCATAACGCAGTTGCTCATGCCCATTGTGTATGAAATCATAAAGCGTTGCGGTTCCACAGCGTTCACGGCCTGGAGGATCGCCTTCTTTGTCCCCGGCTGGTTGCACATCATCATGGGAATCTTGGTGCTCACGNAAATAAAATCTCTTTGAAAACTCAACAAATAACCAAATCCCCTTAAAAATCAATCAAATCTCTCAAAATTCTAAAATATTAAAATCCCACTAAATCCCCTAAAATGTTAAGTTCAATACACCCCCTAAAATTTTAAATAATTTTCAATATTTTCTTATTCTAGTATAAGAAGAAAAATAATTTTAATAATTACCATATATTAATTTTGCTAATTCTGCATGTACTAACAATATGTTTTGGATTACTGGTATATATCATATTTAATTGTTAATAATATGTATATAATATTATATCCACCATATGTAAACGTCTGCATATACATATTTTAGAACATTTGTTCTATATGAAACGTCAAATAAAATTAACACTTAGACGATTAATTGAATCTAAAAATAGTTGTACAGTGTTTGAATATAAGAGTCAACGAGGACGTCTATATCTGAAATGTGAAAAAAAATTATGCAGAAAGTCTAATGGTACGTCATCATCAAATATATAAATTATTGAGTTGCCAGCATTTGATAATTAGGCAGACCACGATGCAAAGCCATTATCACAAAATAAAATCAAAGTCTCTCCAACAGCCCAAGCGCTGATTAGGAAATGTCTGGATTATTTATTTGAGTTTTGACTTCCTCTAAATGTATTTATATGTACATATGCAAGTTGTGTATACGCAAATAAACGTCAGATATGTAGTTACTAAACAGATAAGTCCAAGAATAGCCTGAATACGGGATCTACACTTAGCCGATTTGGAATCAGAATCAATAATGTGTAACCTATAAACTTCATTATTGAATTTGAAAGCACTGTTGAAATATTAAGAGGCGCTAGACACATTTCAAATGATCTCTTTTCAAGCGTTTCCATGTTGTGGTACAGCGATGTTCGCATCATCCAATTCCATATATATGAAACTTATAACCGCAAAACACCATAATCAATCGAACCATATAATAAAGTTTTCATAATATCATCGTTTACTGTGAGAAAAGAAAACCTATGAAATTGGTTTTGTAGAATGTAAAGTCTGAAACCAATTTGCCATTCAAAATGATAAAATCGTGGATCACAACCAAACCTTTTTATTATAAAAAACTAGACCACAACCACAATTTTAAATAGACACAAAATAGAAAAAATGTCTATATTCGTCTCCTTTCTTTGGAGTTCACTTTTACTTTCTCAACCGGTGGGAGAATTGTTTCTTCGCTAAGCCATCCCTCTCTCTATCTTTTTGAGTTGCCTAGACACTTTTCACATAAGTATAGTTTACAAAGTAAAGTTGTTCTTTCACGTATGAAAATAGCCCTAAATTCACTTTATGTCTACATTCTCTGGTGCTGGGACATAAGTTTGCGGCTTGCTGTTTTTTTCTTCCTTATGTGGTAATTTCGGATTTATGAAGATCACTATACTTTTTATGTTTTTTTATTTATTAAAATAAAACCACGTACTCTACTTGATGTCATTAACAAACCAACTGGAAAATTATAACTATTTTTTTGTTCAGTGAAAACATTATAATCAAACGCTAGTATTTTATAGGTTTTATACATCAATAATCTGTATTTCCAATCCAGTAAAATTGTATTCCGTAAGGAAATTTCAGTAAAAAATAATTGTGACAAGAAAAAAAAACATTTAATTGTAACTAAAAGTTTAAATAAATAATCACACAATTGCAAATTCCTTAATTTAATTTAGAGATGGGATTTATTGAAGCAATACCATGGATAATCATTATTATTTTGTGGACGTTGATAACATTATATATGTATCAGATTATTAGCGAAAGTACAAATATAATGGAGAAAAGATGCTGAGCTCATCAAAATAGTTGACTTTCTCGCATTTAGACATCGATCGCATTTTTGTTTCTTTATCATATCCCAACTTGTTGGAACTTTGACACGTCAGCAAGATTGATCGATGAGCACTTCGTCTTTTGACTTTTTCAAATACCCTTCGCGACAAGACAACCCACCGTTGGCTCAACTGGCCACAACGTCAGGCACGAAGAGTACGAAAATTGCGTGCACACACATTTTTCATATAAGAAGATTAATATACGCATATCTACATATCAATGCACCGTCTAATCTACTATATGATATTTTGAAGACCTTTTCAAAAATTCAGATTCGCTAGCTAGCTATTTAAGAAAACCTAAATGGCTAAAATAAAACAGTACGTATCGTCACAAGATATGGTTTCTATAATAATATCTATATATCATATTGTTTTCGTAAATAAGATTAATTTGCTGTTCTTTTGTTGGAAGACTTTTTTATTTACAGATTTTTTTGTGATTAACAAGTAAAAAATTATGTAAAAATAGATATTCAAATAATCACATAACATACATAAATAAACGTGAGGTTTAGATGAATCTGTACACACACAGAAATATTTAGCTGTATTATAACATTATTATGTCACGGAATTAAGATCAATGATGTGATTTTCCCTTGTCAAACGATTGCAATTTTCATATTAGAAAATGATATATAAAAACAATAAAAATAGTTTTGTTAAAGTCCTACTCAATCGTAAGCAATTTGAAGAGACAACTAATGTGCAGCTAAGACCAATCTATATCCGACCGTCCAGGGGATCAATTAGTTTAATCACTAAACGATCATATTTCCTTTTGTTGATACTATTCACTGTATATAATGACGATGATAACCCTCCAAAATTAATTAGGAATATTAAAGCTAGCTACTAATCGTACGTATCTCTAGACATTATCGTCGTTACGTGGCCTAGATTGTAAGTTTGTAACTAATGATGTTACTGTAGAGATCAAAATAATTTGTTTATACTGTTCAGCCATGCATGTGATAAGGTTGACTTGTTTATGTTTGACTGTTAACCATAGGGAGGGCCAAACTTTAAACTTTAAATCAAAAAACAATTAGTAATTATATGGAACCAGACTTACGTTTAGTTCCACGTATGTAAGTTGATAGATACAAGTTTTGATGATGATAATAATAGTTAAATCATTAACACAAACCATTTATTGACTATCCATAAATCATTAAATTGCAAAATGAGGGGATTGAAGGGTAGAGCGGTCATTTGGAAGGATATAGGCAACCTTTGGAGATAAGCGAGAGACTAGGAAAGATGCTTGCGGCGAAAATGGATTCCTCAAAAAATAATATTAAATCGTTAGTTAACCGTTGAGAATCTCCAAAGAATGGCTTTTTCAAATTGTCAACGCTAATTAGAATCCTATATAAGCCCTCGTGTGGTGAATATTCAGACATCAACCAAATAAACTTGAACCAAATCTCAAAATTGTAGAGGAACTTGATATATTTTATAACAATGGGTGATCCTAATGGCGAGCCGGGAAGCTCCATGCATGGAGTCACCGGTAGAGAACAGAGTTTTGCTTTCTCGGTGGCTTCACCTATTGTGCATACCGACAAGACGGCCAAGTTCGACCTTCCGGTGGACACAGAGCATAAGGCAACGGTTTTCAAGCTTTTCTCCTTTTCCAAACCTCACATGAGAACGTTCCATCTCTCGTGGATCTCTTTCTCCACATGTTTTGTCTCGACCTTCGCAGCTGCGCCACTTGTCCCCATCATCCGGGAGAATCTCAACCTCACCAAACAAGACATTGGAAACGCCGGAGTTGCCTCCGTTTCTGGGAGTATCTTCTCTAGGTTGGTGATGGGAGCCGTGTGTGATCTTCTAGGTCCCCGTTATGGCTGTGCCTTCCTAGTGATGCTGTCCGCACCTACGGTGTTCTCAATGAGCTTCGTGAGTGGAGCCGCAGGCTTCATAACTGTGAGGTTCATGATTGGCTTTTGCCTCGCGACGTTTGTGTCTTGTCAATACTGGATGAGCACTATGTTCAACAGTCAGATCATCGGTCTGGTGAACGGGACAGCCGCCGGATGGGGAAACATGGGTGGCGGCATAACGCAGTTGCTCATGCCCATTGTGTATGAAATCATAAAGCGTTGCGGTTCCACAGCGTTCACGGCCTGGAGGATCGCCTTCTTTGTCCCCGGCTGGTTGCACATCATCATGGGAATCTTGGTGCTCACGCTAGGTCAAGATCTGCCAGATGGAAACCGAGCTGCCTTGGAGAAATCGGGAGAAGTTGCAAAAGACAAATTCGGAAAGGTATTTTTATCTATATGAATATCTTGTCATAACAATTTAGCTAGGCTACCTATGTCATGGATCAAAGGTTTAACTCGTGATTTGCATGATGTAGATTTTGTGGTACGCTGTTTCAAACTACAGGACTTGGATCTTTGTTCTTCTCTACGGATACTCCATGGGAGTTGAGTTGAGCACTGATAATGTTATTGCCGAGTACTTCTTTGACAGGTTTGTTTCCGATACTTTACATATAGTCAGGAATCACAAGGGTAAACAGTTTACCAAGAAAAAAAAAACATAAGAGTAATTACATATATCTGTATATGGTTCTTCAGGTTTCACTTGAAACTTCACACAGCCGGGCTCATAGCAGCATGTTTCGGAATGGCCAATTTCTTTGCTCGCCCAGCAGGAGGCTACGCATCTGACATTTCAGCCAAGTACTTCGGGATGAGAGGGAGGTTGTGGACGTTGTGGATCATTCAGACGGCTGGTGGTCTTTTCTGTGTGTGGCTTGGCCGGGCCAACACCCTCGTAACTGCAGTTGTAGCTATGGTCCTCTTCTCTTTAGGAGCACAAGCCGCTTGCGGAGCCACCTTTGCAATCGTGCCCTTTGTCTCCCGGCGAGCTCTAGGCATCATCTCGGGTTTAACCGGGGCTGGAGGAAACTTTGGATCAGGGCTCACACAGCTCATCTTCTTCTCGACCGCAAAGTTCACAACTGAAGAAGGGCTAACGTGGATGGGAGTGATGATAGTCGCTTGCACGTTGCCTGTGACATTAGTCCATTTTCCTCAGTGGGGGAGCATGTTCTTGCCTCCGTCCAAAGATCCAGTCAAAGGTACGGAGGAGCACTATTATGCTTCGGAGTGGAATGAGCAAGAAAAACAGAAGAACATGCATCAAGGAAGCCTCCGGTTTGCTGAGAACGCCAAATCCGAGGGCGGCCGCCGCGTCCGCTCTGCTCCTACGCCGCCTGAGAGCACACCCAACAATGTTTAGTCATAGCAGCCACGGGGATGTTCCGAAGGGTGGTCGCCGATAAGAATATGTCCCACCGTGAAAACAAATGGAAATGTTATCAATGTTTCAGAACGTTATCTAATATGTATCTATCGTTCATTTCCTAAAAGAAACTTTGGTTTTTTGGCTTCAAGAAATATTAGTCTTATCAAAAAATATATATATGAAGACTTAAGATATTTGATTACTTTGCATATATCATTAACGAGTGATAAAATTGGAACGGGCAAACTCCTTTTGTTCAAGAATTACACCACAAAGAAAATAATTTATCAACGAAAGAAGACTCTCTCGACCCAATGCCCAAACAAAATCCTTGACAAATAATCCAGTTTTGACCCAATGCATTTCTTCTAGCTTTTCTTTTAAACATTCATCACACAACTAGCTAGTTATAAATTCTATTATATTGCAACTGGAAAAATATGATACTATAAGTGGTAGTCTAAAGTGACCATGTAGATACTATATATGGATAAGAATTATCTCAAAATGGTACATGGTACATATTGTGATTCCTATACATTTGATCTGTAATTATAACCAATGTATCCGAAATAAATTAAAATTGCTACGGTTGGTAAGGTGGGAAACGTAGGAATTTTCCTATGTAGGGTTGAGAGATGATTAGGTATTTTTCCTCTATTCGCACTTCGCAGCCTTGAGAGATGACCGACTAATAAATTGTCCGATTTATTTTATTATCTCTGATTTCTATTTCAAACTATTGTAGAAATAGGATCTAGTACTTTACAACTACTGCTTTTTTTTTTTTTACTACTGGTTTTGTTTTTTGTTTCGTCAATACATCACCGATGTTAGAAGGTCGTCCCAAACTAGTTGACAAAAAAAAAGAAGGTCGTCCCAAACTAATTGGGGGCTTGTGGCCAAATACTGTAAAAACAATAATTAACGACTTCTTTTTAAAAGAGAAGATTGCTTATCATTTTTTTTGTCCGTATAAAACTATAAATCGATAAATAGAATTGTGTATATTGTTAATTAGCTAATTAAAAATGTAAAGAACAGTATGTTGAATTTTTCTCTGATAGTTATGTTAGCAATAAAAATATTGGATCCGGAAAAGTATGAGAGAGTGAAAAAACGTTAGTACATTCTTCAGTAAACTCGAACGGTGTATATGTTGTGATGGTAATAGATGTGTGAGAAAATTTTAAGGATCTGATGCGCATGAGCATGTAAAATCGGGGTATAACAACTATAGGTATAATTACTCTAAATAATATAATCAATGTCCAATTGACTTTTATAAGCAAGTATCGCCAAGTAACAGTTTATTTGTTTGTTTGTTAATAGTTGAATTAAATTAAAAGAAGATAGATTGAAAAAACAAAAACAAAAAAACTTAAAAAGAGATTTTTCTATTGGTTTAATTTCCACTTCTTTAAAATTCTCAACAGGTACGCACACTTCAATCAAAAAGAGCTTTTAATTAAAAAATGCTCGGTACAAACATACAAAAGAAAAATCAAGAAAAGGCAAAAGCAAAACGAAATAATAGCATACTGAAGAAAGAAATGGGTGTTTATTTCCCCAAGGGTTTGTTTCCATTTCACATATGAATGAAATCTTTGATTATTTAAGACATCAACGGTACGATGAATTAAGCATCCGTAGCACCAGAGCGGGCGCGGGGGCCACCCTCGGACTTGGCTTCTTTGGCAAACGCGAGGCTTCCTTGATGCAAGTTCTTCTGCTTCTCCTGGTCAGTCCACTCTGAACCATAATAGTGCTCCACCGTACCTTTGACTGGATCTTTGGACGGCGGACAGAACATGCTTCCCCACTGAGGAAAGTGGACTAATGTTACAGGCAACGTGCAAGCGACTATCATCACTCCCATCCACGTTAGCCCTTCTTCAGTTGTGAACTTTGCGGTCGAGAAGAAGATCAGCTGTGTGAGCCCTGACCCAAAGTTTCCGCCAGCCCCGGTAAGACCAGAGATAATGCCTAAGGCTCGTCGGGAGATAAAAGGTACGATTGCAAAGGTGGCTCCACAAGCGGCTTGTGCTCCTAAAGAGAAGAGGACCATAGCTACAACTGCAGTTACGAGGGTGTTGGCCCGGCCAAGCCACACACAGAAGAGACCACCAGCCGTCTGAATGATCCACAACGTCCACAACCTCCCTCTCATCCCGAAGTACTTGGCTGAAATGTCAGATGCGTAGCCTCCTGCTGGACGAGCAAAGAAATTGGCCATTCCGAAACATGCTGCTATGATCCCGGCTGTGTGAAGCTTCAAGTGAAACCTGAACAAACCAAAAAGTATTTATGTTTACTCTTGTGTTATGTCTGAGTACTATATCAAAAGCGTTTTCTTCTATTTTCAATTGAGATCAGAAAAACGAACCTGTCAAAGAAGTACTCGGCGATAACATTATCAGTACTCAGCTCAACTCCCATAGAGTATCCATAGAGAAGAACAAAGATCCAAGTCCTGTAGTTTCTAACAGCGTACCACAAAATCTACACCATACGAAATCACGAGTTAAACCTTTGATCCCTATATATAAAATCGTAGCCTAGCTAAATTGTTATGACAAGATATTCATATAGATAAAGATACCTTTCCGAATTTGTCTTTGGCAACTTCTCCCGCTTTTTCCAAGGTAGCTCGGTTTCCATCTGGCAGATCTTGACCTAACGTGAGCACCAAGATTCCCATGATGATGTGCAACCAGCCGGGGACAAAGAAGGCGATCCTCCAGGCCGTGAACGCTGTTGCACCGCAACGCCTTATGATTTCATACACAACGGGCATGAGCAACTGCGTTATGCCGCCACCCATGTTTCCCCATCCGGCGGCTGTCCCGTTAACCAGACCGATGATCTGACTGTTGAACATAGTGCTCATCCAATATTGACAAGACACAAACGTCGCCAGGCAAAATCCAATCATGAACCTCACAGTTATGAACCCTGAGGCTCCCTGCACGAAGCTCATCGAGAACACCGTTGGCGCAGACAGCATCACTAGGAAGGCACAGCCATAACGGGGACCTAAAAGATCACACACGGCTCCCATCACCAGCCTAGAGAAAATACTCCCCGAGACGGAGGCAACTCCAGCATTTCCGATGTCTTGTTTGGTAAGGTTGAGGTTCTCCCGGATGATCGGGACAAGAGGTGCAGCTGCGAAAGTCGAGACAAAACATGTGGAGAAAGAGATCCACGAGAGGTGGAACGTTCTCATGTGAGGGTTGGCGAAAGAGAAAAGCTTGAAAACCTTTGCTTTATGCTCCGAGTCCACAGGCAGGTCGAACTTGGCCGTCGTATCGGTTGGGACAATAGGTGAAGCCACCGAGAAAGCAAAACTCTGTTCTCTACCGGTGACTCCATGCATGGAGCTTCCCGGCTCGCCATTAGGATCACCCATTGTTATAAAATATATCAAGTTCCTTTAAAAGTTAGATATTTGATTCAAGTTTATTTGATTGATGTCTGGATATTAACCACACGAGGCTTATATAGGATTCCTAGCGTTGACAATTTGTAAATGCATTCTTTGGAAATTCTCAACAGTTAACTAACGATTTAATATTATTCTATCTGGAGGAATCCATTTTCGCCGCAAGCATCTTCCTAGTCTCTCGCTTATCCCAAAGGTTGTATCTATGATGTTCACCTCTCAAATGACAACTGTGCCCTTCTCTTCTCTTTTGATTCATAAGTCTCTTTGTAATGTGGAACTGGCACCCTTTTGACATGTCTACGTTGTTATCAAATTGAATGATTACAATGTAATTCTCTATATCGCATGCTATCAAGGATAGGAGTGAGGAAAATAATAATTATTTAGTGAATAATTGCTGTCTCTTAGACGGTCGAATTTATTGTGGCCTTAATTAGCTGCATATTAGTCATCTCTTAAAATTCTCTCTTCAACAAACTTGTTATATAATTTCCATATTTAATACTGAAGAAATTTGATAAATTATTTATATAACACATGACATATGGTTATAAGCCCAAGTGTCCAACCATCTATTACCTATAGGTCCTATACCACACAGGCGCTCACACACACATAGACTTTGATGTGTGTGTGATTTTTTTTTTTTACTTTGATGTTTTGGCTTAAATCTATATATAAGTTTATTCGATATTGATTTGGCTGTAATATAATAAATCTAGCTGGCAAAAATTCCTATTCATATCTTTTAATAAATCTTACATACAAAGAAAAATTAGGTTTCTTATTTAATATAGGGGACTATAATTAATATACAATATAATATCTATAGATTAATATTCTATAAATTAATATTTTTTTAAATCAATATATCAATAAATTAAAAAAATATCATAGTTCTAATAGTAATAATTTATATAGGTTTAACTGTATAAAGGATATCAAATCAACTCTGGCTAATTGATACGTAGATATGCCTATTTTGTACTAATATAAACCAAAAATACAAGTATTTGTAGATGACAAGGAGCTACTAACGTGTATATATATATACACATATATACGTGCATGTGTAGGTCCACCGTAGTTGCCGTACCATATTCGTGATATACTGGTATAAATCATTCTTGCTGACGCCTTCATTGTTCCCTCTGGTGAGGCCTGTTGAGGTTTGAGAAAAGACAAATATTCGCTGTCCAAATCTAAAAAGTCAACTTATTGATGACATCATAACTGTTATAAACATATAGTAATCTGTGTGTGTAGGCTATAGCGATCAGATACTTGCAAATTAATTTTATCATATATCCAAATCATAATTTAAAAATTGTGAGTCAAAAACAACATTTAAAGTCTGGAAACGCCGGGGCAGATTTAGAATCTTGGAATGGTATATAATCCGATTATTAGATCGATTGGATTATTAATATATAGAATACGCTAAGTTATATATACATAGGTCAAATTTACCATTTCAATATAATTTTGTTTTATTTATTTAAGGTATAATGACACCGTGATGGTTACGGAAACGTATGAGTTTTTTTTATCAAGAAAATTAAAGCCCTAAATGTTAAGAGTGTCCAATATTTGATTTGCCAGCGGAAAAGATAAAGAGAGAAGAACGAGATTTGATTTTCCTTCATCATCTATCTGTTACCTCCTCAGTTATCTATGTGTATCTTCTCAATGCATTACTTACACACGTTCATGCATATAGAAACATGCACACGTTCGCAATTGAATAATTTCTTTCTATGGTATCATCAAAGTTTATAGTTCATTCTTCTTTTTTTCTTTGATAAAAAGTCTTCTTTAACCCAAAACGAAAAGTTTAAGGCTCCTTAAACGTAATTACTGATTGTTTTCTTCTTTTCATCTGGTTGTCATCAACTTCCATCATGCCGACTCCTATTAACACATCTTCCAATGCTACCAATTCAAATTCACTGCCATTAACTACTCAATGAAGAGCCGTCAAGTACATGATGCACGCTGGATCTACAACGATCTCGTCCCCCACCATGGTCATGACCTTGGATGGTACATTAGCTACCACTCCAACATTTGTGATTTGAAAAGGGATGAAAAAGCATAGTATATATTCTTCTAGTGCGATATATTTCTCTTCTTGCAACCTTTGGTCTTCCGTGCATATACTGTCGCCGACAACATTTTTGCTCAGAAGATATATGGATAAAGGTTCTATAACAGACTCTGTGAATATCTTCGAGACCTTGAAGGATTATGAAAAGTACAAGTTTTGTTATTGATCAAGTTGAAGATCGTGACATATCACTAATCCTACCCGAGCTCCATGAATGATTGAATAATATTGAATCATAATATGAACACAAAAAAAAATATAAAAAATATGAACACATCTTTTGACCTTAACTTAGAAACACATATGCTCAACCTAATAATAATCTCATCATATGAAAAAGGGATTAATCACGCGCCATATCAATTCCTGATTTATTGTATACATATCTATTCACTAGCAATAGAAATATTTTCACTAGAAGACATTTCAATCGCCAATAATCTGTCACCGTTAGTTCAGCCACTTGTAGACCCTTTGTAAATAAAATTTTCGGCATCGATCCAAACCGGAACTGAGCAAAACCGGTACGGGAAAACTGATTCCGAAATCAATTGATCAGCTATACGGTACGACGTCGGTTTGCAACTAATCCTGTAGTCTCTGCCTCTGGAGATACAAAACGCATTTGAGCATCCCAAACTCTTCCACACTCCGGTCACAGCCACTTCTTACGAGAGAGTTCATCGTATAAGCTTTTACATCGGTAAAAATCTCTCCTTTTCCTTGTTTTTCTCAAATATTTTCTGTCGCACGGATTGATAATCCAAGGAAACGTAATGGGTACATACTCAATAGCAAGTGCTATAGCTCGAATTTCGCCTCTAATCCGTTTCGTTAAACCTTATTCCACCGATTTTTCTTTCGTCACTTGCGCTTGCAACAGTGCCTGGAGGCCAAAGGTTTATGCTTTTCTGGCTTGCACACCCTTGCTTTGCTTGGAATCGTTTATTCTGTTTGGACTATGTGCGTGTTGTTTAACCATCTGGGTCTGTTCGATTTTGTAGAGATTCGATCAGCTTCGTGTGTTCTCTATGGCGTCTGAAGCGAGGGAATCACCTGCAAACAATCCTGGCTTGTCAGCGATTCGGGATGAGGCTACAAAAGGATATATCATGCAGCAGACTGTAAGATTCCTCTGCTTCGATATTGAAATCGAAAGTTGCATTTTTTCGGATACATGTTTTATCTCGTTGAAGGGTTGCGTAAGTGTTGTTTAAGATGGTGAGAAAGCCAAATTGTCAGTCGAATTCAAAAGCTTAATCATTGAGTTTGTGTATTTCAATATGTACCTAGGCACATGTTTTACTGATAAAGAATTGTTGTTTGAATTTGCTCTAAATCTTGACATTGTGTTCTTGATCTAAGAAGACTATCTTCTTCCCTCTGGTAGCTATGGGTGAAACTATGATAATCATCAAAGTAGCTCCATTTGAATTTAATCTAAGGAGATTACACAAATTTATAGAGTTAACTCTTGTTGTGGTAAAGAATATACCCAGTAATGTTTAAAGATTAGGAAAACCAATCCTTCCCTTTTCTTGAACTTTTGAGTATTGTTCCTCTTTGATTAGGTGTTGTAATCTGTCTTCTTTGTTCTTGGTTTTGATAGCGATTTTTTTCCATCTTTTTGTAACCCTCAGATGTTTCGGATCAAGGACCCTAAGGCTAGTCTTGACTTCTACTCACGTGTGCTGGGAATGTCGTAAGTTGTTTCATCTCTTGAATGCTCTTCTCTCTCAAGTCCTCAGGGAACCAATGGGTGCTTCTGTTCTTAAGGCTTATGGGTTCTCTATATTTTACGTTTATCCAGATTGTTGAAGAGGCTGGATTTCTCTGAGATGAAATTTAGTTTGTACTTCCTGGGCTACGAGGTAGAATTTTGCTCTGTGACCTTTGCTTAGTAGACTCTTCACTAAGCTGGAGGTGATCCTAGAAAAACAAAAAGTATGGAACTTTGCGATTTGCATATTTTAATGATAAAAGCATTTAACGTATGTTCTAGGAACTCATGCATCGAGCTTCAGCACATTAAAATTTTGTACACTGAAATTAAGCAAGCAATCTATTGATGTTTTGAAATGCTTATAGTAAAAGTGGATCACCTAAATGAATAGATATATTTCTCTTGGGTCCTTAACCCTACTGATTTTACTGAAGAGTAACAACAGAGCAGGGATTGATTCGTTTATTATGGTACAGGATACTACAACAGCTCCAACATATCCAACAGAGAGAACGGTTTGGACCTTTGGTCGACCGGCAACAATTGAATTAACTCAGTAAGAAACAACCACTAATGCCTTACTTTCTCTCTTTCTTTTCTTGGATTGATGTTCCTTACATATGTATTTTTCTTGCAGCAACTGGGGTACAGAGAGTGATCCTGAGTTTAAAGGTTATCACAATGGGAACTCTGAGCCTCGTGGATTTGGTAACCTCTATCTAAATATATCTCTAATCTTATTATCTCTCTACATTCTGAAGTAACCGAACAGAGTTTCGGTAGGTTATGTTCTAGGGGAGCTTTACATTTGGTGGCTAGAATGTATAATATCATTTGAACCAGTTGATAAGCCTAAAAATTGAGGCTTGAGTTATGGCAAGTCCTATGTTGATACAAATGTCTAAAGAATTTTGTTTTTGTTACAGGGCACATTGGGGTTACAGTTGATGATGTGCACAAGGCATGCGAGAGATTTGAAGAGTTGGGAGTAGAGTTTGTCAAGAAACCAAACGATGGTACTACTATTACCAGCTGAATCCAATAAACATTTGATATTTTCTGTTTTTGCGACTCTCTGTTTGAAGAATCTGGTTTTTATCCTTTATTTGATGTAAACTGTGCAGGAAAGATGAAGAATATAGCCTTCATTAAGGATCCTGATGGCTACTGGATCGAGATCTTTGATCTCAAGACTATCGGAACAACTACCGTAACCGCAGCTTGAGGAAGTCAACGATTGCGTTATTTGTCTTCTTGTGCTCGTTCCACCTTAGTGTGCATACAATTGAAGAATTTTTCTGTTTCAGCGAAATAATGGGAACAACATAGTGTTCTTCTCATCAGTTTGGTCTGTTTCTTGACATCTATGATAAGTTAAGTTAAATAAGTCGTTATCATTGTTTAAATAACATACGCGTCCATTATCAATGAAAATCAGTTTAATGCTACGAATACTGTTCGACTCTGGCCTTTTTTGTTGATACATTTGATAGTTATTTGGTACAAGAATTAACGACCTATTAATTCAGATTGAATATATCTCTGTTTATCAAGGAATTAGTTTCAGTATGTTGACAAAAAAAAAAAAAGAAAAAAAAAAGGAATTAGTTTCAGTATGAAGCACATTACAGAAGTTGAGAAACACAAACAGCTAAATCAGTGAAAGAAAGAAGTCTACAGGATTTATTCATTGTACATTGTCCTTGATACCAAAAAGGCAAAAAGTAATATTACAATGGTGAGATCTTGAGGAACAAGGCTCTGAAAGTCGCTTATCCAAAGTCATTTTTTCACCTACAAACAAAATTAAAGAAATTTCACACAAGAATCATTTCACTTTTATTTAAGAGAGATTTCATAACAACATGGTATATACGCACCTGAACATCTATCTTAACGTCACGGAGAAGCTGTGCAGCAACTGTACCATACCTTCTCATCTCCCATTCACTTAGCTTTCCGTCCCGCAGTCTCATCAACAAACTATCTTCCTTAAGACGAGGATGATGTGTTGCAACGGCTTCCTCTTCCAACTGGTTTGGTAAATCATGGCATTCTCCGGCTGGGACTTTCGTCTCGCTCTTTTTTTTGTCTGTGTCAACAACAACTTCATCTCGAGTCGCATTTCCAGAGCTCTCGGCAGGAGACTTCTGTGCCATGATGTACAGATGAATGCTCGGGTCTTGGTATTCACCATCCATCTGCAGATTTCATTCCAGAATAAGAGATTGCGTAGTTAACGAAATTCTAACAGTGACTTGCCATCACCCATTATTGTTGTTGTTTACCTTGGATCTCGGTATGGTTTTGACTTCGAAGTTGTCTTTCCACATCTGAAGCATTTTATCATGAACAACAGTGGAACGTATCTCATACCCCAGCTATAAACAACAATAATCGATCATTTTGTAGTTCCAACGACAATATGAAGCAAATCCAAGTATCTTGATTCATACCATAACTGTTGTCTTCGGCCCTGATAAAGCAAGTATTGTACGTAATAGAGGTTCCAGAAGCTGCTCAGAATATACCTTAAACAATTTGAAGGTGAGTTCAGTCACACTCCCTTGGGCTGAAACCAATCTCACTAACCTAAACAATTATCATGAATTATTTGAATATTCCGATTAACTTACAACATCAGTACCGATGACATAGTCAAAGGGCGGCTCAACGGCCCTTATATGATCTTCGTTCCCCCAGTCGAGTTCTGCAACTCGGAGTGATCCAAACGATGCTACAAGGAATGACAACTTCATTAGTCACTAATTAAAAGAAGATAACCACCCAACATTTTCTTGTAACTCAATAAAGTAAGCCAGTTGGTTCTATGAACTTCTCCGTGGCATGATAAAATGAAGAAAGATGCAGATACTACAATATCAGGCAGTAAAAGAAGCAAGATGCCTACTTAGAGAAGACAGTATCAACACAAACCTGAACCAGGATTCATCTGCAAGATTCTGGAAGTATTCCATTCTACATTCCTCTTTAGCAGTGGTAATACCTCCTTTTGATCAGTTGTAACCACATCACACCCCAGCATTGCCAAAGCTTGCACATGAACACAAACTCCAATTTAAGATACCAAATTACTACTTTAAGCAAAGGTATAGCTATACATAAGAAAGGGGAATCCTTAAGATATCATACATACATGTTATCTACATACCAAATCCTGCAACGCCGCAACCTGCTCCGAGCTCAATAGCTCGCTTTCCTTTCAGTTTGGACGGACTAAACCTTCCCTTTCTGCAATTTTTCCCCTGAAATTTTTGAAGCGTCAGTTAGTCTGATAAGGTTTCTTGTTAAGTTTAGTGCAGGACTACTGTAGCTAGCCTAGGGATAAGCTGGGAATTCTAGCTTTTGCCAGCTCAGCATCAGACCTTACGGTTATTTGAGAGCTAAAGAGTTAAAGAGGAAGAGAGGAGAATGCATTGAGACCATTATGGATTGCTTTAGGATTTTGATTTTGGCATTGGTGAAGCCTTAGAAACTTCCATCGTTAATCAAGTCTCCTTTATGGTGTACCAATCCACATTACACAGTCCTAGAAGTTAATCTCTTGAGGATAAGAAAGATCATACCAGATATTTGGCAAACACCATGGAGGCATCCCACACGGTTGTTCCTAAATGCTTCGAATTTGGATCCTTCCATGTAGAATTGTGGCATCATGACACAGCATTAGAAGCATAGAGCATGGGAGATGACAAATAGATGAATAAAAGTAGGGGAAAAAAACAAAGAACTAAGACATCGAAAAGGTGAAAATACAGCTGGGACTTCGTTGGATCTCAATTATATGTATTAAAGTTTAAATGTAAGAATTCAAGGAATATAAGAGTCATACATACCTGAGCAAAGTTTAATTCGTGCCCCAACACCTCAATGGTAACAGTACAGGTGCTTGGAGAATTTAACCTTATAATGTAACAAAAGTGTCAAATTTGTTCAACAAATCAATTCGAAAACCAAAACTTTGGCTCAAACTCTACAAACTAACTGGAAAATGTAAAACTGATTCTCAAAAGAATCTAGACGGGAATCTCACTGATAAAGATTCTACCTGAAACAGCAAAGATCTCGACTTGTGTCATAACTAAAGACAGAAACTTGACAATAATACACTGGATAACAACCACCTTAGGAAGGTAAAGCTTCTATAAGCATAAGCTAATATGATTGTTCCGTAACCAAACACCATCTTCAGCTCTCATTTGTTTGCACGAAGATTATAACAAGAGAATTTTTTGCCTTTAAAATTATAACACTCAATATCACAAGCCATGTTAGTGGATAGATAAAGTGCAATACCTGTCGGGATCCATTTGTTCTTCGTCCGACGAAACACAAACTACGGCGATTTATTGTTTCAGTTTCAGCTCCAGTTCAGAGAAAATGGGAAACGACGTTCAAAACCGCTGTGTCACCAAGAGGTTTAAGGGTATTTGAGTTTATCGCATTTTACGCTATATATCTTACGGCGAGTAAAACCACTAATCCAAAGTTTATTGATTTAGATGATTATCACTAGAACAATTTATGAATAAATTAATGAGTTAATTAGTAGACCTATTATATGTTTAGAAAAATAATCGTTAGACCTTGTATATTTATCAATTTTTACGTTTTTGTTAGATTATGATTTTATGTATCGGTACATATTCCACTTTGTTGCCTCTTTGGGTTCATGATTCTGTCTCTTTTCTGAATGGTAGACAATTGAGGAAGACGTAACTTTCTTGGGCTATTGAACAAACTCGACGCCAGAGACGACCAGAAAAGGCAGGCAGCTGAGTGATCTCCTGAACAAAGCCATTAAAGAGAGAGATAAGAGGTACCGTTGATTTGCTCTTACAACACTACGGGAAGAAGCATCATTGACGACGAAACAATACCAGGACACACTCAAACAGCAATGGGTTTTATTCATCAGACAACAAAGAAGAAAGCATCGTTTCTTCCTTTGAACCGACAAAGCACTCATCACTGGTGAACTGGTGTTTCATCAGAGGACATTACCAGAAGAACGAACGCTTCCACAGAGGCAGCACTAGCCACCTCAGAGTCCTTTCAAATTCTGCCTGTGATGACAGATTCTGCAACAGCAGGATGTACACAGAGGATTGATTCACTGCAATGAGTCTACTTCGCCATGAGAGACTAAGTACCAGAGGCTCGTTTTCCGCTGACAATTATATTTAACCCTGAAGCTGATGATATTGTCATCTTGCTACAAATATCCTGTTTCAACTGTAAAGTGTAAACATATTCAACATTTCCACCAATCATAGACAGCTCAGTGATGTCAAACAGGGCAGTTTTCATTCATTCCAGAGTCAGTTTAGAGTGTCGAGTATGTGAGGTTGATGAGTGTATGAGATAAAAGGTAGGTAGGTGAGTTGTGGGACTCAGGGATCTGAAAGAGAAGCTTCTACACATGACTAACTTTCGTCAACAACTATAATACTGAGTACCTGCCAGAAACCTTAACAGGTCTCCCGAGTTTCAGGCATTACTAGAAGACCCTTTTTGTACTGATGCTACTAAATCATCTTTTTGTGAATAAGCTAGAACCTCACCCTATAAAAGCAAGTATAATATTATTATTACCCTTACCTGATATATTTGCACTTTTGATTTCTTTTCTAGCATGTGACAATGAATCAGAACTCTTTTCCTGAACCGCTCATTAACTTTTCCTAAAAACAGTTTTACATAAGGAGATACCGTTGAAAACTCAAACAAGTAATGTGCATCATTAGCTAGTTAGAAGCAATGTCGTACATGCGAGGAAATATGCTCCGAGACCAGATTACAGTTGTTCAATCATCGTCACCTTTGACTTCATTGCTTGGATGATTGTGTTTCTGAGCTTGGTACATATCAGCAATCTGAAAGTATGCAGGGAAATTGATAATGAGAAAAGGAAAAAGAACTTCAAAACCAGTCTGGTGTTGTCTTCCCAGTATTGATAACATATGAGTGTCATTAGGATGAGACTTCACCTGCTCAGATGATGTTGCTTCCTCTGGTTTCTTGTCTTCCCGTACACGGAGTAGACGAGGAAATCGAAGAGAAATTCCCTTTTAACGAAACAAAATTGAAACAGTCAATAGGTAACAATTTCCCAGTCGCCCAAAAAATAAATCATCAGATAGATTCAAACCAAGAAGGAAAAAGAAGAAAATAAGTCAGAGAATGTTAAACCTTATCAGGGTCCACAATGCCGGTAGCTGCACGGTGCACAGGGCTAATTGTCAAGTCAGCTGCTTTCACTTCCCACACCTTTAAGCAAGCATATTATTTAGCTTTCACTAAGACCCATAAGATAGAATATCGAAACAGTTAAATATAAGATAACATTTTGAGTACAAGCAAACACAATCCTACCTCAGTGGGCTCAAACCAAACATCTGGATTGAGGCTGTCTCCAACTCGGTAGTATTGCTGGATATTTGATCAATTACAATTAACAAGAATTCAGGCAAGAGACATATGATATTGCAGAAAAAAGAGACCAGAGAGAAGAAAAGCCTATCCTACTTTTGGAGTAGCAATCACTTGAGAGCGAAGACTGGACGATCGCTCATCAAGCATGGCATCAGAAAATCCAGTACCTAGTAGCCCAAACCGTAACCAAGGTATAAGAAACTTGAGAAACTGAATGCAGCACATCAAAAATATGATGCCAAGGTGTATTAGACTGACCGATTTTACAAATGCTTTGGAACTCTTCCTTATCAACATCGTAACAAGCGAGTAAAAATGCACCAAAGACACCTAGAAGGAAAGCATATAGCTCTGTTAAGAGCATAAAGGTTGAAAATGTATCATCCAATATATTCTTAATGGTTTTCACCTGTGCGTTTGCCACGTCCATGGAAAGCAGCAATTGGTACAAGATCCACAGAGTCTCCAATGCTGTGCATATTACTCTAGAGTCAGTAAAGGACTGTTCGATTTAAACTTTTTTGAGAAAACCGTTTAAGAGAGTATTGCCTGTCCATGTAGTCTTTCTTCAGTTTTAGCCAATTATTTGATCGCTTTGCAGGCTCATAGGTAGCATCCGAGTTCAATGTTTTAATGATTAAACCTTCACAGCTGCAAAAGAAAATTTATAGATGAAGAGCTGGAACAGCATAGAGATAACAAACGCCGATGTCAAAATATATACCCAACATCAACAGAAGTGTCAAGAAACTTTTGTATTTCATCGATATCGCTGGACGTTAGAGCAGTTGCAAACTGGAAATACCCAGGATCTTCCTCAAATGATTCGTATAGCTTCTGTTTGAAGAAAGGTGCGCACATATGATTAGATATTTGGACAACTATTACTTCATTGAAACCAAGGAAAAACAAAATCTTTTTATGTTCTATATGGCTTACCTCTCGGCGAATATTAAGATTCTCCTGGATAAGTTGTTGGCCATTCAAATATAACATGTCAAAAGCAAAGATGCATACGCCAACCTTGATATCATTGACATTCACATTTTTACGGGCCCGAGTGCTCAAAATCTGACAAGAAAATAAAAAAATTAGACATCAAGTCAAATAGTTAAAGCAGCTAGCTCAAGTAAAGTAAATTAGCCCAGATGAAAAAGAGTGTTATAACCCTCTTCACACCAACACTAAACTTACACATGATCATTAGCAGAAATTAGGTGAATCACCAAAACTATCCGCGAAAAGTGCCATAAAATATCCATAAGTGTACCAAGGTTTGTTCAGTAATTTAAGGCAACATTATTGGTTAGACAGTGTCAAAACCGAAAACCTGATTTTTAAAAGTAATATAGCTATGCTTATTTTAATAACTCACTGGCTAACAATATGAAAACTAGAACACATTAAAAAAAATCTGGCAGTTCTTTAAAATAGCATACAAAAAAAATGTACAGACAGAATTTATCGCTGAAACCATACTTTGAATACCAGAACCTTGTTATTCACTTATGAGTTACCTGGAATGGAAGAATTTTCTTTTTCTCCCTGTCGAAAGCAACAACCTCACAATCCAGAATGAAAGACTTCACAGAGGGCTTCTTTAATCTGCATGGAGATGATTCACAACTTCGATAGAAAGATTGGTTCTTTCTAAAGTTTTTAACAAGTTACACCATAAGTTTACCTTGATAACGCAACCGCAACATCCGGATACTTCCCAGTGTTTCTTTCAGCATTTCGACTGTATATCTCAAATGTACCATCCTCCATAAAATGTATCTGCAGAAATTAATTGATGATAAGCCAAACCACGACAGCGTATTTAAATATCTCAGATCTAGGAATAGCATTCATCCGAATTAAGTGGACACCAATATATCACCTGTGCACGTTCTCCATCATATTTGTATTCGCATGTGAAAACTATGTCCTGGAATTTATTCAGTATCTCTGCTACACCTTTGGTTGGTTTTGCAAGCATGGGTCCAATTGGAACACCCAGTGTAAAGTTACAAGTTTTTGGAAGATTCCACACACCACCAGTTAGAAGGGCAGGAACAATAATGTCATAGACAGGAAGCACCGTGAATACTTGTTTAACAATCTTTGCAGCCTACAAGGATAGAGCAGAAGGATGGATCCAGGAAAGAAGTGATATGACATATAATTACACGCATTCAAAATATTAGAAAAACAAAAAAATACAGAAATGTATAGGAGGTAAACTGTGACCACTCTCAAAGAATACTACATAGAGATCCTAAAGCCTCACGCAACATCCTTAATTCCTTATAGTACCTCAGAAAATATATATTGTTACTCCCAGAACTCAGAAATAATGGATTCTCATATAAAAGTGGAAAATACAAAAACTAAAAGAGAAAGCAAACCTCTTCTAAAGGAGACTTAGTATTTGGGGGTGGCTTTGAGTGCTCTTCGTTATATACAGCGGCTTGTCCCAAGGCAGCTAAGACAGTCTGACCTGAGAATCCTAACCGCAATTTTGCCTGCAAGGTAATTTAAGAAGGGCGAAATAAGGAACCCAAAAACGAATGAGCAGAAAAAAGTTGTGGCAATTGATACATACCTGAAGTAAACGTGTTAAGTAAAGAGGTTCACAGTCTGTTGTTGCCACAAGAAGTGCCTTCATTCGATTCTTCTTCTTTTCCTTACTATCTTTTCCAGTTTCCTGCAATAGTCCCACTCATCTCTTATTGTCAAATAAAAGAAGGTTGATTGAATTTCATTCAAATCATAACCAAAATTTTAGGCATTCAAAAGCCAGAAACAATCATGGGTTCAAAATACCTTAGCAATTAGTCGTAATGTATCAAAAACCTTGACAACAGTCAGTGGTTCGGGCTTAAACATCATAGTCTGAGTCGAACGGCTTCCTTTTGCTACAAGTCCTAAGTCTCCCAGTTCCTATATAGAGTTCAATTTCAGAACTGATAACTAACTTATCCTAAAACCTTAGAGCAAGCGCATTCTACTTGAAAACCTCATTGGATTATAAAGCACATACCGTATTCTGCTTCTTAACTTGATCCTCAGTTCTACCAAAAGCTTCAGAGATAGCACTTATAATGGAACCCTCACCAATTCCCAATTCTACACCTTCATGAGCAGGAGCAATCTCATTCGCAGCCAGATAAACAGTAGCAACCAAATCTTCGGGAGTAGTGGCAATAACAGTTCTCAACATGTTACACAGAATATCAGTAATCACAATTCGGCCACTTTCATTTGAAATCAGATCAAAAGCCAATGCCAGAAACAGAAACGGAACTCTCTCCCTTTTCTCCCAACAAGCCACTTTCTCAGGATCAAAATCATTGGGCTTCTTCTTCAACAATCCTATTTTGCTCTTCATTTCGTCAACTTTATCCGTCTTGCTCAAAGACCTAGCCTTTTTCGTTCCGGTCTTTGAATCTTCCGCAACTGACGACGTATCCGATCTGGGTTTAGCGGAATCAGAAACAGGCTCCACGGGATCCTCAGTTTTCGATACTGTACCTTCGGAAACAAGAGTTTTGGTCAAATTAGCGTCTTGGGTTTCCCCAATTTTCCTTTTATTCGGCGAGCGAGACAAAGCAGAGGTCTGAGGCGTCTTCTTCTTGGCAGCTGCGCGAGCATTGGACATAAGAGCGTCAAATGCAGAAGGGCGGGAAGAAGACATGGCTCTGTGGCACTGACTAAGACGCACGTGGGAAACTTTGCGGCTAAAAGACAGCAAGACGTAGGAGAATTGAGTCAATTGGGTTTTAGTAGGTAGAGAAGGTATGCATCGGAGGTGATTCGATGATCGAATTGCTAACATCAATCGAGTTTGAAATTAGGGTTTTAGGAAGGACGAGGGTTGCAAATTGCAACCTTGAAGACAGCCAGGTGATATGGCGGCAGAATTTTTGCCCGCCTTTATGTTGGGCCAAATTGTGACCACCTGAAGCGGGCTAAGATGTTTCAGCACTCTAAGAGCTGTAAGAGGGTTCTTAGGTTTTAAATAATTTAAAATAAAGTAAAAAATGGAAAGAGAATTAACGAGGTACTCAAATAAGAATTTTTTTGGTTTCTTATTAAGGAATACAATTCACATATGGCTGATTGGATAAATTTTTTATTTACAATTTAAAATCTAAATAGATAATTAAGTTCTTTTAAAATGAATAAAATACTATAAATAAGAAATTACATGGAATTCTATCCATTGAAGATGTTCTAGTAGTCCTGCGAGAAAACCGAAGTTATAATTGCACCGTACATTATTGAATCGTCATACAGGCAAGTCTCTTATTTTGGTAACAAACAAATAATTCAAACTCACTTTTTTTTTTTTGTTTAGGAGGTTCTCGGCCGAATCCATAAGAGCGAGGTCTAATGGACTTCTGTCCAAACCATGTGAATTGAACTCTTGATCTCCTATATCGTTTTCAAAATCTCATAAGTTAACCATTAAGCCAACATATTCAACAACTTATTGGGTGCACATAGACCCTATATTTTCTCACTACATCCGCCTCTAAATTAGTGGCATTGATGTTTCAGCTCCTCATCACCAAATTACATATTTTCCCCATATACATGTGTTATCTAATCATTACAACACAAAAAATTATATTATAGGTTTCCTGTGTGTAATACAAGATCTTTTACTTTTTGGTTGTAAAGGATAACAATTCTAGTAAAGAAAAGAAGACAAGATTGATCAAGCTAATTTAATGCTAGTCATTCTTGTTGTTGGACGACCAACACGGAAGCTCTAGAAGGAAAATATTCAGATGCTAACAAATCTCCAATGACTCCAAGTTCATCGAATTCCATCCAATCCCCAAGTCCTCTAGTGACTGTAGTACCAATCCCGCTTCTTCTCCCTACCAAAAATAGATCATAGTCGTAAGCCACGGAGTGCAAAATCTTGGAAGTCTCAGTACCATCCGCCACTGTCAACTCAATGATGCTGGAGTTATCTCGAGGCCTCTCTTCATGACGGTTCATGTCTACCATTTGACTATTACTCCTCTTGCTACTCTCATCGGCAGGGATCACACGCATCACTGTTACACTCACTTTTTGGTTACCTCTCATGTGGTCAGCTAATGCCAAAGCCTCTTTATCGTCATTCCCACCCACGTAAATCAAACACACCTGCACTCAATGTGTGATAATCAAGAAGATTCAACATATTTTCAACTTATACATGCACAATAATTTTAGATGCACTCATGGTTATTGGCTAGGAAAAGATTATGAACTAGTAAAATATAAAATTTCTTGGTTATTAAATGAGAGTTACGTACACGGCATGGAGAATCTATAGATTTGGGTGGCCAGATTGGTTTGCGATGAACAAATATTCCGACAGAGCAAGGGGCTCGTTTCAGAACGCTACGATTAAGACTTCTTAGGGTTTGATCGTCTGAGATAATGCCATTTCCGTTAGCCCCCCAAGTGCGGTGAAATGAGAGGAGAATAAGATTTGAACCTTTATCAAGAGCAAACCAACATATGTGTTCATGCATCTCTTTAGCGGAAGTTAAAGACGTGAACATGTTTATGGAAGCGGAGTCCCAATAATTCTCTTGAAATAGTTGGAAAGAGCTTATGACATTTTCGGAATAAGACCGACTTCCAGGCTTTGGTTTCTGAAGCTGGTGGGAGATAAACGTGGGAGTAGCTTGACCCACTACCTCGATTAGGTGAAGAACACAACACTCCATTGGAGAGTCTTTAGATGGGGAAGTAGCTTTAAGAAGGCTAATCATCGATGTTATGTTATCAGGCTTGTTGATGCACACCAGCGTTTGCAGTTCTGACTTATGTTTCAAGTTTCTTCTTCCGTAACACACAAATCTCTTCGACCGATCATACAAAAAATGTATAGCCATTGGTGTTAATAAAGAGTTTACGAGAATGTATACGCCCAGGAGGGTGAAAAGCTCCAGACTAATCTTCTGTTAAAATATGAAGAAACATTAAAACCTGAGACATACAAATTAAGATGATCATCCTTATATAACTATAGCAAAAATATTCTTACGTCTTTTTCGAAGGCTTGGAGTATGTATGCCAACTCGAAACTACTCTTGGTTCCCATAATGATACCTAGGATCATTGAGTCTCTCAAGGGCATCTTTGCAGCTATGGCGACTAAGGACGAAGTAGCAAATTTTGCTATGTATAAGATGGAAAGGAATGAAAAACACTCGTACATATGTCCCTCAAAATGTTTTCCATTTCTAAACTCCTTTTGTAAAAATGACCAATCTAGTTTAATCATGCTAAGTGATCCAAAGAGGGGTAAAAAAATGCCCTCATTGAAGCTATCAAATTTTTGTATAAATACTGATCCTAATGGCGGCCCGTTAGGGATAGCCAAACCAAGAACAAATGCCCCCAAAGGTCCGAAGAATAAGAATTGACTCCAGAAAAGATAGGATAAGTAAGCCAGCAAGAGACTGATGTAGAGATATATGTTCTTCACTGGCGCTCCTTCTGGCGTATGTCTGACAACCCTAATCATAAATTGTCGCAGAAGATACAAAAAAATAAAGAATATCATAAAAGCAACTCCCATACGTATTCTATTACTATCATCTCGGCTTACGTAATTCCATACAGTCAAGAAAAAGGCAAGCACATCGGTTACCATTCCCGATGACTGAGCTATTTGTCCGAACTCAGTGTGAACTATCTTGAGGTCGGTAAGGAACCTGTTGAGGCAAGTGAAGGGCGTCATGCTTATGGTGAATATCATTACAGCATACTCTATCTCTGTCATGGTCGGGATACTTGATTTCTCTCTAGATGAATAAATGAGTTTTCCGACTTGCCATGGGATGATCATTGAGGAGACTCCAATTACAACACTCTTAGTTCCAGACTTTTTGATCATTCCAACATCCGTAGTCACTCCTCTAAGGAACCAATCTAGGACAAAAGCAAATCCGCCAATAGTCTCAGCAACCTTTGGCATATACTTGTTATCATGGATAAATATATGCTGAAACCATGACATTTGCACCGACTGAAACACCTCATTTAAGACTGCCCCAACCTTCATAAAAACAAGAAAAAACGTGTTAATTTTATCCGAACATAGCTGATCAATTCTAGATATTCGAATCCCTAATTACTTACAAGCATCATGGAGGTAAACTTGGGGATAGGAACACGTAACTTCTTGAACAAGATATCAAAAAAACGCCAGAATAGGAATGTGGAGAGAATTATGATCTCCAGTTGAGGAAGAGGGTACTCCCAGAACTCCATTCCCATTGATCCTGAAGCCATTTTCTCAGACACGCCGTGTGAGTTCAACAATAAATGTGGACTTACATCGCAAAACATCTTCGTCCCCATCTCTGGTCTTTTTCCATTGTCGTCCCACGTGATCTCTTGGCGCCAAGTCGCATTTTCTGCATCCATTTTTGATAAATAATCTTGTCTATCTAAAACCAAAAATGAAACTAAAAAAATCTTTGACAATGAAAAGGTTTTGCAGTCAAAGGAAGAACTAAAAAAAAACAGGTCAGATGATTTCACACAGATCCCATAAAATATCTCTAAAATTAGCACAAGGTATAAATATATTTAGGGATTGTCTGGTCCAGGTGTTATCTTTGTTTTTGGCGTTTGTAAGCTGTATTGCTTTAAAATAAAATGATCTCCTTAGGCACTCTAAAATAAACACTCTAGCCATTTTTAATAAGATGGCAAAATATAGGGTGATGTGATCCATTAATTATAACGTTATTACAGGAGAATCTATTATTGAATTGTGATAGTAAGGGCAGCTATGGTTGGAAGACGATCATGCAGTAGGCTCTGTCATTAAAAAAAAAGTACTCAAATTTGATCAAAATCGAGAAGTTATCATATCAGAAGAAACTCGAATCATTTTACTCCATAACTTTACGCATCCTAAACTAATCGTTGATGTAGAGAAATACAACATTAAACAACTGATCATTAAACAACATTAAACTTCTTGGATCGCCTTTTTTGGCTTTTTGTATGATGAATGTACTCTTGTTTTTTTACAACCAACACTGATGCTCTCGAAGGATATTCATGTGAAGCTAATAAATCACCAATAGGTCCCAATTCATCGAACTCTGTCCACTCACTAATTCCGGTAGTAGCCTCAGTACCTATTCCACTGCTTCTTCCAACGATAAACAAATCGTAATCATTTGCCATTCCTCGTAAGATTTTTGAAGTCTCAGATCCATCAGAAACCGCCTTATCGATGTATGTCACCTTGTCATCATTTTTTTTAACGTTGGACCCTATAATGTTAACAACGTCCTCCTTTAGGTTAACCATTTGTTGCTGCTCCCACTCATCGTTCTCCATTTCAGTAAATTTTGGAATGAATCTTATGATCGTTAGGCTTGTTTGCTTTTCTGTCAGTCTCATTCGATTTGCTATCGCCAAAGCTTCTCTATCGTCTTTTCCACCGTTAAAAATCAAACATATCTGCGCAGATGAGAACTTTATTAGGTTATATACAAACACTTATATATATTTAGTAAACAAACAATTTTTTAGACAAAACAAAATTTCCAAAATCTTTATTTGTCAACCATAGTTATTTTGTTCATCAAACGCAAATGAAAATTTAACTTTCCATTTTTTTTCAGCATTTTAATTGAGGCGTTGCAAATATATTTTCTAAAAAGCAATAAGTATTTTCTTTTATAAATTCTGAATTTTTTATTTTCACTACCTTGCTGTGGTTAGTCATATAAGATTCGACGATGGGTTTGCGATAGATGAAGATTCCAACTGAGCATGGGGCTCGTCTCAGGACGTTAATGTTGAGCATTCTCAGCGTATCATCGTTGGAGATAATTGTGGATCGATCAACAGACCAGGTTCGGTGGAAAGGAAGCACAATCAGATATAGGCTTCTGGATAGGGCTAGCCAACAAATGTCCTCATGCATGTGTTGGGACAAGGAGACGGAAGTGAAAATATTCAATGATGTATATTCAAAGAATTGTTTGTTGAAACGACGGAAGGAGTTTATGACATTGTCGGAACAAGAAGTACTTCCGGGCTCTGGTTGTTGCAACTGGTGGGAAATGAACATAGGATTGGCTTGACCCACAAGTTCGATGAGGTGGAGTATGTTACACGCCATTGGAGAATCTTGTGATGGGTTAAAAGCTTCCAAAAGGTTGATCATCGAAGTTATGTGATCAGGTTTGTAGACGCACATAAGACATTGGAGCTCCGCGCCATCTTTCAAGACGATCAAATTCCTTCTTCGGTAGCATTTGAATCTTTTGGTTGGATCATGCACGAGCTCCAAGGCCATTGGTATAAAGATAGAGTTCAACAGGATGAAGGTAGCTAGGATTGTGAAAACCTCTGGCCTTATTTGCTGTGAAAGATGTCCAATGATTTAATAAGTTTGATGTTAACATGACAATAAACTATCTAGACTTCTTATTAATATATAGAGTTAATTGTACGCACCTTTATTTCAACCGCGTACATGTAGTATGCGAGCTCGAACATCCCCTTATTACTAAGCACAAGGGCTAAAGCAAAAGAGTCTCTTAAGGGCATTTTAAAAGCACACGCAGCTATGGTTGAAGCAATGAATTTTGTGGCATTCACCAAAAGAATAAAGGAAATGACCTCATAAACTTGACCCTCCATCCGTACGAAATCTCCACACTCTTTGAGCAACCATAAGAGATCTACTTGCATCATGCCTAATGATCCAAAGAGTGGCAAGATTGCGCCAAGATTAAAGCTCTCAAACTTTTGAACCAAAGTAGAACCTAGAGGATATCCATTCGGAACAGTCAAGCCAAAAACAAATGATCCCGCGGGTCCAAAAAGATGGATAATCTTGCCAAAATAATGGAAGGAGGCGAAAGCAAGCGCAAAAATCAAGTATATGTAGAAATCCTGGACCGGCCTCCCTTCTGGAGTCTGCTTGATCACCCAATACATAGCCGGCCTCACAGCGCAGATCATAAGCGCTACAAAGATGCAGAAACCTATGGTTTGCATCAAGCCGTAACTCCCTTCCCAGTGGATTGCATTAAAAAATGTTACAACAAAAGCTAACATGTCGGTGACCATACCCCCAGAGAGCGCTATCCTCCCAAACTCTGAGTGTTTGATCTTGAGGTCTTTTAGGAGTGTGTCAATGCTCGTGAACGCGGATATGCTTTGTAAGAAAATGATCAACCTGTATTCCGTCGTTAACAAGCTTATGTTCCCTCTTCGTTGTCTCCATCTAAAGGTGAAAGCGCCACAAATCAAGGGTACAATCATTGTGGTGAACCCGATCACAACAGATTTTTTCCCTATCCTAAATGGCAATTCGGCATCCATGGTCACACCTTTGAGGAACCAATATATAAGGAACCCGAAAGCCCCTAGAGTCTCGGGGACCTTTGGTCGTCTATCATCAGGGAAAAAAATGTTATGGAGCCAAGACTTGTTGCTTAAATGACAAGTTTGACCTAAGATTACCCCTGCCTTCAACAACAAGACATTACATTTAGAAATATGCACCGTAACGATTAAAATGTAAAACATGGGAGAAAGAAAGAGATTAAGAAAACTCACGATCATCATATAGGTTAATCTAGGTAATCGAAGACCGATTTTGTTGCATGAGATCTCGAGGAGCCGCCATATAAAAAAAGTAGAAAATATCATGATCTCAAGATTCGGGAGTGGATATTCCCAGAAGTTCATCCCTGTTTGCTGGTAATCCAACACTTCCCATATCCCGTGCGAGTTTACTATGTAAGGGTGTGTCTCGCAGATTTGAGACGCGTTCTTGTCTTCCTTGTAGCCTCGCCATGACACGTCCCAATAATTCGCGTCCAAATCTTTATTCATTGTAGGGGAAAGTCAAAAGTTAAACGAAGAGAAATGTTGGGATCAAGATCTAACGGAATGCTTTAGGGTTTGTAGCTCAAATGGGGAGAAGAAGACTAGGAAGGGTTTAAAAGTAACAAAGAAAACAAAAAAAGACTAGAAAGGGTTTGTTATAGATTTTGATTAAAGTTGAATGACCAGCAAACAACAGATACGCATCTCAAGTGCACAGTTAATTTAGCCCTTTCTGTTCGTTTTTCTTTTCTTTTTATAGCTATAATAGTCTCCATTTCCTGTTTCTTGTCAACATTAACACACGTACGTACATCGTTTATTACAACTAATCAACTTTATATAAAGCTACTATACAATATATATATTTTATGGAACTTTACACCCATGCCACTAACACAATTTCTCAAGAATTATTTTGTGTTGTCTTTTTCAAGTTTGGTGTAATGGGTATTTAATTAATTAATTCAAATAACCAAGCATGCAAATTAAACCAAATAATAAAGCAAATAATAATTGATATTGGAGAGACTATAAAGTACTTACTAATCAAGACAAGGTAACATAAGTAACATGTAATCAAACTACAGAATTTTGTATACAGATCAAAATACAAAAATAATTACTTAGTCAATTTTTCCAAATTTAAGATTATGTATAGAGGTTAAGTTCAGTGATTCAACTCGTATCTGTGGCCTTAGAGCTATAAAAAAAATACGAGCAAGTGTAAATCACCTATAAACAATTTTTTAACTCAACTGATCCCATTGGTTGGTAATAGATTCTCGTAAAGATTTTAGATGGGGATTTCAATTGAACAATTTCGGGTGCGTGAAATTATCTATCTCATTTTATGATTGATCAAGTGGGTATTTTAAGTCTATACTGGTTTGCTTTGTTATATATATAGATATATATTTTTGCTTATTGTTTTTATTTATCGTTTCTCTTTATTGTATATCAAAAATGAGATTAATTAAATCTTGTAAACTCCAAATTTGATTATAGTGAAATCTCTGAGGCTAAAAAGTGAATGTAACTCTCACATTAAATTTTGGGGCTACAAATGTGTATCGTGTAAGAAGTGTATTTCTATGTTGTATCGAATAAATGAATAAAGAATGGACGCCAATGTAATATCATCTACAAGCTACATTTTGTTGTTGTTGCACCACCAACACCGAACCTCTACGGGGAAAATCTTTAGATATCAACAAATCTCCGATCACGCCTAACTCATGAAACTCCGTCCACTCACTCAGTGCACTCGTCACGCCGGTACCTATTCCGGTTCCTCTCCCCACCACGAATAAATCAAAAGAATTTGCAATCGAGAGAAGGAGTGTTGATGTGTCCGAACCGTCGTTAACTGTCTCCTCTACGTATTCCACATAATTATATTGTCCTCCAGCAGTTGTGTTATTGTTCCTCAGTACCTCCTTGATCTCTGCCGTGTCCAGCATCTGATCCCACCCTGTGGTCATCCCATCCATTGTCGCTGGGACTAGCTTCAACACTGTTAGACTCACATTCTGGTTCCTCATCATATGCCTCCCCAATGCCAAGGCTTCTCTGTCGTCTTTCCCGCCCACAAAAATTGAGCATACCTGGTTTTAGAAATATTTAAGATGATTGAGGAAATGTCAAGTGTTTACCAACATAGGTATTCGCAAAGCTAGTGAGAACACCTGCTAGTTAACTTGTATATATATACATATTTTAAATAATCACATGACATTTAGTTTCTTAACTAAGACCCAGACGTCAAACACAATAATGAAATGTGATTTATCAGAAACTTTTTTTGCAGAAATGCTAATTTTTAACTTTTTATTGGTGTTTTGTCAAAGGCCAAAAAAGAATGCTTGCATGTTTTGTCAAAACTTCTTAAGTGATATTTTGGACAATATTTCTTTTTTAAAATAAAAAAGGCTAATAACTCTCACATGTAAACACAAGCTCAAGCACGGAAACCAAAACTTAGATATGTGTACCTTAAAAGAGGGATTGCTCTTTTGCGTAGATAAAAGGTTTTGGCGATGGACAAAGATCCCCACGGAGCAAGGTGCTTGTCTCAAGATATTGATGTTAGCGTTCCTACGCATCACATCGTCTGAGACCACCGTTGTCTGGTCAAGGGACCATATTCTGTGGAAAGGGAGCATGATGAAAGAAGCTTGTTTGTCGAGAGCGAGCGAGTAAATCTCTTGATGCATGTACTTTGGGTTTGAAATGGATGTGAACAATTCCACAGTTATTGATTTCCAGTAATGTTTGAAGTTATCAAAGGCGATTAAAACATTGTTTGAATAAGACCGGCTTTCGGGTTCAGCCGTTTGCATTTGGTGGGAGATGAAGACTGGATTGTCCAAACCCACTAGCTCGACGAGGTGAAGCACGTAGCAAGTGATTGAGGGTTCTTGTAAAGGAAAAGATTGTTCGAGTAGGTTGATCACCCCCGCGATGTGGTCTGCTTTGTGAATGCACACTAGAAACCTCAGCTCTGATCCAAGCTTCAAGCTCATTAGATTCCGCTTCTGGAAACTAATGAATCGTTTTGACGAATCATATAGGTAATGTATCGCCACTGGTAATATCGTAGAGCTCAAAAGAATCATCATAGCCATTGTCGTGAAGGACTTCACATGAAGAGCCTGTAAATTATACACAATAAACGTTATAAAACAAGAAAAAGTAAACAAAACAAAAAACATTAAAAGTAGAATAGATCCTCACTTTGGCTTCAACGGAATACATAAAATAACACAGCTCAACAATTCCTTTGTTGCTGAGGATGAGTGCCATAACGAAAGAGTCCGTTAGAGGCATCTTGGCTAGCAATGGAGGAATCGTTGTGAAGATAATCTTGGCAACGGAGACAACGACGATGATGGTCAAGGCTTCGTACAACTGACCATCAAAATGCCGTAGTTTACCGATCTCATAAACTAACCAAGGGCCATCGATTTGCAGCATTGGGAAGAACAAGAAAAGTGGCAAAAGGATTCCAGTGTTAAAGCTTTCAAACTTTTGTATCAGTATAGACCCTAAAGGAGGACCGTGAGGCACACACAAACCCAAAATGAAGGGTCCAACTGCCGGAAACAAGTGAAGCATCTTCAGAAAATAAAAACCACCGAAGGCCAAAATGATGATGATGTAGATGAAGCATTCCTTCACTGGTCTCTCTTCCGGTGTCCGTCTGATCACCCAAAACATCACAGGTCTCACAACACAAATCATGACTATGATATAACCCAAAAGTCCTACGCCTTGCAGTATAGAAACTCTCCAGTCCGACCACGCCACAAGGGCAACTATATTAACACCAAAACCCGTTACATCCGCCACCATAGCCGTCGAAAGCACGATCCTGCCGAACTCTGAGTGGTTGATCTGGAGATCCCTTATTAGCCTTGAGATACCCGTGAACGCCGAGATGCTCTGCATGAATAAAATTGTTCTGTACTCAACTCCTGTCAAGTATTTCCCCCCTGTCTCTCTTAGCTTACCAAACACCATGTTAGCCGCGATGATGGGTAAAATAACAGTGACAATTCCTGTTACAACCACTTTCGAACCTGTCTTCTTAACCATCCCAACATCCATTTTAACACCTTCTAGGAACCAATAAAGGACAAACGCGAACGCACCAATCGTCTCAGGCACTTTTGGCCTTAAATCATCCGGGAAAAATATTTGTTGAACCATCCAGTCATTCGGCAAAAGACTTGCCTGGCTCAAAGCTGCCCCGGCCTTCAACATTTTCAATAAATTTCCGATCAACCAAAGCAAAAACAAAAAAAAAAATCGATACGGAAGAGGAAGAAGTCTCTTACAAGCATCATGGAGGTGATCCTTGGCACCGGGAGACCTAACTTCTTAAGCAAGAAATAGAAAAACTGCCATAAACAGAGTACTAAAACGATTACGGCCTCGATAAGGGGAAGACTGTAGTCCCATAACCTCTTCCCTTGAAAACTTAATATTCGCGTCTCCCACCAGCCACCAGAGCTCACAACAATAGGTAGTTGCTCGCAGAACTTGGTCCCGTCTTCACTTATGCCATATCCACGATATGAGAACTCCGCCCAGTAGGTAGCGTTATATGAATATGACTCCATTTCTTCTACAAACCCCGATGGCTAGATTCTATTTCTTCTTGCGAGAAGAAGAAATCAACAGAAAGGGATTTTTACAATTTCAAACAAAACACAGAAATCTTCATGTTACATTGTCTTTATTAAAAGAAACGCGCTGTGTAGGTACACTGCTAAAAATAGTTGATAATCTCTGTCTCTCTCTCTATATTTTTTTCTTCTTGTTAACTGTCCGTTTATCTGGCGGCTAATTTATGTTGGTTTTACCTCTCTGCTTATTTAAGAACCTACATCAAATTGTGTCTGTTTGGGTTATATCAAATTTTTGTTAGAGTTCCCCGACATATCCGGGAAACGTACTCGTTTTGCATGTGATCTCAGGTTTTTATCTAAGAATCTATACATGTTTTGTAGATTTTCAATAAAATAAATTAAATCGTCAAATGTTATTATATTGAATATAAATTTCATATTTCAACAAATAAAAAATGTAAAGCATTTTAACCCCAAAAAAAAAAATGAAAAGACAAATGGAATGACTGGCAGACAAGAACAAAACCAAAGAAGAAATTTAAAAACAAACACACACACACATAGCAAATTTGCACACAAATGGAACCAATGCAAGATGATAATAGTTCAAACTAAAGACGAGTTCGGCATAACACTCTCTGGAATCCATTCAACGAGCTCGACGTAACGTTGATCATAATCGGCGTACACACAGCCTTCAACGTACGTCTCCTCGACCTGAAAATCCACGTCTTGTAGCTCACTCTAGCCGTTATATACACTTCCATTTCAATCGTTCCTTTTGATTTTTCATCCCTCAAGTCCTTTGCATTGAACTTAGACAGTGCCACGTTATGGGACACAAGCTGCGTCTCAATCCTCGTCTCGTTCTTAGGACGTTGCTTGAAAGGAGAGATCTCTTTGTGAGCAACGGACTGGTTATGGTGAGCTGTGGAGATGCGCATGGAGTGGTATCTTACGGAGACATGTTTCTCCGGGTTGTATGATTTGATCACATAGCTAAATTTCGCGTTAATGTGATCGTCTTTGTTGCTTATAGCAAAATCTTGGACCGACGCAGCTTCTACTGTGTAGATGAGTCGCTTTGGCCTGAGGGTGAGGTATGTGATCAATATAGCGAGACCCACGAGGAGTCCCAAGAGGACGAGGGCGACGATGATGCATAGGACAGGGTTCATACGCCTGCCCGGCAACGGTCGAGGTTGCGATTGCGATTGCGATTGCGTTTGCGGTTGAGTTCGCCGAGGAGGTTGGTGTGCTGGGTTTGGAGGAACCATTGTCAGAGAAGATTTTGATACTTCTAGTTAATTGTTGGGAAAGGATAGAGAGCAAAGGATTAATTTGATTGCTTTGCTTGTGGTTAGATACATTTGTATATAAAGGGACTATCACGGACAGTTAGATTCTTTGCCTTTGTATAAGGATTAGTCCCAAAACTATTGATTGAATACTCTTAATTCTTTAGCATTGCTTGTGAATAAATTAAGAAATCTTGGAAGCTGGAAGATTCCTACTCTTTTTTCTTGGTTTAATTCTTTGCTTCTTGTTGCAACGTTATCACTAGAACTTTGGATATTATATAAACATCAAAGATCTCATTCACATATAATTATTACAATTTCATTAACACACAAGAAAGTAAAGAAAGTGGTTTTATGTATTTATTTTTAATTAAATTATTAACTAAAATCAACATTTTGATTTAAATGTAAATATTAAAGTTTCAATGATAGAGAGCATAACATTTGTTCATCTAAAGCCTAAAGGGGTTTTTCAAGAGAGAGATAAATTTCTATTTACAAAAATCAAAGTCTTTACTATTAGGCTGTTAACTAAGAACATATGCATTTTAATTAATATAACATTATTATTGGAGAAATTTGAGAATTTTTTTTTTGATTTTGTGTGTTTATTGGTGAGAAACCAATTGAGTATTTCATCAATATAATATTAATATTGTAATATAGTTTAATTTTGATATATTATATAAAAATATGTATAATGGAACTTGTTAGATAGCCAATTTTTATTTTATGATTCATAGAAAATAAAATAAAAATAATAATATTTGAACTCTTTAATTAAAATTTAAAGTTTTTGTGGGTTTTGATTTATTACAATAAAATCTTAACTAACTATAAAGTGACATGTGTAATATGTGAGTCTATTTTATGAGTCTATTTTTTTGTGGGTTGGAAAAAAAACTATTTTTTATTAAAATAATAATATTATTTTAGTTTTCATTTATTTTATCTTGAGAACTCCTATGAGACACTAGCAATATCTAAGAGCATATGCATTGATGAGAGACTCCCATACTCTCTCAAATATATTATTTTAATATAATTTAGTTTTATTTAAATAATATATTATTAAAAAAATCAACCAATTACGTAAAGACACATATCAGAAGAATTTTATAATGATGTTCTAACATTAATGATGATGTTCTAACATTGTAATGATTAATTATGGTTTGTTGTTTTGTCGGAAGCCTTTATTCCTTTCCCAAAATGTGCAAAGGAAAGAAAGATAGTCAGAAAAAAACTATTCTGAAGGAAATAAGAAAAAACCCAAACAACATTTTCCTGCAGAAATATATTCCCCTGCAATTTTTTTGGCCAATGAAAACATCTTGTGCAGACATATATTCACATCCATATAAAACAAAACAAAAAAAGACATGATGGACTCTGTTTTCGGTTTAAAGGTTTCAAACCGTCTGGAAACGACAGCGGATTATCCCAACTAAAACACTCAACCTTGAGTACCTTAACCAGTCCGGTTCACTTAAATGCTCCCAACCATAGCACTTAGTCGGTTGATGACTTTGGGCTAAAGTAGTGATTTAATATATTTGGGCCCAGGCCCAGTGGATATCTGTTTCATCGCCGTTAAGCGGGGAATGGCGAATGCAGAACAGAGCAACGTGGAGGCTTCCTTCTTGTAACTTTCTCTCTCTCTCTCTCTCTCTTCTCTAAATTATGTTCATGTAACAGGAAACACGATCAATCAGATCAAAGCCTAGTCAAAGTGCATGTTTTTTTGTTGTTATTTTCACCTTTAATTAAGTGCGCGTTTGATCGATCAAGTTTAAAGTTTAAAAGCTATAGCGAAATATGGGTTGCTCAGCTCGTCAAGCAAAAATACATTAGTGCGAAATATGTGTCCCGTTCAACCGATACAACAAGTAGATAGATCAACAGTAAGAAAAATTAAAATCAAGAGAAACATTGCCAAAGGTTCTGAAGTTGCCCGGTCAAAGAGAAAGATGCATAATGTTCAAGTCTTATCTATTGTATTTGTGGTTGCCATTGACCATACGTTTTCAAGTTGGTCAAAATCTCGATCTCTCTTTTCGTCCGAACATGTTCACCTACTCTTTCTTACTATACCATATAGTAGTTGTGGGTGATGCCTTAAACTGGTTCAGGACAAGATCAGAAGAATAATCATAATTATTAGAAGAACAGAGGTAAAGAGAAAAATGATAATAATCATCATTAGACGACTAACCAGAAGACCTTCGTCTTCAGATATTGGCCTGTCTTCGCTCTTATTGTTAGCCATGCTTCCGGGTAATAGATGGCGATAAGTTGTGAAAGGTATATGAAGAGGGTTTTATAGAAAATGCATGTGGCTAGAGCAGTGAAACTTGAGAAAAAGTTATTGCTAAGTGATGATACATGCTTTTTTGTACTATAAAGTATGCTTTTGTAATTAGTATAATCAACTCAAATATAAAAAATACGATTGAAGTGGGATCTTATTTTTCTTTTTGACGTTTCTCTTTTGCGATATATTTCAACAAATCAAATAAATATTGGAATATTCCTTTTGCATTTATTTGATTAGAGCATTTCTAACGATGAGTATCTCATATCTAATCAATATTATAATAATATTTTCAATCAAATTTATTTAAATATTAATGTTAAAACATAAATTAAAAGCTTAACCAATCATGACAAGACAATATTAGTATCTAAGATTTGATATTGAATACTCTTTCTCCTTTTCTTAGTTGAATACTCTCTCTAGTTTGAGAACTTGAATTTCTTAGTTGAATACTCTCTCTCATTTTCTTTCTTCTTTTATTTTTTATTTTTTATTATTAAATTGTTTATATACTCGCTTAAAAACTGCCGTTCGAAGATGCTCTTAGTCATTTATCATTTATGCTTTTGATTATTTTATTTCGTCCGTAATTTTTTATGAGTAATTTTCAACCAACGATTTCATTTTGGTCACATATATAGGTAGTGTGGTGTTGCTTATGCATAAATTGGTAAAAAAAATTATACACTCCAAGTATGCATTATGTGAGTTGTTTGTGTGTTTATATGATATACGATCTATAGACAAACACACACAATACAGATGACTTAAAAAAAAAAAAAAAGACAAACACACACACATTTTCACGTGTGATATATATATATATATATATCGACATATGTAAGTTCGTGATTAAGGATCTTCTAAGGAATATGCGGCGACCAACTTCAATGCTCAGCATGCAATGACTACTTCTACTTTTACCTTTTCCCGTTCCCATTATCTTTTTCCTTTCCTGCATCACTCGTCAATAGCTCTGTTTCTACAAACATACACAAGAACCCATAGTGTTAAGAATATTATACTCTAGTGGATTTCATATTAATCTATCTTTTGGAAAGTAACCCATTTATGCCCGAGCTATGGAATTATGTTACGAACCGAGTGACGTGTACATAACAAAATATGGGTAGAGTACCTAACATTAATCCTAACATATTTTGTTAAATCGTCAACAGCCGAGTTATCACGTCACAGTCGATTGTCATGTTAATTAGTTACAACGTTTCACATAAATGTTAGGTATCATTTTGTTCTCTAATATATTTTGTATAAATGGTTTCATTCCACTGATTGAATTAAGTACTACAAACATTAATATTTTTTTTGTCAAATCATGGTTGTTATAGATGACTCTTACTCAAGACGAAAAACAAATACTTTAGAGAAAAATAATAGATGAAAGAAAAACAAACCACGATTCAAATTATCAAGTATACGTAGATGTCCTTTTTGGACGACAACAAACATGTTAGAGAACGGAGAACGATTCAAATAAGAACGGAGAACACGAAACTAAATATTCACATTACTATAGAAACCATACCCTACATGTTACACCTTACCCTAACAGTCAAGTTATAAAAAACATTACAAGAAAAAAGATACAGCGATCGGGGATTAGAACTAACGTTTCTTACTATCGTAAGCATTATAGCTACTTATAGCTTTAGAGCCTTCAGCGACGGCATGGCGGCCAAGCTCACCAGGCAGAACCAGCCTAACCGCTGCTTCGATCTCCCTCGACGACAACGTTCTCCGCTTAGTATAATCGCCTAACTTCGCCGCCTCCTGCGCTATCCTCTCGAACATATCTCCCATGAACATGTTCACCACCGTCATGGCCTTCGACGTTATCTCTAACTCTGGATGCACCTGCTTCATCACCTTATACACATATCTCCTATACTCATCTCCAGCCAAATCATCTCTCTTCTTCTTCTTCTTCTTCTTCTTTGCCTGCTTCTTCTCAACCTTATTAGTCTTCTTCGTCACGTTGCCTTCACTTGTGGGTGCGGGAGTTTCCGGCGGCTGAGGTGACCGTTCATTTCGAACCTCCACCGGAATCTCAACCGTAGTAACGTTTTCTCCGACGGGAATGGAGAAAGTGAGATCTTGCGTCTCTTCATCGTTCTCTAGGGTCACATTCGGATCACCTTCTTCCGTGACAGTGACTTTGAGTGTCTCCTCAACTACTTTCTTCTTCTTCGTCACGGAAACCACCTTTGGTTTTCTCGGCGCCATTTTCTTCGTTAGTAAATACGTAAATGTTGTTACGTGGTTAAGATATAAGAAGGCTCTTTGGGATGTGGTAACTGTAATTCTTCGATTGACATGTGGTGAGACGTGTCGTTCAAAGACCTATCGTTGGTGATTAACTGCCTACTACGTGGTGTTTGTAAAAAGTAAGTAAATATATCCTGTGATACTGTAAATGGGCTGAAATGCCCACATTTAAACAGGCCGGAACTAAACGGGTCTCAAAAACTTGTGACAACATCCTTACCCCTGCTTTAGTTTTACAATGTTTTTTTTTTTTTTTTTTGTCTATTAACCATCTTAACCAAGTTTCGTCCCCAAAAAACAACGTAAATTCAAACTATTTTTGTTCAAAAGGTATTGTTTTTACAATTTATCATTAATGAGTTTAGTGACCAAAAAAAAAAAAAAAATCATTAATGAGTTTTAGTTCAGGGTTTATTCAATTTCAAATTACAAATTTTAAACATGTTTGGACTGGGCACTAATAATTATTTGATCGCCAGAGAGCTAATTTTTCTTTTCTTTATTTTTTTGTCAACGAAAGCTAATTTCTCTATAATTGTCGTTTTCTGGTTATAATTTTCTTTCTTTATCATGGTTCGTGGAAGCACAAAAAAATGATCCCGGATATAAAGAAAACGTTTGAAGAAAGTAATTATTTAAAATTATGATCTAATCCTATGTTTGTGCTCAATGTCTGAATTATTTATTTCATTGACAATTCACTTACCAAACCAAAGTAAATAGAATGTTTTTTTACTGTAAGCACCTAAAGATTATATGGCTATCATAATTCACCTACTAGTCTCCCATCTCTATGTTCTTTGTTATTGCCAAATCTTAGAAACAGAAATCGATACCATCTTTTGAGACATGAGGATCAAATTGTTAAAAACAAAACAAGATTACAAAAATCATGTAACACGAATTAGGTCTAAAGATTATTATAGGTATATAAAGCGATTGAAAATCATGTGTAAAGTAAAGAAACAAGAGTACTTGCTATATCTACAGAACCAAATATGATTCAGGCACTATTACTCCTCCGTTTCTTACGGACATGGTTTGGTTGGTGAACAAATAAAGTCTCTACCTCTTGGCTTCCAACGTCAGTGGCTTCGAAGAACCGAAGATCTTTGGACAATCTTTTCTTCTTTGTCAGACAAATCTCACGCGGTCGCTTTCTTGGCGGTGGAGGACATGTCTCCACTTCAGGAATCTTGTGATCACTAGAAGTTGGTGTACACAGAGATTCTTCTTTCTTCGATGTCTCTTGATGATCTTCTTCTTCTTGGTTTGTGGGTTTCTGCTCTACTGTGTTTCCTTCTTCTAGGGGTTCGAGAACCTTAGACATGGTCACATGGATGTGAAAGTTTCGTGGGTTTTTTTACCTTCCAAAGGAGAGAATACTAATTCGAAAGTGAATTGGAATCTTGAAAGTGATAGGCAGAGAGAGAGAGAGATAGAGACTAAAGAGTTTGTATTTTGCGAAAATGTGCAGTATTAACTTGAATGAATATTCGGATATTCAATGCTTCTTTTGAGAAATTATTTGGGAAATTAGATGTGAAACTTTTCAACTGCCCCTATGTCCAAAAACATAAAAAGAGTCAATTATAGTTAGTTAGATTCATTTGTATTTTGCGTAATTTATTTGTATACAGATTTGGTTAACCATGAAAGAATTAACATTATTTATGTATATAAAAAATGTAATTTTAATGGAGAAGCTTATCCAAAATATGTCTCGTGTGTCACATCAATCTTCGATTTTAATGTCTAAATACGTACAAATGGTTGGGCATAGGATACCATTTTTCACCACTTAAAAATAATATTAATTTCATTATTGATGTCCACTTTCCGACTTGCGCTTGGAATTATTCGCTATTTCGCAGCCTATCATATTAACCAATCATATACGGCAATGTCATCCTCCACTTTGGTTTATCTTGAAGAGTTGCTCAGATTTACTATAGGTGTTTTCGATAACAAATAGTCGAATACTAATAGATTTTTTCTTTGTGACGGATTTATTTACATTTAACTTACTCTGAAAACTCTGTGCTTCATATCATATATAACCATAAATGACTTGATCAATCAAACTGAAACATGTAGTTTGAGTTTGTCTCCCACTGAAGTATATATATATATATATATGTTGATGTTGGCATGTCTGCATCGACTGGTCGTTTATGTCTGTGTAAGATGTCCCGTCTCTGGCAATTAACGTAAAAAAGTTGGATGCTATGTGTTTTTCTTTTTAGGATTGATTATGATTAAGCATTAGACTTCTATTTTTTATTTTTATTTTAATGAAACGATCGGTTATAAAAAAAATCATCAATGAATCGAGTTTTTTTTTTTTTTCTGAATTATAACTTCTAAGACATTTGAAAAATCAGATGAGGCAATTTCTCTAGCTACGACTATTTTGTATTTATTGCTTGCACCACACAAGTGATCAGTACTTATTTAGTGTATGATGGTAATCAATTTCAAAACAACTGTTCACATTATTATTGAAAAGAAATCGATCACAATATGCTTCAGATTTTAACAGTAGTGTGTAACATAATTTATCTTATAGCTCAGCTCAGCTCAGCACTCTTTCTTTTTTCTCCTTAAGAATTAGTTGCATGTAATGATTTGGTCACTAGTGTATCGTTTCTAGACGTTTAGGACAGTATTTTGGAAGGCCGTATTAAAAACAATCTGAGATGGTTGAAACAAAATCTTCTTTGCATTGAACAGATGAAGTCATGAAGACTCTTCTGATGATGCAGATTATTTTCCAACTTCATTTGCCATTAGAGTCCTACGAGATCGTCAAACTTTTACGAGAAATATATGATTCTTTTAGGTTGTTATTGGTCATCAGGATCAGGGAGATGTAGGGGCCATGGCTGTACACTCTTTAAACTCATTGGATCCGTGGTAATCATGCCTCTTGAGAATGTATGCTTATACTCAATTCAAAACTATAGTAGTTATTGTTCATTAAATATTTAATGGCTTTAGAGTCATAACTTTTGTAGGATTACCCTATTAAAATTTTAATTTAAAGTTTGTTGAAAATGGTTAAAAACGTTTGGTTTAAAATGTACAACACATTGGTTAAGATTCTTCAAAAGGCCAAAAAGACAGTGACACTACTAGCAAAAGTGAGAAATAAAACATGGTCATATTTATGAATACAAGTCTACGATGAAGATGAAAACGAAGGTAACAATAAAATAGTGAAGAAAGTGACCTTTTTATAGCTAAGAAGATACTCACAATAGTTTTGCAAAGTAAAGAGGAAAGTTGTAATGGGAATGCAATAGATAAAAGTCATAAAACCTAGAGACTCAGTTAAAAGACTTTACAAAGAGAAGCTTCCTTGAAATTTCAGGCTAAAACATGTTTCTCTACTTGTTCATTTGTTGTATTCTTTCTTGTAATACTAAAAAAAAAAAAAAACGTGTAAGGTGTATGTGTGAATCTTGTTGTGTAATGTACGTAAGAACGGAAGGTGAAAGCCAGTAGATCTCTGTCGAAACATACTCTTGGTCGATCTTGGTTTGACAAAATCATAACTTATCGTTTCCACTTCGTTTTATGTTCCTTAAGACTCATTCTCTCTATGAGTGATTGAGTATTAATTATATGAATCCGTTTCGATATATGTAAATCAAAACCTAAAAGAAAGATAGATCCCAAACAAACAAACAAAAAACTTACTTGTGGAGAAAGATGTAATTAATCGTGGTTCTGATCTCACCAGGAAACTTGAGACACTTCGCTTTGTTAGAACCAAAAGTCGTCGTATCTCTGTCTTAAAGAATCTAATATATCTCTAATTAGATCATGTGTAACCAAAGGCAAAAGCTTCCAAGTTCTGTGAAAAAAGAAAATGATTGAGACTACTATGTTTGTGCTTCTTTATTTTTCCAACAACTTTTATAAGAATTAAGTAATAAAGTTTCTATTTTTTTGTTTTCTGAAATTTTAATAATTTATCGTTTTTCCAAAAAAGTAAAATTATATGTATATTTCAAATTGTTTCTAAGATTTAGAGTATACTATTATATTAATCAAAGAAAAAAATATCTTAACAAGTTTTAACATTCTCGAGTTTCATGTTGCTGCAACTAGACACGTAACTAGTCGCACACATGGCACCTTTTTCTTTGTCGCCTTCCAAATCATTAATTACATTTTTATTAATTTTTCATTTAATTTTTTATTTTCTTGTGTCATCACTCAGTCATCACCAACAATAATCAATTAAATTAATATTTACCGATACCAAAACCTGAATGGAAATTTTGAAGGATACAGAGAAGAAGAAGATTCAATTCGGAAAGAAGAAGCAGATCTGTATTTTTCTGTGGAAGTCCGATTGATCTGATCGGAGGTATTGTTGAGGGATATATACTGCAATTGCACCGGTGGTAATGGCTTCGGTTCCGCCTGAAAACGGCGTGGACGGAGATGACGAAAGAGAGGAAGAAGAGGAGGAGGAGGAGGAAGAGGAAGAAGAAGAAGAAAACGGAGATGAGGCTGAGGAGGAGCCACGCCTGAAATATCAGCGGATGGGTGGCAACGTACCTTCATTGCTATCTAATGACGCTGCTTCCTGCATCGCTGTTGCGGCGAGGATGATCGCGCTTGGTACTCACGACGGAACCGTTCATATCCTCGATTTCCTCGGGAATCAGGTGAGTTTTTCAATGATTTGATTTTTTTGGGAATTTCGAACAATTTAGGAGTTTGCGGCTCAATTTCATCATTTTATGAGTTTTAGTGTTTTAGTGGTATTCTTATGATGAACTGAGGTTGATAGATGGTACGTGCATTTCGTTAGGTTTCTTGGTTGGTGGTTGAATAGATTAGTTAGTTTGCTTTAGCTTATAGTTTGGTCAAAGTTCAAATTTTTTGCTTTATGATGCTTTGTTCAGGTTAAAGAATTTCGTGCCCACACTGCTCCGGTTAATGACCTAAACTTTGACACAGAGGGAGAGTTTATCGGAAGCTGTTCAGATGATGGCTCTGTCGTTATAAATAGTCTTTTCACTGATGATGAGAAGATGAAATTTGATTATCATCGCCCCATGAAGGCCATTTCCTTGGACCCAGATTACACTAAAAAGCAATCAAAGAGGTTTGTAGCTGGTGGCTTGGCGGGTCACTTGTATATGAACTCCAAGAAGTGGTTCGGTTTTAGAGACCAGGTTTGTGAGAATGTGGGTAAATTACGTTTTGGAATACAACTTATTAATTGTGAATTTGATAAGAGGCTCACTCTGTAGGTGCTGCATTCTGGGGAAGGTCCAATCCATTCTGTGAAATGGAGAGGAAGTCTCATCGCCTGGGCTAATGATGCTGGTGTTAAAGTTTATGATACAGCCAAAGATCAGCGTGTTACATTTATTGAAAGACCGCGGGGTAGCCCCAGGCCTGAGGCTTTGCTTCCCCACTTGGTTTGGCAGGTTAGCCTGGATAACTCATTGATTTGTTTACTTTCTTTAATTCATATGTAACAGCACTGATTTGAAGGGGTTATTTTTTTTATTGTTTACAGGATGACACTCTCCTTGTGATTGGTTGGGGAACATCAGTTAAAATTGCTTCAATCAAATCAGACCAGCAAAAACCTGGAACGTATAGGCAGATTCAGATGTCTAGTCTAAACCAAGTTGATATTGTGGCATCTTTCCAAACCAGCTATTATATTTCAGGGATTGCTCCCTTTGGTGATTCTCTTGTTATTCTTGCTTATATACCTGTTGAAGGAGATGGCGAGAAGGAATTTAGCACCACCACTACTCTATCGCGTCAGGTACTCTCTCCGTGGTGGTTTTGGTGTTGGATATGATAAATAGGGACATATTTTGGCATGCCTTTTGGGAGTTTGTTGAGTCTGATTCTAAGTATTGCAGGGAAATGCCCAGAGACCTGAAGTACGCATTGTATCATGGAATAATGATGAACTTACAATGGATGCTCTTCCTGTACATGGCTTTGAGCATTACAAGGCGAAAGACTATTCCCTTGCTCATGCTCCTTTCCCAGGTCAGAGTTTTGTTTGAAAGTAGTTTGTTTTCTAGGGGAAGGAAAGCCTACGTTTGAATACTTACTCGGAAAATTGATGCGAGTGTAGGTAGTAGCTACGCTGGGGGACAGTGGGCAGCTGGTGATGAACCACTATACTATGTTGTTTCTCCAAAGGATGTTGTGATTGCCAAACCTAGGTAGATTTTTGTGGTCACTGTTTCTTTTGTCCATGTTATTCTAGTGCTTTGTAAATGAACCTTGCGGTTGCTAACTTATGATTTTTTTTCTTGTTAGGGATGCTGAAGATCACATTAACTGGCTTTTGCAACATGGATTCCACGAGAAAGCCCTAGCAGCTGTTGAGGCTGGTGAAGGACGAACCGAATTAATTGATAAGGTACTTTTTCGAAAATATTTACTGAGTAAACCGTTTATTTGTCTTTGCATTATGGTTCATTCTCTTGCTTTCCAGTTTTCTCTACTAAAATGTGACGAAATGCATAGAAAAGTGTCATAATTTTGGATTCTTTTATATGCAATATTTCTTGAGATGGGATATAAAAACACACGTAATCTGGAAATACCCTTTTCATTTAAGCGAAGGATTCTCTGTTCAGATGTTTCATAAGCCTAGCAGATCTTGAAGTTCTCTTTTCTTTCTAGTGTTGGCGATTTTCAATTCTAACACAAGCGAGTTATCTAGGTGGGAGCTGGGTATCTTGATCATCTGATTGTGGAAAGAAAATATGCTGAAGCAGCATCTTTATGCCCCAAATTGTTAAGAGGATCTGCTTCAGCCTGGGAGAGGTTTTGACAAATTATTATCTCTTATCTGCAAAGTGTTTTATTTTTGGTTGTGTACTTATCTAACATCGTGTTTCTCTTTTCAGGTGGGTTTTCCATTTTGCTCAACTACGCCAGCTACCTGTTCTTGTTCCATATATGCCTACGGATAACCCAAGGCTTAAGGATACTGTGTATGAGGTTTGTATATATCAACAATTTTGTACAGATAGCACTTTTTTCGTCTTATTCCTTTGCAATTGTCTTTATTTCTCTATCCATCTGATATACTAAAAAACCAATAAAAGAGAATAGGATAGTTTTATTAAGGAAACCCGAAGGGATAAAAGATGCCTCATAAGAGTGTGTGTTTGCATATCATAATAGTGTGTTTTCCTTCAAATGAAAACACAACCTTGAGGTTTAAATATAAAATCTTTGTAAATCGTGGACGCAAAACCAAATGCAAAAAACAGAAATAAAAACTGCCTGCTCTGGCGTTTGCGTTTACCCTATGCAAAAAAAACTTCATTAAAAATAAAAATATTTTATTTTATACAAATATATTAGTCAAAAAAATTTCACTTGTAAACGCTAACTTGTGTTTGAAACAATAGGCAAAAGATTTATTTTGAAGTTTATTTCTTTATGATGCAGGTTGCTCTAGTTGCACTGGCAACCAACCCCTCATACCACAAGGAGCTTTTGTCAGCTGTTAAATCTTGGCCACGTTCAGTATATTCTGCTTTGACTGTTATCTCGGCAATAGAGCCTCAGCTGAACACATCTTCAATGACCGATGCCCTCAAAGAGGTCAGCATTGTCTGTCATGTTAAGTTGAGGTTTATTAACATTTACGGATTCAGAGTTGTTTTATTATTTCATGTATTAGGTGCTGGCAGAGCTGTATGTAATTGATGGACAGTATCAGAAGGCCTTCTCCCTATATGCTGATGTACGTGTGTACTTAGAAAGTATTTACCCCTGATCTTGTTCAGGCACGCTAGTCAGCTAAAATTCCATTTTCCTTTTTTTTTCCCAGCTTCTCAAACCAGAAGTGTTTGATTTCATTGAGAAATACAGCTTGCATGAGGCGATTCGTGGAAAGGTATTCAAGGGAGTTTTACCTCAGTTTAAGACTTTTGACACTATGTAGGCTTTTCCTGGACAATCCAAATTCCCTCATCATCCTTAATGTTAGCAGTTTAGGGGTTCATGAATTAATCAGATTTGAATCTTCCCTTTCTGGATTATCCTGAGCAAATATGGAGTTCCACAGCATATGATTTCCAATTTTGTGGTTATGGGATGGTGTAATGAGTAGATTTAGGGGATTCAGGCATATCTACTGCTACTATGTTCATAACTGTGTCATACAGACCTGTGAACTTTGTTTCCCATATCTACTTGTGTAGGTGGTCCAGTTAATGTTGCTTGATTGCAAGCGTGCCACTGCCTTATTTATCCAAAATAGGGATTTGATTCCTCCATCTGAAGTTGTTCCACAACTTCTGAAAGCTGGCAAAAAATGTGATTCAAGATTTTACTTGTACTTATATCTGCATGCATTATTTGAAGTCAGTCATGATACTGGGAAGGATTTTCATGATATGCAGGTATGTGTAGTTAACTCGATATATAAAATGATTTTCCTTTCTCTTTTGCTTAAATATTTTCTTAAAATATATACATGCTGCAGGTAGAACTATATGCAGAATACGATACTAAGATGCTGCTTCCGTTTCTACGTAGCAGTCAACATTACAAGTTAGAAAAGGTAGTCAACATCACAAGCTTACTGAAATATACTATCTCTGGGTTATATCATTTTGAACTTGATCTATGGCAACATCTCAGGCATATGAACTTTGTGTCAAGAAAGATTTTTTAAAAGAGCAAGTGTTTGTGCTGGGGAGGATGGGAAATGCAAAACAAGCTCTTGCAGTCATCATAAATAAACTGGGGGATATAGAAGAGGTAAATGTCTAAATACTCTGTGTTCAGTAGCTGGTCTTCTTTCCGCAATCATTGTACTCTCTAATTAATGTTTTTGACTGGTTATATATAAAAGAAGCTATGGTATTTAAATTTTATCGATCTTCTGCAGGCTGTGGAATTTGTGTCCATGCAGCATGATGATGATCTATGGGAAGAGCTGATTAAACAATGTCTAAACAAGCCCGAGATGGTAAAAACTGTGTATGCGAATCAAATCGCTACATAAACTTGCCTTGATCGTGGGAATCCTTGTAGTATTGTTTCTTAAATATTCTGTCTCTTTCCACAAATTTTAGGTGGGCTTGCTGTTGGAGCACACGGTTGGCAACCTAGATCCTCTTTACATTGTAAATATGGTCCCGAATGGCTTGGAAATACCTCGGTTAGTCTTAACTATTACCCCGCATTGCTGTTACTCTATTCTTGAGTTCATTCGATCATGTGTTCTTGCTAAAGTAAACATGGTCCCTCTTCTTTGTGATGCCAAACCTTTCGGTTTACCAAAAGCTATGTGTACACACAGAGCACTGGCAGAATCATATGGTTTCTGATCACTTTTTGCCAAAATAACGTTCTCCTCACTGTTTCTTCTGCTTTCAGATTAAGGGATCGATTGGTCAAAATCGTAACAGATTACAGAACTGAGACATCTCTTCGACATGGTTGCAATGATATTCTCAAGGTATAAATTTAGTGTCACCAATGTCGCTCTTATCACATATATCTGGAACAGACTCCAGGGAATTTGACGTGTGGGGGTTATTGTACAGACGGATATTGTTAATCTTCTGGTCAAGTGCTTCAACGAGGCTAGGCGCGGGGTCTGCCTAAGCAACGAAGAAGATGATTCCCGTGCGAAGAGAGAAGACACTAATCGCTCATTCTCGCAGAGAATGGTAGTAGATAAATCTTTGAGCATAAAGATGACAGAGGTGAAGTCGAAGACACGGGGGGATACACGGTGTTGTATGTGCTTCGACCCGGTCTCGATAAGAGGAGACACCGTGGTGGTCTTCTTCTGCTGTCATGCTTACCACATGACGTGCCTCATGGATGCTGCCTTCAGCAGCAGCAATAACAAGACGACCAAAGGTGCGTCGGGGTATGAATACAGCTACGATAACGGTGTGGATGAAGAGGATGAGGATGAGGAAGAAGATGAAGATGGTGACGGAGACAGATCTGGGCGGTCGCGTTTACGGTGCATATTATGTACTACTGCCGCCGCAGCGTCCGCTCGGTAGCGACCCCTTTTGTGCATATGTTTGTGAAGTATTTTTGGTGTGCTTCGAAAATTATAATTATTTACCTGAAGAAGAAAATGTTCATTGTTTGTTCTGTAGTTGTCTAAATTATAGCAAAAAGAGAAAGGCGAGAGATAAAGAAAACAAATGATATGTGTGACAGAATTTGTGCCTTTGTATTTTTCCCGATGAGTGGCAAAGTGTTACGATTGAAGTGACTGAGTTTTTACAAAGCCCAAGTTTGTTTTCTCTCTTACTCTTTACGTTTGGTTTCTTTGATCCTGTCATCTTTTTTTTATTTGTTTTAGTCGGCGATCATCTTTTTCTGGATGTTTTAGTTCTTGATAACTACTTAACCATCCTACGATCCTGTGTGTACACTTATTTTTTATATAGATTGTGAAACCAATATTTTAAAAGTTTGATAGACCCAAGGCATTTCCAGCTAAGGTATAAATTCACAGCAACACAAGCAAAAGCCAAACTTTCTCGCTCATTCCAACCAGACAGATACAGAAATAAAGTGTGGAATCCACCAAAGAGATGTAGTAACATACAAAGCCTCAATGTTATAGTTTGAACAAAACATTCCCTTTTTAGTTTCTGACAAATACAAGATAAGCTTCAACAACGAATTCAAAAAAACATTGTAATACTATATAACAATGAAAACGTAAACTAGAATCAACCACCATGATATATCATTTGTTTAGAATGGCCTAAAATAAGGGTAGAAAAGGTTTCCGTCGGGTGAAGTAAAAAACAAAAAGAATGGAATAGTAGCCACCACATGATTTTGAGGTGTTTATAAGAGAGATGACCTCTAAGATGCGACTGGTTTTGAAGTGGCCTTCTTAATGGCTTCCGCATAGGTCGTGTGTTGGTAAGTTAAGGTAGACTCAAGTAAGTCCCAAAGCGACGTCTTCGGATTCCATCCTAATTATTTGTCCACACCAATTATTAGTTAGAAAACAACTGGTTATGTTAGAAGAGACAAAGCGGACAAGAAAAGAGGAAATTACCAAGTTGACGGTTGATGATGGTCATGTCTGGGATCCTCTTGTCGCTGTCGTCATAACCTTCTCCATAAAATTCTTTGGAGCTCACGTCTATCGTTGGACTCTCGATAGCTGTCTCTCCACTCACTTTTGAGTAGACCTGTCCATTATTTGTTTTGCAACATTTGAGTGAGCTATGTACATCGAAACTCAATTAAGAGTTATTCGTGACCATTTTTTCTCACCTCAGTCATCATTTCAGCAAGTTGTCTTACTGTCACTTCATTGTTTGGGTTGCCTACATTGAAGATATGCCCATTGGCTCGCTCTGGGTTTTCCTGTCAAAATTCCCACAAGCAAATTCATATGCAACTTCTTTAATAGCATTACAACTAACGAAATCAGTAATGAATGAACTCACAATCATCAAAAGGACAGCTTCAATAGCATCTTTGATGTAGATGAAGGTTCTCTGTGATTCTCCACCATCCACAAGCTTGAGAGGCTCCCGTCGCAGAAGGTTCTGAAAAAACCCCAAAATGTTTTATTAAAAATAAGCTGCAGCCACAAAAAAAACTCTGATTATTGGAATGAGTCGGTATACTTACGTTACTGAAGCACGCTAGGACCCGAGGGACACCCTCGCTAGGACCATCAATGCCAGGGATGAAATCCATCCTAGGTCCAATCCAGTTAAACGGTCTTACAATGGTGAACTCGAGTCCGTTCTCAGCACCCTCAGCTGCAACCACAAACAAGTAAAGTGAGAATGGTTTTGTGTCTAGATACATCTAATTATCTTATCATGTAAACAAAACTGCATACCGTATACAAGTCTCTCAATCAGTTGCTTTGCACAAGCATATGACCACCTCTGCTTCTCAATAGAACCAAATATGCAAGGGGATACATCTTCTTTGAGTACATAAAATTCTGGATCCTGTAGAAAACGAGACGAGCATCATTTGTGAGTTTTGAAGAAATAACAGATACAGAGACAAAAGCGTTACAAAACGAACTAACTTTTACTTGACATAAGAAAGTTAAGCAAAAATAAAAAAACAAAGACTCTCATGAAGTAGTTGGGGATTAAAGCCATACTCAGGTAATTGCAGAATAAACTACATTTTCTCGATATTTCAAACATTAATAAAGTGGATAGTGATAGGCTCAGAACAAGTTTACTTTACTCTCTGTATCAGAAAACGATGTACTAACAACAATAGAATATAAAATTTCTGTATCCATCTTAAGCGAGTGTGCCAATGTACAAAAATAAACACAGTTTCCTGATCAACTAGACAGCGACATTCAGCAGAAAGTGATGCTTAAGACAATGACATGATCAGAGTGGAGAAGAGAAAAAGCCTGACCTGACGCAGAGGATGATCCTTTGGAAGAAAGCTTCCTATAGTTTTTCCATACACTTCACAAGTGGAAAAGTGAATCAGACGCTTGTTGTTCTCTGAGCAGTACTTAACCTACATTCCCGAAACCAATGACCACTCGACGTCACAACTAATATCCGTATCACATAATAATATTCCTCAAATTTAAAAATTTGATCCACTAAACCCAAAAAAAAAAAAAAACTGCAAAAGCATTAAAATGGACGAGAACACCAAAGAATATACATACCACAGGGAGAGCATCGATGAAATTGCTGTAGATAGTGTCAAGAGGACGCGTATTGTAATCTGCTGGAGTACAGATCGCAGCCAGATTTATCGTCTGCAAAGCAAAACAACAAGAGATTAAAGAAGACATTCACAATTCAAAATTCAATTTCCCATAACAGATCAGATCTGAGTATGTAATCATCAAAACCAGCAAACGCACTTTGAATTTCCCATAACAGATCAGATCTGAGTATGTAATCAACAATTCAAAATTCAATTTCCCATAACTTTGAATTTCCCAACAGATTTCAAATTATATCGCATAAGCTTTAATAAATTGCTAAAGAAGAGCTTCACATTCACATTAATCAGATTACTGAGAATAGAGGAAGAACATATACCAGATCTGCCATCTTGATCAGTCCTTCGAGTCTAGAATCATGCTTAATGTTGATACGATGAAACTGGATCCGGCCAGCCCATTCAACGGTATCAGGCTCAAGCAAGTGCTTGATCTTATCATTATAAACATCAAGCGCAAGCACCTTGTGAGGAGTCTCCGTCATGAGCTTCTCGCATAGATGAGAGCCAATGAAACCTCCGGCACCGATCATGCATATCGTAATCGGCTTAATCGGCCTACCGTCCAGATCCAATCTTCCGGCTCCATTCGCCATGTTTATTGTGTCGGTGAAGAAAAAACCAGAATACGCGTGATCTCTCTCTCTCTCTCTCTCTCTCTCACACGCTACAGAGATAACAATGCAATCAATGGGTGGAAGAGAGATTTGTGGGGATGTGAGAAACAAAGAAAAAAAAGAAATGAGAGATGGATATTTAAAGGCATGTGGTGGGACTGGCAGTGATCAAGGCATATATGTAATTATGTTCCTTCCTTACTCTCACCGCCTGCACATTAGGACTATACTCGCCCCACGTGAATTTTATGTGTCTGTTATGTGTCATATTCTCTTCTTATCAATTATTATGAATCTGATTGTTCACGTGAAATCAATTTTCAAAACTACTCCATATAAGATTAGAGCTAACTATTTTGGATTATTGACTTGTGCGTATGAACTTTTGTTACATAATTTAAGGTATGTGTGTTGCTTTTTATCTCAAACTAATTGTTTTCATATTCGTCGTCTTGTTTGATTGGTGCTTATCCGTCGGTGGCTCTAGTGTGAGATAAAAAGTCAAAAAAATGGGAAAACGAGAGAAGTGGTGGGTGGTAAGTAAGAATTAAATTAGTGGTACATCAGTGATAAAATTACAGTAATAAATAAGATTACAAAGTCCAACCACAATGGAGTGACCTGCTAGTAGAAGCTACAAGAAGCGAGCAAAAAGATGGACAAGTAAGGTTACTTGAAACAGGTTATAACTTCTTTTCAAACTCTCCGAACCGCTCTCTCTCCACTGTCCAGTGTTTATAACGTCTTTGCTTCGTCCCCCTCTTGACGCTGAAACGTTCACCTCCAGGGAACCTGCTAAGCAATTTCATTATCTGCAATCTGCATCATACTCCAATGTAGGCTATGCTATATAAACCAAATCGTAAACCGTTGATTTCTTTGCCGTAAAATAGATAACACACTCACAGTCGTATTCTGCCCAACCAATTCTTTGGTGAATTAGATCGTAGACCACCACTTTGTCCTTCAGAACCAAATCTGCAAAGAAATCCAGCAGGCGTCCATTGAGAAAGTAGTTGCACTGTTTCATTTTCACTTGATACAAAAAATCGAGTTGTTACCGCCAAGAATTGTTATACGACGATGCGACATTCTCTGGAAACCAATGCACCATATTGAACTTCCTGACTGATGATAGCAAAAGAAAACATATCAAGTTTTTCTTGGCACTAATAGATAATGTTTAGCCAACGGTTGAAAATAAATACAAGAGACCTATCTATAGATTAACTAACAGTCTTAAGTGAATATAAGTACTTAGATTACATTATACTAAATAACCAATCATGACAGTCCCAACACCTTAAATTTTCCATTTAGTTTGTCTACAAAGCTGTGATAAACAATTTTTCCATTTTCCATTTCTTATGATTCTCAACTCCAACCAAATGCCAAACAAACCCCTAAAAAATCCACACCCAAAAACAATACGCGTAGACATCCTTATAAACCCAGCCCTTACTAACTGCTCTCTCAAAAACTCCTAACAGCTCTAATCTGCTAGATTCAGTCTTACGCTCCATACAGTAGACCTATAACTAAAAGTTGAACAGCTACACTTTTCAAAGCTTATCATTGACACACTACAAGACAACATATGAAGTAGTGTAAGTGTATGAATATGCTTACACTAGAAAAAATCTGAAGATACCCACGCGGTCTTAAGACCATTGATGCACCACCAGCAAAGCTCAAACTAACTTCGGGAAAGACATCAACGTCACTGTAAAGTAGATTCAAATATTTTTAGCACTTAAGCATGAAAGATAACAGCTTTTTATATATACATACACATGAGAGGAACATTACCCAGCTGTGATATCAAAGCACTGGTAACTCTCATAGGTAATGGGACGCCCGTATTGCGAAACAGCATTTGCAATCTGCAGGTTGAACGATTTATAAATCTTCTTTCTTGTAAGGTATAATAACTTATATCGTCGAAATTGGATTGTAATCTCATTTTTAGATGTAACAATTTAGGACAGATACTTCAACAATGGCAAAAACTAGACAGAATATGGCATATAACGGTTTGGTGATTGGAAAACGTGAAGGTGAACTGATGAAGGAAAAACACTCACAGCTTGGATAAATGGACTATAAGCTTCGTCAGGAAGATAAGCAAGAGTCGTCCCTGTATCAATTATCGTCCCATCACCAGTGGCTATTGTGAATACAGATGGATCAATCGGTAAGATCTGACCGTTCACAGCAATGCTCTGCAGGTTCACATTATAATGTGGCCTGAAATTTTTTTGCAGTATATTATCTGAATCAAGACGTGGGTTTATATATTTTAGTTTTCCTATCCCAAGATAAACGAGCTGCATTTTCTTTCCATAGGGTCAGATACAAAATATCTATTTCTGGATCATATGGTTCCTACAGCAGAATAAGATAGCAAAAGTTGTAACAAATCTCGTATTTATATCTGTGTAATGACTTTCATAATCATCAGTTAATCCCTGGATCTACCTCCTTTTCTTAAGTAACAATTTCTGGGAATTCTACTCTAAACACAGAAGTCTGTTCATATGTTAAAGTATCCACAAGGTTTAAATAGTGCTTTTATTTACGTAATATGATTAGAGTTGAGGTGTATAATAGAAAGATTAAGAACTCACTGTGATGGAACAAGAGGGGTATACACAGTATCTGGCCTCTTAATTTGACCTAAAACCATTATACCTCCACCGCTTTTATCCCCCTTCAGACAGTGAGAGAATACTCGTGGGGCAAGTCCTTGCACAGCAAGCTGTGAAATTACAGATAAACTCCCTTGTCCTAACCCAAAGATGCCATCTACTGCTCTCCTAGGCCTCTGTAAATCTCCGGTTTGTAAATTGCTACACCTGTTAGTCAATATTGAAGACAAGCATCACATATTTCGAAAGTTGAACCACTACAGAAAGATGATTTGGAAGTTAGATCATATTGAACTTCCTGAGTCGATGTTACTTGGATAAAAAACTAATGAATGTTTTTTGAAAATACAGAAATATTTTTTCTCATTTGGCCAACATTTTTCTCCCCCAAGATGCTGTCTCGAGTCCAAAGACCTAGTGTGGTTATCATACATGCAGTCATCACTTAAGTTTTCAGAGAAGGCAATGCACCATATTCTCTAAGGAAATCATCATTATCGAAAGGGGGGATTTAAAATGCAAGATAAGAAATATGAGATATGCATCGATATATACACAGTTCTTTTGCTGCTAGCTTACCCGAAGACAAAGGGAGCAGAGGAATTTATAGCCAATGTACTGGTGATAACAGTATCAAAGGACATGAAATCTGAGATGTAGTAACCAGAAGTGCCACTTCCATCACCATACTTAAACGAATAGGAGCAAAGATTGTTGGGAGAACAGCCCGATTCTGTCTGGAAATTTGAGTAACATCTCCTGTCTGAACATGAAACTAATGAAGCTGAAGATGAAACTCCAGGATCAAAGAAACTTAGCTGAATCTGGAAACCCAAAAAAAAAAAAAAAAGAGAGGCAAAACAAATAGTTATATAAATGTACCTCGTCACAAAAATTAAGCCAAGCCAATGGGTTAGAATGCTATAAAGAAAAGTTAGAAAAATTTATACTTGTAGTTCACTGGTCTTGGGGCAGCCGTTGCAGGAAGTGCAGCTAACCCATAAAACATCACTTCCAGTGTCAATTTGAACATTGAATTCTCTTGGGGGTGTTCCAAGTTTAACCTTTGTGTAGTAAAGCCTGTCATTAAAGGAAATATGACAAGAAGATTCTAAAATAGGAATGGAAAAGAGTGAAGAGATAGAATCAAAGATATTCTAAATCCAAATTGAACACATATTCTAGAATGCTGCTAACTTAGAAGCGCTCGGTCTTCACAAGCCAAAGCAAAGTTCATCTATTTATAATTCCATTTGATTCAACCAGGTTTGATGAAGAATGCATCGAATCTTAAAGACAGAATCGAATCTCATTACTCAGCCTACCCAGAAATAAATTAGTTTGGAAAAAAGTTTTCAAATCCAAGTCCGGTGAATGTACTACGGCTCGAAAAAAAGGGATTTTTATCTTTGGAAACCAAAAAAAGAAGAAAAATTCGAAAATTGAAATCGAAAAAGTGCATAAGTAAATGGGTAACAGCAGTAGTACCCTACGAGAAACGGATCGGAGGCTCCATCAACCGGAAAATTAACAACTCCGCCGACGGGAGACTGCAATAACCTTCCATGGCGAGCTGAATCGAAAGCCCTGAGCTCAGTCAGACCAAGTTCATGGTTCGGCGGTATCAATCTCTCCAGCTTGAGAACCGCGTCGGAGCCACATACTACCAAGGTTGTTGCAGCATGTAAAAGCACGGCAGCGATGATTACTCCAGTAGGAGAATCCACCGCCATTTCTCGAGTTCGAACTTTCTCTTCCTGGAGAGAGAGAGAGAGAGAAAGCCGCCAATTGAAACGTCTGATATATTCTGATGACAGTACTAAAGTTTTGCACATTTTGGTGATTAATTTAATTAAATATGGAATGAACATTTCCATAAATTATCCTTATATGCTTAGTCATTTATTTTAAAATTTGGCAATTTTGGTAATTATGATTTGTGAAGTTCATTTTTTTTTTATGGTTGTTGGATAAAAATTACTGAGTAGTGCGAGTACTACTAGATAGGCTGATGTAATGTGTGAATGCTCCACCTATTATATAATAGGTGACCTATATGACGCATCTAAGTACGGATGTAACTTTCATTTTTCGTTGACCGATTTAGCCAAAATTCACCACCTCACTCGAAGTCTACGACAGCGTCTTTGTTTCGAACCTAAACTATATGAACTTCTCTACGAAGAACCAGATGTCTGGCTTTGTTTTGTTTCCAACTTAACTCCAATTTTATAAGAAATTTTGTTTTTGGTCATTTAATTCTCATATGAGTATGATCTCTATTAGCCTAAATATCGAACACCAATATAAATTATCTCTATTGCTTTGAAAGTGCCGATAACACCAAACGAATCAAACTGAAAAAAACGAAAGATAAGAGATAGTTTATTGTCTTCTGTGTGCCCTTCTGAAAGTTAATTCTTCAACATCCTTCATACGAGTAATGGAGGTGCACTAGTCTTTTGAGATGGTCTTCGATTTAAGCAGCAATCTAGACATGCGATGGAACCAAAAAGACCCTCAGATGTAATCTTTGCATACGCAGAACTATATCAGGAAGGTGCTTCAAATAAACTTTTGTAACTCTCCACTATGTAACATTCCAGGCAAAGCTGAAATATTTTCTACACTGAACATTTTTCTGCTCATGCTGTAGAATTTCTGATTATTGTAGGCGTAAAAGGGAATAGGATTTAAATGGTTTAAGAGAGAGCAGTTTGGTTACCTCTCATTGATCTTCCAAGAGAAGTGAGGTGCAAGAGAGAAGTTGAGCTACTTCCTCTGGAGTTGCTGTTCCAAAACCTTGCCATCTTATTCTCCCGGATTTGTCGAGTAGCAGAATATACCTGAGACATAAACAAGTATGTGCAACAGAGATATCAGAAAGGTTATGTGAATCCTATTTCTTAACTTGATGAGGTGGAGGGATTTTCTGTACCCGGTGAGAAGGTTTAAAACTTTAATTTGTTTACGGAAGTGATAATGGTCCCCAAATGCGTAAACAGCCTGCCTCTGGAGGACATTGTTCTCACTGTTGTTAGGTTTTTGCAAGACCCGGAGAAGTATTTTTTTTATGGGGGCCAAGCCCAGGAGCCATTTGTCTATAAATGATACCTATAATACAAGGGAACAAGTTTTCCTGAAGAGAATGGGAGAAAAAAACAGCAGCCAAAAAAAGCACTTGTGCAGGTTTTAAAATCTAATCTAAGTGTGAATAGCACAAAACGATTCAGAATCAGTACCTCAAACAACTGAAGATCTTCCCTGCTGCCAAACGATTCAAGAAATGGTTTGCTCCACGAGCTGATCATTTCCTGTCAGATAAAGCAATGACATCTCAGTATCAACAATAAGACAAGCTGTATATATAAGGTCATACTTATCAACAAGTGGTTCACCACTTAAAAACACTGTATCATTTTCAACCATTGCTTACCACGCTATACAACCACTACATCAGTTAGCTACAGATCTCTTCAAAAATGCTAACCAAACATTTAACGAAAACGAGGTGGGATTTTCTGTACCTGAGAGCTTGCTCTGAAAGACAGGCACACCAATGATACTTTTGGAACAGCCAAATCCTCTGTGTTGACCTCATTGCTGTTGGGAGTAATAGGCAACGTCAGGCTTTCTCCATTAGAGAAAGTCACTGCTAATGCCGGAAATTTCATGGCTGAAACAGCAGGAATTATAGTCTTATTTGCAGCTGCTATCTGCAAAAACACCAGTTGACAGTTGAGGAATTTCATAAAGCTAATATAAGGTCCTAACAGGCTACAGTCTCTAAATCGTGCATAGCCAAGGACAAAGAAAATCGGAAACTGAGTTCTAATCAAAGCGAGCCCAAATGACATGTACGATATAATGTATAGCTAATGAAATAAATCCACCCATTAAAAATGGAACATGTGGCTGCTGCGAGAACACAAAATCTGGGTACTTTGATTGTGGCTCCTACCAAAGTACCAATAAGACACAGATTGAAAGAAGTTGCATCATTATACCTTACCGCCATGTTCCTTGAATTCTTTCATATCAGCAAAGTATCCCCGATTCATCTCATCATTACTGCCCTAAATCACATCATACTCCACTAATTAACTTCTCATTGAGACAATATAGCTCGAAACTGAGATCAAATCAGAGCTAGACCGATCAACACGAACTTCAATGGTGAGAATCTGAATAGGAGTAAAACCCTAAAAAGAATCGAATCTAAAAAAGGGAAGCTTACAGTCTAGCACGTTCATCCGCAATTGCTTTCTTGTTCCCGAACTGGCCAAAGCCAAGCCAAAACAGCATCGACAGATAACAGTCAGTCAACGTTTCTCCGATAAGCGAAATTGATAATTGCTGAATAATACCTTATAAAAATCGAGGAAAGAGCGGGTGGTTGATTGAAGAGCTGGCATTTGCGAAGGGAGAGAGTCATGATTCTCGTAGCGAGAGGAGATGAAGAGCCCTTGATGTTGGTTTCGATACGAGAGAGCAGAGACTGATCTATGCTTCAGCAATCGATTCAAAGTCGTCGCCATTTTTTACAAGAGCTTAAACCCTATTTGGTTGTTAAAGCAGCTTGAGAAAATGAGTTGTAAAAAAAAATATTGAAAACGAGTTCTAAAATCCTGAACCAAATATTTTTGTGGCTCAGACGATCAAACCGAGTTTCCGATCCGGTTTAGCCATATCCCCAACCCCAAAGCCCCCAAGTTTGGGCTTTCGTTCGTATCTAGGAAATATTTCTTTGGGTTTCCAAGATTCCAAATTTCAAATGCTCATATTCCAGATTCCAGATCCGAATTGATAATTGTGTGATTTATCAATTTTCTAAATATTTATTTTATCGGCACAAATCTTATATATTAAAAAAAAATTGAAAATGTTCTAATTCATTATCGTAATAGTTAAGTATATTCTTATAATTTTAATGAATCTACTTAACTAAATTTTTCCAATTAGATTTACAGATATATGTGACATATAAAAGTTATTTATATTTTTAACATTTATTCACTAATCTTAAATGTGTATTTTCTATCTAATATTTGTTATGATATATATATATATATACACGATAGATTTTTTTATAGTTTTGAATTAATCAATATAGAAAAAAATTTAGAAAAAGAAAGCAGATAGCTACGTAATATAATTAAAACATTAAAATTATAAGAATATGTATTAAATTGATATAATTAAAAAACTAAAGTTAGTGACATTAAATGACCAAAACAGGTTTTAAACTTTAGTAATGGCGATAACAACTCACTTGTTGCTTTGCATGTTTTATTTATTTATACATCCGCAAACAACTTATACGTATTGGCATCCATAATAATCTGTCTAACCGCGGCGACCATAGCAGCCACCCCTAAAATAGAAAAAACCACGGCGATCAAAGTGTTGATCCAAAATATGAAACTCTTCTTAGATGGCTTGAACGTGAAGTTGAAAAACACTACAGGTAGAACAAAGTCCAGAGGTATAAAACCGAAAGCACCTAACAAGGAGTTTACATCTCCAAAAAACGGAAGCATTGCCGCCACGATTGTAGCCACCATGACGAAGAGCGAACGCGCAACTAATCGAGGGATGACATTGCGGATAGAGAACTCTTTCTTTGTTGGATCACTGATTACACTTTCTAATATATCGTTTATAGGCTGTAGGTATACCTGCACAACTCAAAATTAATTAGTAACGTTACATGTAGAATCATGATTATGTAGACTTTATTGTGTAATATAATTACCACAGCAACAGCCGAAAGTTGAAGAACGGTGAAGAGGTTGATGAGAAAAATAAACCAAGTAGGAACCAAGTAATGGTCTGTCTCGGTATTTAAGAAATTAGCGAAGATAAGTCCATTGGCTTTATTACCAAACGCCCAATACCCTGTTATTGCTACAGTGAAGTATGTCACTATTACTACAATGTAACACATACACAATCCTTTCAACATTTTTTCTTTTACTGGCGCTGCTATTGTTGCCTGTATTGCAAAGAAGATAAGATTCATATATCAAAATTAATACTCTATATGACATCTTTGGGGCTAAGCTATTTTGTTTTTGATAAACAAAAGTGGTGTTCTACTTAGAAAGAAACCAAGAAATGAAAATGAAACCTGAATTTCGGGTATAATGCCATTGCCGAATGTAGTGGCAATAATAGACATAGCATTAAAGATTCCAAACACTCTAGTTTCTTGGTCACCAACTATTGTATAATCCTTCTCTGGTGCATCTGATGATTTTCCTGATATATATATATATATATATATATATATATATATATTTTTTTTTTTTTTTTTTAAGTATTGGATTATATATCCATCTTAATAACTTAGCTTTAAGATTTAAGAGTCGTAAGAGGATTAGTAAAGAAAGAAGAGTACCAATGTAGAGGGAGGCAGCAGAGGCTGAAGCACTGTAGAGAAGGCATAGGAGGAGGGAGAAGAAGTTGATGTGTCGTAGAGAATGAAATGATGGGATTTGTGCCAAAACCAAAAGTAGAGCTCCAAAAATAATCACAAACTCAAAGAGTTTCATTCCACCATTTGGCTGCATTACCAAATACATTGCCTTAAGGCTTTGACCTCCAAGGAGCGCAGTGGCAATAACCACACCATAGCACACCGCCATTTGTATTGGTCCTACGTAGTACCTCCCCCATTTCGGACCTTTATTAAACACACCCCAAGATTTGTTAAGACTTAAGAGTGGTTAAATTTTATTTTGTTATTACATAAGTGAAAAATAAAAATAGTTAAAATTGTATATGAACACGAAAACCGGCCAAAAATCCTTCAAATTAGTAGTGTATCCTACTGATAACTAAAATAAAAATATGACCAAATCGATGTATGATAGATTTAGTTTCATATTAATTACTAAAACCGAATATCCAATCGTAGAAATAAATTTACATTTTAGGGATTTGTTTCGAAAGAAATTGCAACTTCAGCAACAGTGAAACAAGACAGGAAAAAAAAAATGACAGACAGCTAATGACTAACGTAAGTCGTATAAAAGTTGAATCTAAAAACTTGATATGAGCACGTGACCGAGACATAATCATTGATATCAGTGGAATGGTCAACTCTTCGACCCAAGTCCCTATAAATTCGCAAGAACCAGCCCATATGATAAAGCAGTATATAATATGAAGAAATTCATATAACTCGTTTTTTTTTCTTATGTTTGAAAATCAAAATTGACACTAAACAAATGAGATTTTTTTGAGACTTAACTTTAGTTGCAGAATAAGCGTGTCCACACAAATTTCGAAGTTTTCTAAGCCACTGAATAATTGTGTGGATAAAATAATTGGAGTGGTGTATCAATGATTCGACATCATGTAGAAGTTCATATAGACACGTATGTCTGTAACTACATGTCAAATTTGAAATCGAAGATAAAGATGAATAATAGGAAAGGTCAAAAAGAGAAAATACCGAGGATGTGGTGGGCCATGTCACGGAACCGGAGGTAACGGTGGCCGTGTGAAGCATGATGTTGGAGGGTAAGAGAAAGAAGTGTGTAAGAGTAAAAAGTCACGGCTGCTCCTCCCACCAGACATGATATTCCGGCGACCCATCCTAAGAACTTGAAAGCATAGGGTAGACTCAGTAGCGCCGGCGCCACTATCGACGTTGTCAAGTGGAATCCGCAGTGCCACCATGTCCCTAGTTTCCAACAACAATAATATATTCGTTATTGTATATATATGATGTGATCTATATAACGTGGATCTAATTATAAAGTTGCATAACATATATGATACGTACCTTTGGATTTAAGGACGAAGAGAGCACCAGCATCAACTTCTTCCCCTGTTTTTTCTCTATCTCTTGATCCCTCTTGTTCACCCATCTCTTTATCTTTCCCTCTCTCCACTTGATTGTATGCTTTACTCACTTTATAAGTCCAACAAACAGTTTCTGTCGTATCATTTTATATAATAATAATGTCCAAAACTAGTCTCTATCATATTTTTAAAAAACCACGACAAAATCACAAGAAGGTTATGAGGATATCAATGACAAAACAAGCCAGCCTACATATTCTATGTTGAGAATTGAGATCATTTGGTATCCACGTCATAATAAAGCGCATATTTGAGGTCAATGAGATCATTTGCGCTAAAATTCAAAAATAGTAACTCTAGCCAAAAGCGTCTGTAGTCCAACGGTTAGGATAATTGCCTTCCAAGCAATAGACCCGGGTTCGACTCCCGGCAGACGCACTCCCTATTTAAATATTTGAGAGAATTTTCAGAACTAATTGGAAGTTTTTTAGAACACGACAAGTTGCTGACTTGTGGGGTTCGAACCCACGCTTCATGATCAGATTTATTTAAATGTAGAGTATATTTTCATAATAAACATGTTTCTCCAATACAAGAATGAATAATCAACGTGTGGTCTACAAATATTCCACACTTAGTCAATAACTCTACCAATGTTTTTGCATATATTACTACTATATAACAATCAGTCTTGTTGGGCTACGGACTACCTCCAAAGTACGTAAAACGAGGAACTACATAAGTAATTCATACTCTATGGAGCATGCACATGGACACGATTCTTTTACAGTCCATTTTAGATAAATGCATACGTTTCTACTACTTGCTAATCTTCCCGTATAATATATAGGTCCTTACAGTTGAAATTGGCAGCAAAATAAAGGGTAATTAGATAAATTGTAACCATCAGACACTATGGATCAACAAATACAAATTTCGTTTTCTTCTACGAATTTACATTTTCATTTGTATGGTGTTGGTTACTACGAAGAAGTGTACGATGTTGATGATGATGATGATGGTGACCAAGGAGTCATATCCATGGGATAACTCCCAAGCACCCGCAAGAACGATGTAAACTCTTGAACCTCGGCTAGCGCGTTCTGAGCACGGGCCTCCGCCATCGACGCTTCGAAGTCAACGTAGAACATGTACTCGAAATGCTTCGCCGTCCCAACGTTTGCATCATCGACAAGCCTGATCGGACGGTTATGATTCGGTCTCGATTCGATCTTGGTCAAGCTAATGTCCTTGAAGGCAAAAGCCGAGAGTACCTTGAAGAGCACGCTCGTGCCTTTCTCGTGAGCAAAGACGATGCTAGTTTTGAACGGCCGATCTGTTCTAGGTATGATTGGCTCACGCGCCAGCATCACGAAGCGCGTCACGTTACTCGCGTCGTCTTGGATCCCGTCTTCTAAAATCTCCAAACCGTAAATCTCAGCGGCGCGTGCGCTCGCGATTGCGGCTGTGTCACGGAGGTTGTTAGCGGCGATGAACTCAGCGGCTCCTGCGGTGTCGTCAACGGCTTCACGTGCGACATTGAGTCCGAGCTTTGTAAGCGTGTGCTCGCACTGAGCGAGACCTTGAGGGTGTGAGATCACACGTGTGAGGAACTCTTTGCGGACGCCGGGAAGAGCTAATAGACAGTGATGAACAGGGAGCTGGACTTCGCCGACAATGTGAAGACGATGACGAAGAAGAAGATCGTAATTCCGGTGAATAGAACCGCCGAGAGAGTTTTCCACCGGTAAAACAGCACGATCTGAGATCCAAAGCTCCACTGCTTGAAACGCTACCTCAAATTGATCGCAAGGTATAGCTTGACAATTAGGATAAGCTTTACCGGCGGCTGCTTCAGAGTAAGCGCCGGGAACGCCTTGATAGGCTACACGTAGATTAGATCCGTGGATCGGAGGCGGTGAGAGATCCGTCATGCTAAGAGGCTTCTGTTGATGATGACGATGCTGCGGGACCAACGGACTGCTATCAGATTTCTCAATCGGAACTAGATTCATTCGTGTGGCGCTGTGATGGCCGTTAACGGCAGGGATACGATCAACTCCGCCGGAATCTGGAGGCACCGGTAAAGATTCAGATTGCTCTTGAGAAATAACCTTGCTTGTTAGAATAGCGCAGGAGCTCTGCCATTCAGAACGACCAGATCGCGCCATTCGTGCAGTCGCCGGCGCCGGCTGGCTAGCTCCTAACATTGGCTTCAGATTGTGGGGAGAAGAAGAGGATACAGCTTTCATTTCTAAGCAATGGCGTCTATGAATTGGAACTTCAAGCTCATGTTTTTCTTGGTCGTTGTTCGTTTCTGTGGTCAATTCTTCACCTACCACAACCACCTCACAAGTCACAAGTCACAGTTGAATAAACCATACCGGTAGTTGACAGAAAGTCAAACCGACCAATCCGGTTTAGTTTATCTGGTTTGTTGAACCGAAATCCCTTTAGAGAGTGGTTAACTTGTCAATGAAACATTCATGTGAAACTTTGGATCAAAGTAGAGAAAAGAAGTGTGGTGATGAATTCCATGTGTCTTAGGGTCCGAGAGAAAAAGTATTATCAGGTGCCGGTAGCTCAGTAGCTGAACCCAGTACACGTGAAACGATTAGGCAATGCCTTCTAACCTAATGCAGCTGTGAGAATCTATGGTCCAAATGGGCAGATGTTTCAATTAATTGACGAGTGTCAAAAGGAGGGTAACGAGGCAACAGACCTGCCGAAATAAGATTCATGCTCACTTTTCTTGGACGTTTCTCTAGTTTCTAGTATATTTTCTCGTCCACGTTTTGTGGAAATTCAGACGATGGTCTTGCATGCCTTTAACAGAATAAATTTGTAATTGATTCATTCAATTTAATGGTCTTGATGACATATCCAAATATGTTAGAAATCAAAATACAAGTGCTTACCTTTTTTTTTTTTGGTCACGTACAAGTGCTTACCTTGCATGTATTTTTAAACCAAAAAACATCTGGAGAGAGAGGCTCGACGACGTCAATTTCGACCAGAACTTAAGAAAAGCATGATCCAAATTCGCCCAAAGATGGGCTTGAACATGGACCCAATTAGATTCCAAAAATGAGGGGCTTTTTAGTAATTTGGTTGAAAGTTCCAAAGCGCGGGAAAACAAAATAAATAAATAAATTATTCTCTCTATCTACAGTCTTTTCACTCACTTTCTCCAGCATCCACGAAGCCCTACACTAGTAAAAGCCCTTTTGTTGACGGACCCTAATTTCGTCTCAGAACTAATTCACCTTCGAAGCTTCTCCAGGAATCAAGCTCCTATGCAGGATTCTCCCTGTCCCGCGTAATTTTATAGTCGCCTCTCCTTCGCCCAACAATGAGCGGAGATTATCGAAGACGGGATCGAAAGGACTCGCGGTGGTCCAAGAAGCCGAAAGTGGTGAACACTGCAGAAGATGAACTCGAATCTAAACTCGGATTTGGGGTTTTTTCTGAAGGTGAAACGCGTCTCGGGTGGCTACTCACTTTCGCATCGGTAAGTTCTCCGATAATCGCACCAACCTTTGTTAATTGAGAGTATCTGAGTAAGTTCCTGACTTGATTCTATGTGAATTTCTGTTAAGTATATAGAAGCATTGGCGATTATTGAGCCATAAGTAAACTCCATAATTGTGAGAATTTAGGATTCTAGGAGATGCCAAAGTGCGAGAATCATTTTTTTCTTAGACAGAGATACTAAAGTACAAGAACTATTATAAGGTTCACCCCATTTGATTTTATTTTTATATTAAATTGGTGACTTCACTGGTAGTTCTCCGATTTTAAAAGATTGACCTTCGATTTATATGTATTACTATTAGCTCATTGGTTATTGTACTACGTTTTGCAGTCATCTTGGGAAGATCGCGATACTGGGAAAGTCTATAGTTGCGTGGACCTTTACTTTGTTACTCAGGTGAGCTGCTATATTTATGGTCATCACCATTTTAGATTTGTGTAAGTTGATGAACATTTTTATTTTTGCTGTTGCATTTCTCTAATTGTTAACTGAGTTGAGGATTTTTTTCAGGACGGGTTTTCTTTCAAGACAAAGTACAAGTTCCGCCCTTACTTCTATGCAGCCACGAAAGTATGATAGTTTCTCTCTGTACATCATATGAATGCTCCTTGAATCACTCTTGTCATTTCATCCTATATGTCAATAAAACTGCAATGCCGAATTACAGGACAATATGGAATTGGAAGTTGAAGCCTACTTGAGACGCCGATATGAAAGACAAGTTGCTGATATCGAGATTGTTGAAAAAGAGGATCTTGATCTTGTAAGTCAGTAAAGCATACCATGTTTATAAGTCTAAGTCTGACTTCTACCAGTGTAATTTCATCTTGATTGTGTGGTTTAGTTGACTACTGTCTTCTACCAGTTGATTAATGCTGTTGTTTTCTCTATAGAGACTCATATCAGAAACTTTTGCTACAACCTTTAGTTATTATTCTCTTCTTGTAACCTAAAAACTGAGCACTTGTAGTAAGAAGTCCAAAAGGTGATTCTGCATCCATATGGTGAAATCTCTAGGCGTTTTTTAGTATGCAACATGGGCTGTAAAGGTTTATGTTAGTATTTTTGAGTCTCGTCCTTTAGTTCAATAGAGTGCAGGATATGAAGGTTTCAGTACTAATTTAGTCGTCACTTCTCGTAGGGTGCCTTTCTAGTTTTTTTCTGTGACATGCCATTTTGAGTTTCTTCATTTCTTATGTTCATGAATAGAAAAATCATCTATCTGGCCTGCGAAAAAAATATTTAAAAGTATCATTTGATACTGTGCAACAATTGATGGAAGTGAAGAGGGATCTGTTGCATATTGTCGAACGAAACCAGGCTAAATTTGATGCACTTGAAGCTTATGAATCCATATTGGCTGGGAAACGGTAAGACAATGTATTTTTGTTCTTTTAAATCACTTAGAGGTTTGTTGGTTTTCAAATTTTACCTCTTGAAATCAGTTGTTTCTTAGTTATTTTTCAAGTTTATTTTCAGATACTTTACTGATATCCTAACCATATTTTTTTGTTCTTGGAACGCAGAGAACAACGTCCTCAAGATTGCTTAGACTCTATTGTTGACATCCGCGAGTATGATGTCCCTTATCATGTTCGATTTGCAATTGATAATGGTAACCAGTTTAGTCAAACCAGAATGTCTGTTTAGTCCCCAGGATTGTCAACATCATGACGTTTTCTTGGTGTCCAGATGTAAGGAGTGGGCAATGGTACAATGTCAGTATTTCCAGCACCGATGTCATTCTAGAGAAGAGGTCAGATCTTCTTCAACGTGCAGAAGTCCGTGTTTGTGCATTCGATATAGAGACAACAAAGCTTCCGTTGAAGTTTCCGGATGCTGAATATGATCAAATTATGATGATTTCCTACATGGTTGATGGGCAAGGTTTTCTAATTACTAACAGAGAGGTAACTGCAGTAGACATTTGTCTGTATTGGATTTGATATCATATTGATGATATCTTACATGATGGATGGGGGTGGTTTTATATCATAAACGGAAAGAAGCTGCTTTGTAGTCCTGTTTTGCCATCTTTTAGATTAGGTCGAGCAATCAGTAGAGGAAAAAATCACGAGAAATCAGAAATGATCCATATAAGAATATCCCACTTGTTTAATTGATTTAGTATGATGTGACTTTAAGACTGTTTTTGGACTAGGGTAACATTTTGCTATATAATTTTAAAACATGATGTTAACAGGTTTTCATTGCATATGTCATCTCTGGTTGATATCTCAGCTCTATCTTTGAATATTTGTACCATGTCAATCTTGTTTGCTTATAAATGTTTGTATTTTTGCACTTAATTCAGTGTGTTGGCGAAGACATAGAAGATCTGGAATATACACCCAAACCAGAATTTGAAGGCTATTTCAAAGTCACTAATGTTAAAGACGAGGTATTGTAAATTAGCTCCTGATTTAATTATTATATCAGAAACATTGATGTGCTTAGAAGCGAGTTACTTTCTTGGTTTTGTCTTGTAGGTTGAACTCCTCCAAAAGTGGTTTTCTCATATGCAAGAGTTGAAACCTGGTATTTATGTTACATACAACGGTGACTTTTTTGACTGGCCATTTATAGAACGGAGAGCATCTCATCATGGAATCAAAATGAATGAGGTACACAAACTTTCCTTCGTTGTTATTTGTTTAAATTTTATCTGTCTGCAGGACTAAAAGGATGTATATGATCTACTTGGAACTTCTTTAAGAAAAAGTTTTTGACATTATTCTCAGACATCTATTGTGGCCTTGTGAGTGTGCCTCTGCATAAAGTAGAATAGCAACGCTGCTCGAGTGCTTCATATACAGTCTAAATGAATTATCTTGCATGAGGATGCTTACTTCTCCATATTATTGTTTCCTTCTGTGGAAGAGTAATTTTCATCTTTCAAATATTCAGTGACTTGTGTTTTACGTCTGAATACTGTAGTCTTCTGAGAGTTGGCAAGGTACCACTCATCTTCCGAACCTTGCTTATATTCTCAGTTCTATTTCAATAACCTCCATTACCTAACTTTCTTGTTTCTTTTTTTTTCTTCTTTTTTTTTTAAACACCTATTTCTCTGCATCTTACTCGTCAGTTCCTCTCATTCGTATTATCTTTTATTGGAGCATAGTGTCGTCAACTGTAATATAACAGTTGTCTTTGTTTTCTTCCTCGTGGTTGCAGGAATTGGGATTCCGTTGTGATCATAATCAAGGTGAATGTCGAGCTAAATTCGCTTGCCATTTGGATTGTTTTGCTTGGGTGAAACGTGATAGCTATCTTCCTCAGGGAAGCCATGGTCTGAAGGTTCATTCTACTTCTTTCTCTTAGCGATTATTTTATCTTATACGGTCATATGTCCCTTTTGTTAAGGAATTAATATTATTATTTTGAGTTATGCTTGCCTCTTAATTAAATGCCAGGCTGTTACAAAGGCAAAACTGGGTTATGATCCACTGGAAGTGAACCCAGAGGACATGGTTCGGTTTGCGCAGGAAAAGCCACAGGTATTGCTGAGAATTTAATCCTGCTATTTCTGCATAACATAAATTTTTTTCACCATTAGAGCTGGTTGTTAGATACTAAATGGGCTAGAGCAACAAACAGTAGATGATAGTTGATCAAGTTATCAACTATTTGCCTCTTTAAGGGTCGAAGAAATGCCATCCTGCTCATGTTAAATTTACTGTCTCATAAGTACACAACATTTCAAGCAATTAATGGGGTCTTAACAGTAGATTTCTCTAGTCCACGATGTAGTGCTTGCAAGATTTGCATGAAATTAGGTGCTTATATCTTATTTCTGTCCCATGCTGGGAATTATCACGCAGACAATGGCCTCCTACTCTGTCTCTGATGCTGTTGCAACTTATTACCTATACATGACATATGTCAATCCGTTCATTTTTTCACTCGCGACTATCATCCCAATGGTCCCTGATGAGGTTTTACGCAAAGGGAGTGGCACCCTTTGTGAAATGCTTCTGATGGTTCAGGTGACTTCCTATCTACTTCAAGGTCTTTAGCAATCTTTACTGTGTGACACATTCTTTTAATTGGAAGTCTTCGTTCTCAGCACAGGCTTACAAGGCAAATGTTGTATGTCCCAACAAAAATCAAGCTGACCCAGAAAAATTCTACCAAAATCAACTTCTTGAAAGTGAGACATATATTGGTGGTCATGTAGAGTGCCTCGAAAGTGGTGTTTTCAGATCTGATATTCCAACGAGTTTTAAGCTCGATTCATCGGCATACCAGGCAAGTTATCTGCTTTATATTGATTCAATATAATGTTAGTTGATTTCTTTGCTGAGCATTACTTTTTCTGATAGAGTTCCTATTCAAATGTCACTGATTTTTCTGTAATTTCATCTGGAGTGGTGCAGTAAATAGTAAATACCTATGTAGTCTGTAATGGATTCCTCAAGCAAAATTCTTCCCATTTTTGTGCGTATGATGTTATCATAGCTAATTATTGCACCTGGTGCACACAAAAAAAAAAAAGAAGAAGCTAATTTATGCACCTATCTGATATTGGACGCTTTGATTGCCAGCAACTGATCGATAACCTTGGTCGGGATCTGGAATATGCTATCACTGTAGAAGGGAAAATGAGAATGGATTCAATTTCCAATTATGATGAAGTGAAGGACGAGATCAAGGAAAAGGTATTGAATTCCTCTTCTGAATTAGAGATACTGATTTAATGCTATTCTCTTATTTCTTTTCAGCATGTTATTTCTCTTGTCGCTTTGAATGGCTGACACTGGATACTCATTTCATTCTGGGAGAGTTTGCCTATACACTCATACGCATTAAGTTCCTATCTATGAGCCTTCTCATATGTCGAGTAATCCCAGTAGGGCTTGTAGAAAGAACATAGTAAAGCCTTAGACAATTGTTTGAGCCTCAAGAAGAAATCTGTCTATCAAGTATCCCCTATCTACAGTAGTTTTCACCAACTAGCCGTCTGCATGCTTGGATATTTTAGAGCAGAACAGAAAACTTGATGGTCTTATGAATTATTCCCTTTGTGTTACCTGATTCAGACTTAGTTCTGTAACGGTTTGGCGATTTTATTGGTTCTGCAGCTCGAGAAGTTACGAGATGACCCTATTCGTGAAGAGGGGCCTCTTATTTATCACCTAGATGTCGCAGCGATGTATCCAAATATCATTTTAACAAACAGGCTTCAGGTACATCTAATCTCTGTTTGCACGTTTTTAACTGATTTAGGGATTATATGTTGTAACATGCAATCGTAAATCAATATCTACCAACATCAGCTAAATGGTGGTGTTTCATGTACAAAATAATGGGAATGTCCCCTGAAATATTATAATAAGTGAAACTCTCCTCTAATTTTCAGCCACCATCAATAGTAACGGATGAGGTTTGCACAGCATGTGATTTCAACCGCCCGGGAAAGACCTGTCTTAGAAAACTTGAATGGGTTTGGCGTGGGGTGACATTCATGGGAAAGAAAAGGTTCTTAACTTATATATCATTCCAGCTAACTATGGATTTAAAACGTGTTGGTCTAGTCCTAACTTCTTAACTTTGTTTCAACTGGTTTGGCAGTGATTATTACCATTTGAAGAAGCAGATTGAGTCTGAATTTGTTGATGCTGGTGCAAATATTCAGTCTTCAAAATCATTTCTTGATCTGCCAAAGGTGGAACAACAATCTAAGCTAAAAGAACGACTTAAAAAATATTGTCAAAAGGTATTCTCCCCCTCCCTCCCTCTACCTCTCTCTCCTCTCTTTCTCTCCCTCCTGCATAGTAATATTTTCCCCACATTGTCAATGTATGATGGCAAGTCATTTTACATTTGACAGGCATATAAACGAGTACTTGACAAGCCAATCACTGAAGTTCGTGAGGCTGGGATATGCATGAGAGAAAACCCTTTCTATGTGGACACTGTTCGGAGGTGCGTGGCTTCTGTTTTCCCATCTTGTTCTTGATTGAGACTCGGTTTGGACGTTTAGTCTTTTGTGCAGCAATCTCTTTTGTGTGAACACACAACTGATTATGATGAAAAATTTAGCCAAGTCCTAATTACTTTCATTGCTTTTTATTTGGTGGTGTTTTGTATGTAATTAAAGCTTTCGAGATAGGAGGTATGAATACAAAACACTTAACAAGGTCTGGAAGGGAAAGTTGTCAGAGGCCAAGGCAAGTGGTAATTCAATCAAGATCCAGGAAGCACAGGTACGTTATCGTATATACTTGCTCATAGATCTCGGGAACATTTTTAAGATGGTTACATTAAAATTTGGAACAGGACATGGTAGTGGTTTACGATTCCTTGCAGCTAGCTCATAAGTGTATACTTAATTCCTTCTATGGATATGTCATGCGAAAGTGAGTCCTCTGATCCCTTGCAAAGAGCCTGGACTTTGGTTATACTATCGTTGTCTGTTCCATTTAGTTTGACCCAAAGCTTTACTCGAAACAATTTCCAGGGGTGCAAGATGGTACTCCATGGAAATGGCTGGTGTAGTTACCTATACTGGAGCCAAAATCATCCAGGATGCCCGTTTGCTTATTGAGAAAATTGGGAAACCACTTGAGTTGGATACAGATGGTATATGGTGTTGTCTCCCTGGATCTTTTCCTGAGAACTTTACTTTTACAACGATGTAAGGTTTTGCTATCTCCATGTCAGGAAGTTCCTCGTTCTATTTTGTTTTTGAATATATCGCAGTAGTTCACTTTAAGATATATTCAAGAGTTTTTATATCCATGTTAGGGGGGATTATATTTTCTTGTGGTTCTTGAGATGCTAAGTAGACTATCAATTGTTTTTGTTTATTGCAGGGACATGAAGAAACTCACAATCTCTTATCCATGTGTAATGCTTAATGTTGATGTGGCAAAGAATAATACAAATGATCAATATCAGGTATGCCAAGCTTCTCCTTACTTAAAAGTAGCTTTTGCGTTCAGTCTTAAATAAGCAGAAACCCTTTTGAGGTTCTGAAAGCATTTTGCCTTATGTTTGGTTTCTATTTTCCCTTTAATTATTGGTTTTGGAACAGACTCTTGTAGATCCTGTAAGCAAGACATATCAGTCACATAGTGAATGCTCAATTGAATTTGAAGTGGATGGACCGTACAAGGTATGCTTAAACTTTATGAATTATTGACGTGTGCTGCTCTTTGATTGCTGCACAAATTGTTTTGTAATTATCTCCATTCAGGCAATGATTATTCCTGCATCGAAAGAAGAAGGAATCTTAATTAAGAAGCGTTATGCTGTTTTCAATCATGACGGAACATTAGCAGAACTCAAGGGTTTTGAGATCAAGCGTAGAGGGGAGCTCAAACTCATTAAAGTTTTCCAGGTATCCTTTCCTTTTCTTGTGTTGTAATGATTCATCAAATTGTTGCTTCATGTACTTTTAGGCTCAATGCGGTTGACTGTATTTCACTTGATCCACTTGGACTAGTAACTCTTTCTAGCAGCATTTTAAAGGTTCTAATTCTGATATCTTTGCCAAAATAATTCTCTTTTAGGGAAAATTTCCACTGGTTCTAAATTGCTTGTTCAGGTGACCAGTTAGCAAGTATCGAGAGCTCCTCTACTACCTTCATTGTTCATATATAAACGAAGTGATAAATAAAATCTCTGTTATATGACACAATGCATGTTAAATTTTATTTTGTTAAACATTTTCCTCCTATTTATTGGATTTCTTTGTTTATTTAAAAGCTTATTTCAAATAAGGACTGCATAATGTAGTAAGACGTTCATGATTTGTTAGACGCAAGCATCCCAAGAAAATAGGCTGATTTTTACTTGATAAATATATGTGTAGAAGGCAGCTATGTTTTTTACTTTTACTTTTACACTTTATAGAGCTGTTGGGCCCTGCTTCTTATTTTTTTTCTCTATCTATTCTTTTACAGGCCGAGCTTTTTGACAAGTTTCTCCATGGATCAACTCTTCAAGAGTGCTATTCTGCTGTTGCAGCCGTTGCAAATCGGTGGCTTGACCTACTCGATGTATGTAAAATAGTTCGTTTCTTGTTCTTTTTTATTTGATTTTGTTTACTGAGGAGAAGGCTTTTCAAATAGGTGCTGCTAAATTCTCTTATTTACAACTGGGTCATTTTGCTCATAGTTTTCCCTTCACATTTTCTCCAGAATCAAGGAAAAGATATTGCCGATAGTGAACTGCTAGATTATATATCAGAATCAAGCACAATGAGCAAATCGTTAGCAGATTATGGTGAGCAAAAGTCATGTGCAGTGACCACAGCAAAACGCCTGGCTGAATTTCTTGATGACTCAATGGTCAAAGATAAAGGACTGCGCTGCCAATACATCGTTGCTTGTGAACCAAAGGTACAGTTCTGTCAAACTTAAAATTTTCATGGAACTTTTGTCCTCCTTTGACATCTACTCAAAGATTACTAGAACTTTGTTACTTCAAAAGGCCATCCATTACCAACCCGAACAGGCAATAGAAAACTGAATGGTTAGGTCTTATGAAAAAATGACTGATTCACATATCTTCTTCCATCTTTACTGATAATTTTTTTAGTACAAGTGACATACTTGTGGATGTTCTATTAACAATCTCTACTGTTGGAGCGCTTAGTTAGGTTACACTGCTGAATGTATGTTCTCTAAGTCAAGAATGTCGTCACACATGCAATCTGTATTAATAATTACATCTCAAAAAGTATTTATTGTCCATTAAGCAGTGTCTCATTCACACTGCTTATAGTACTTTTAATTCTTGCGACTTAATAACTTTTTCATGATTAGGGGACACCTGTTAGCGAACGTGCTGTTCCTGTTGCTATATTTGAAACCAAAGAACCGGGTAAACATTCTTTTATTTGGTGTGATTATGTATTGTTGCGTTCTTAACGTTCAAATGTAATGTAAACTTCAAGATTCACAGGAACTATGAAGTTTTATCTGCGAAAATGGTGCAAGACATCATCAGACGTCGGAATTCGTTTAATTATTGACTGGTCGTATTATAAGCAGCGCCTTAGTTCAGCTATCCAAAAAGTTATTACCATTCCTGCTGCAATGCAGAAGGTTCTTTGTTACTATTCTAACCGTAATTTGTTTTGTTTCGCTTAATGTTCTTTCTATAAATATCTAACGACTTCTATGACCTCTTTAGGTGGCAAATCCTGTACCTAGGGTGAATCATCCTGATTGGCTCCATAAAAAGGTCCGTGAGAAAGAGGACAAATTTCGCCAGAGAAAACTAGTTGATATGTTCAGTTCAGCAAACAAAGATGGTGTGGTGGACACAGATCATTTGGTGACTAAAGATAATATGGAAGATATTGAGGATTTTTGCAAAGAAAACAGGCCTTCCGTGAAAGGGCCAAAGCCAATTGCGCGTTCTTTTGAAGTCAAGAAAAAACAGTCTGAACACGAGCAGAAAGAGAGCTGGGATCCAGAGTTCCAGGATATCTCATTTCAAAACATTGACAAGAACGTAAATTACCAAGGATGGCTTGAACTGAAAAAGAGAAAATGGAAAATAACATTAGAGAAGAAGAAAAAACGAAGGTAGTACTTCATAATGGTATATATTTTCTGAAGTTAATCTTCCAACAAGATGGTTTTGATATGGAACAAAATGTAGTTCAATATAACATCCACTGCTTCTAAAAGTTTCTGAACTTGTTGACTGTGTATCCCTTCTTTTTGTAGGTTGGGTGATCTAAGATCTTCAAACCAGACTGATGCTCACGAGATAAATCAAAAAGTCGGCCTGGGAAGAGGAGGTGTTGGTTCATACTTTAGGAGGCCTGAAGAAGCTTTGACTAGTTCATATTGGCAGGTGTGCACAGCAACTTAAATGTATTTATATTTTTTGGTTAATATTTTGTAACCATATAATGTTGTCTTTCCGGCTTTTTCAGATAATACAGCTGGTCCCAAGTCCACAGAGTGGGCAATTTTTCGCTTGGGTGGTTGTGGATGGATTGATGCTTAAGATCCCATTGACAATTCCAAGGGTGTTTTACGTTAATTCCAAAGCTCCTACAGTTGAAAAGTTCTCGGGAAAGTGTGTTAACAAGATTCTTCCTCATGGAAGGCCTTGTTATAATTTGATTGAGGCATGTCTTTTAACCACTATACATCTTTCCCCTTGTATACCTTCTATTTAGTTACAATTTTCTTTTCTTTACAGGTCAAGATTCAGGAAGATCAATTTAAAGAAGAAAGCAAAATGCGTGCAGCTCTTCTTGCCAACCCTGAAATTGAGGTGAGGTCTTTTAAAAAGTCAAAAAATTAAGTGCCATCAGAAGCCCAACCTTTTATCAAATACCCATCACATGTCTTAAGTATTAAAAAAACTCTTCTTAGTTTGGTTAACTCTTAAATCTGTGATCTCTGGTGCCATTATATTTGGTGAGTAGACAAATTGTACTTGGTGTCTGGGAGTGTGAATTTGTCTGCTGTAGAAATTTACTGCATCAAGTACCCTGTATAAGAAAAACTCTGGAAAAAAGTTTACAAGCGAAGGGTAGCTATATTTATCTCAGTTATGTGTGCATGCGCGCCATTGCTGTCTTCTTTGTTATTTCAATAGAATGTGAATTGGACCCAACGACTTGTCAGCCTGGTGGGAATTGTGCTTTTGTTCTAATACTTACTGACACACTCAACCAGATAATCACCAGGCCAACTTATTGGATATCATGCATGTTTTGACCTTCATTTTGCATCAAGGGAATGCCATGTGTATGCTTGCTAGTCTCATAATTGACTTTGGCAGGGCATATATGAAACTAAGGTGCCTCTGGAGTTTAGTGCTATATGTCAGATTGGATGTGTATGCAAAATTGATTACACAGCCAAGCACCGTAACACCCAAGATGGATGGAAAGTTGGTGAACTTCATATGAAAACTACAACTGAGTGTCACTACTTGGAGCGTTCAATTCCACTTGTTTACTTGTATAACAGGTAGAGCTCCATTTTTTAAAGTAACATGATTACCCCTTTTCTGGTGGAAACCAGTTCTACTTCAAGCAATTTAAGTTAAGGGAAGGTTCTGATTGTAAATTTCTAGTAGGCATTTCTTAGTCACAATGTTGGAGTGTTTACATGACTACGTTTCTAGTCATATTATCAAATAATCATAATATGAATTTTGTTGCTTTCTCAAATTAGTCCCTTTAATGGTTTGAACCTTTGTTTTTGTATTTTTTCTTGTTCTTCTTTGGGCATGTTATGTGGTTTCATTTATCTAGTCCGGAATACTTATCTCATGGTTTACTTGTTTGCAGCACCTCAACAGGGCGTGCTATATATGTTTTATATTGTCAAGCATCGAAGCTTATGTATGCCGTGGTAGTTGATCCTTTTAGCAGCAAGGAATTATTACCATCTGCCCTAGAGAGACAGTTTAGAGATAGTTGCCAAGAATTTTCAATTGAGTCATTGTCTTGGGGTAGTATCCTTTTCAAGGAGGTAAGCTCTAAAATCATCGCATACAACCCCTGCAATAATAGTCCTGCATTTTTTTGAGCTTTTGTGAATGCTAATCATCAGGTGGAATATGTTGACCATCCTGAAGCTGCCAAGAAGATTATACAAAAAGCAATAAGTGAATACAGGTAACTCATTTTCCTGATTTATAGCAGTGCAGCCTGTTTAATGTTTCCCTGACATGTGAATCCCATAGTGTTTCTAATGCTGATCGGTTGCGCATGCTTTTTCCTATTTGATTTTTTTCCCTGTGTGAACTAGTTGGTAACTTTTTAAATTAGATAAATTCTATTAGTTAATAGTCAATAAAAAAAGAAAAAAGAATTTGATTGTTGGAGTTTTCTTGTAAGGTTATGTTAAATCATCCCATAGTGTTTGACTTGTCCCATTGTTTCTTTTTCTTGCAGAGAAGAATATTGTGGACCAACTGTTGCTGTCATCGAATGCCCTGACTTTAACTCCATGAAGGAAGGTATTAAGGCCCTGGATGATTTCCCATGTGTGAGGATTCCCTTCAACAGCGATGACAATAGTTATCAGGTTCCTTGACTTATAAAACAGTTGGCTACTTTTTCTCCTTTTCTGTCATGATAGACATTTATTTGATCAAATAATACATATCTGTGGTGTGCTTGCAATGCATAGCCTGTCTCCTGGCAACGTCCAGCAGCAAAAATAGCAATGTTCCGTTGTGCGGCAGCATTTCAGTGGTTGGATCGGAGGATTGCCCAATCAAGATACGCTCATGTAGGTTATGCTTCTAAAGTGGAAATATAGTTCCTCATATTATTGCCTTTTTTGCAGTAATTGACATTTCCTGTACAACTGACTAGGTGCCTCTGGGGAATTTTGGGCTCGATTGGCTAACATTCACAATAGATATCTTCCTGTCCAGGGCACTCCGTGACCAGCAACAGGTTTTTTTCTTCGAATTTCCTAACTTGTAATTTTTTAATAGTTCCACTGCAACAATATTTGCCTTCCTTTTTTTTTGTTTTCTGTTTGCCTTTTTGTTCTTGCTCTGTGCCTACAGCTTCAAAGCTATTCCTGAAGCCTTGGCAAAAGGCTGTTCTCTCTATATCACTGATTTCGGTTTTGTTTTTTTCTTCTTCTTTAAGAAGTGCCTATTATGTATTTAGAAAGAGAAGAGCAGCTTTTCCATATCATTGAATTTTCTTTTGAATAACAGGTCCTTTGGGTGTCAGATAATGGCGTTCCAGACCTTGGAGGTATAAACAATGAAGAGGCATTCTTTGCTGATGAGGTATGTCATCAAATGGGTTTAATTTTTTTCCTTTTGGTTTCTATGAACTTTTTCAGGATCATCGCCCATCTCTGTCGATTTTTTTTTGTCTTTTTTCTGTGCGACTGTCAAGGTGATGAACTGGCATGCTTCTTTGACACAGGTGCAACAGACAAGTTTGGTATTCCCTGGAGCGTATAGAAAAGTGTCTGTGGAGATAAAGGTCATAAAAAAAACTCTTTTATTGCCGTGCTGTTTCAAATGTTGTTCTAATTAACATGCATTGTGCAGATCCATAACTTGGCTGTTAATGCCCTTCTGAAAAGCAACCTGGTGAATGAAATGGAAGGACGCGTCTTTTCAGGATTTGAACAGGATGTGAATCCTAGAGGAATTAGTTCAGACGATAACACCAGTTTTGATGAGACCACTGGATGTGCTCAAGCATTTCGTGTCCTGAAACAATTGATTCAGAGTTGCTTGGCTGATGTGCGTAAATATGACAATATATATGCTGATTCCATTTTGCAACGTTTGTCTTGGTGGCTCTGCAGGTATGATTATGTCACATCTTGTAACATGTTCACTTTATTCTTGACTCATAAAATACCAATCTGTAATTTCTTATTGTAGCCCTTCCTCAAAGCTCCATGATCCAGCTCTTCATCTCATGCTTCACAAGGTAAATGATATTTAATATTTCTTTTTTTTGTCAAATAGAAATGAGTTGGCGTGGATACTTGATGACAAAAGAAAAACTGAGTTGGCGTGGATAAATCAGCAAACTTTATATTATTTCCTCCGTCTCTGTTTGAATCTTTCTCAGCCAATTTATTTGATCGAATCTGTAGCTTACAATTTACAAATTATTTCTTCTTGCTGGATTATGCCTGTCATAAATATAATTCCCAAGGCACCTTCAGATCTTGATTTACTAGTTACATTCACTTTTTATTTGCCTTTAAAATTCTAAACCCATCTGACATCCTGCATTTTTCATGAATATTGTAGGTCATGCAAAAGGTGTTTGCACTGCTATTGACTGAATTGCGGAGATTGGGTGCTATAATAATATATGCAGACTTCTTAAAGGTCATTATAGACACAGGGAAATTTGATCTATCTGCTGCTAAGGCCTATTGTGAAAGCTTGCTCACAGCGGTGGGGAATAGGTTGGTTTCTTCCTTTCCCGGTATATGTGTCTATGACTATCTCTAATGGACTGCACTCATTTCCTGCCATGATTTTTGTGCTTTGCCACTGACAGTGATATTTTTGAGTGGATATTGCTCGAGCCGGTTCACTACTGGCACTCGTTACTTTTCATGGATCAGGTTGGAATTCTTATTTCTTATACTTTGCCTTTTGTATTTTCAATCTCTGACTGCTAAACATGGAAAAACTTGTTGTAAATTTTAAAATTACAAATCCCTGAACACAAAATTGAGCCTCAAAGAGAGAGGAAATGAAAAAAGTGACAATCCATGGGACCTCAATATATGTTGTTCTAGTAAACCAGAATGGGCCAAGGAATTATAACTGATACGTAAAATCCTTTCACCTTGATGGTTAAAGAATTATACCCAAGTTGCATGGAACTCTACTTAAATCCCATCTTCCATCATTAGTTTTTGTTTAATCAGACTTCTTGATCCCGCCTTTCCTTATTTTTACCATCTCATCGAGATATCTCTTTTTTCAACATTTTAGTATAACTACACTGGTATCCGAGCTACTGATGATGAAAGTTCACCTGACGAAGTGGCCATTGAACCAAAGTGGAGTGTTGCACGACATTTACCCGAGTATATTAAGGTTTGCAGACAGAACCCTCATTCAAAGCAAGGGTCATTTAGTGAAACGAAAAACATGTGGCAACACATGGACCATTTTTCTTGGGCACTGATGCATTTCATCTATCTTGGCAGAGTGATTTCACTATAATCGTTGCCAAGTTTATATTTGACCCCTGGAAATTTGCATTAGAGAAAAAAAAGGGCAGTTCAGAGAGTTTAGAGACACAGATGGTAGAATATCTAAGAGAACAGGTAGTCTTAAAGCCAATTAGTTTGATGTTACTTTTCATTCACTCAAAAGATTGTCTCCTCATCTCTTTTTTGTTTTCTTTTATGTAGATTCGATCCAACTTCATAAATATGCTTGTGAAAAAGGTTGGTGATATCATGTCACACATGAAGGAGATAAACGTTTCAGATGCATCTCGGGTTTCTGGTCAAGCTCCCAAAGGAGATTACACGTTAGAATTTATACAGGTTATCTGTGCTGTTCTGGCTCTTGACCAAAATGTCCAACAAGATGTTCTGGTAAATACTCCACCCATTCCTTTTCATTTTTGCCTGATACTGGTTCAATTTGATAAACATATGGAGTATTCACAAGTCTTCTGATTTGATTAATCTTGGGTATGAAAATTCTAATGAACCGTTTTTTATCTTTATAATTAGAAAACCTCTTTGTAACTGACGTCTTTTACAAATCCAATCTAAACTCCGGAAATCTGATTCTTGAAACTATGTTTACCTAAAAAGCTGGATAGTTTAAGATGGGTGTTAACTATTGTCTTCTCAAGTTCTCTAGACCTACGATCTTGCTGACATAATCTCTTCTCTATAGGTAATGAGAAAGAATCTGTTGAAGTACATTAACGTAAAAGAGTGTGCTGCTGAAGCCGAATTTCTTGATCCTGGGCCCTCCTTCATCTTACCTAATGTAGCTTGCAGGTATTACTTGACCAAAAGAAATGCTCAATTTTCGTGATTCAAATTGTTTCCGACCTCGAGTTAATAGATAAATTGTTTCCTGAAATTGAGTTGTCTTCTCGCCACAAACATAAATCCCTGCCAATCCCCTGCTTAACATCATACACCCTTCTGGTGATCATCACCCTAAATCTGCACAAGCAATATCAGACTTGTGAGTCATTATAGCAAAACCGTTATCTGTTTGCAACACTAAAAGAAAAGAAAAACGCCTTAGACCCTCAAATCCCAGAGAAAAGAAGACTACCTTTATCTTATTCCCAAAGACAATGCCTATTGTTTTCTCATACTTGACTTTTTTGCAGCAGTAAGCAGTAAGACGGCTGGAAATGTATACCCCAAGTTTTGATTATACTGTTTTTATTGTTGCAGCAACTGTGATGCCTACCGAGACCTAGATTTATGCAGAGACCCAGATCTATTAACAGAGAAAGAATGGTCATGTGCGGATACACAATGTGGGAAGATATATGACAGAGAGCAGATGGAGAACAGTCTTCTCCAGATGGTGAGACAGAGAGAGAGGATGTACCACATGCAGGATCTAGTGTGCATTAGGTGCAATCAGGTGAAAGCCGCTCATTTGACAGAGCAGTGTGAGTGTTCTGGTTCCTTTAGATGCAAGGAGAGCGGGTCAGAGTTCCACAAGAGGATGGAGATTTTCTTGGAAATAGCTAAGCGCCAGAAGTTTAAAATGTTAGAAGAATGCACCTCTTGGATTTTACAATTCACAAGCTGCTGACAAAACAATAGAGAAAGACATCATTTATAGGTTAATTGATTTGTGCATAGTTTCTACACCCTAATTGACTCAAAACACACGACTTTCCATGATGAAGTTGTGGGGAAAAGTAATAGCATTTTTCAGTGACATAACTAGCGATCTTTGGATCAGGCCATTTAATTCGTGAGTAAAAGTGGAACTAGCATAACATCATAACTTTTCTGATGTGAATATAATCTTAACAAAGGAAGTATACACAATAAGAGATTGTCCCGTGAGCGATAAAATGCAGGTGACGTATAATAACGAAGAAATATCAACGCACAAGCCTTAAGCCATTGTCCTTTTGTTTTGCATGTGAGTGTTAACTCGGAGCCATTTAACCAGATTGTGTTTAAGAAAGTAACTATGACGATCATTTTGTTGTTGATAGAAATTAATATTAGAGAGGGGAAAAGATGAACATATATGCGCAATGATATATATATAGTGGAACTCTGACTCTAGCATCAGGAAACAATCATGTCAGAAATAATCTACACAATTAGAAAAATAAATTCAATGATAAGAATTTAACAAGAGAACTGTTCTCCTCTTAGTACATACATAACCGGGAACTTAAGATTTTCCCTGCCACTAATAATCAATGCCACCATCAACCTTCCTCTCCAAACTCCTTTGTGAATCTCTCATGGACCTTAAGGTCAGACTTGCTCACTGTTGGTCGTTGTTTTGCTAGTACCTTATCAAAATCGGTTCTCGCGATAGGCGGCGGAATAATCTGTTGTGTTTCAAGCCAAAACAAATGAATGACCATCATCACCAGCTTCAAGGATTGAAATTTCCACAAGACCAAATGCTATGCAAATGCATTCTCATGCTAAGAGATTAGGAGCTTGACGACAAATTCAGACTTTTGACGCTTACCTTTTCAGCGAGCCCTTTTGCTGCTAAATCCTGCATTGTAATTTGAATGGCACCAGGTTGTTTAGGCCCGCATGGCATCCACATACCATCAGGAGCCTTGAAAAAGTACATGGCGTCTTGGGTTTTTCGAACTGGTTCAAACAGAACATCCTTGACCTGCAGAAGAGTAGAAACCACTCAGAACAAAATACTGTTTATTTATCTAGCTATAAATAATAATTCAGGCCAAGCCACCTACACAAACAGCCACATCCGAACCAGAAAATCCCTCTGTCCTGCGAGCTAAATATTCAAAATCAGCTTCATTCAAATTATGAGGAGTATCTCCCAAATGCACCTGATTCATACACGAATATCATTAGGATAAAAGGATTGGGTCTCCTGATTTTACTTTGAGGAAAGTTTAGCAAAACGTAAATTCAATACTTTGAACATGTGCTGCCGGGCCTTCACATCAGGTAGAGGGATATAGATACGCTTATCAAAACGTCGCCGAATAGCCTGCAATGAACATGGTATTTAGTATTATTTAAAGGCTGGAAAAATGATTCTAAAAACCAATCCACTCTTAAGAGTTTCACCTGATCAAGAGCATATGGTGTATTTGTTGCTGCTAGCACAAGGACTTTCTCATCATGGTGTCCGACACCCTAAAATAAAAGAGAAATAGGGAGAGAGAGAGAGAGAGAGAAGTCACGTTTCTGCTAATAATTCATTCCCAGAAGGTTTCTTTCTATTAACCATTTCACCTGCATCTGAACAAGAAGCTCTGTTTTGATACGTCTTGAAGCTTCACTTTCATTGCCTTCTCCACGTTGACCACACAAAGAATCAATCTCATCAACAAAAATTATCGACGGAGCACTCTCACGGGCCATCTCAAAAAGGTTTGATACTAGCTTTTCACTTTCACCCATCCACTTCGAGACCAAGTCCGATGAAGACACACTGATGGTTGGGAGACAAAAAGTATACGATAATTCAAAAGATACAATGTGTTCCCAACTATAAACACAGCAAACTTGATCAGAGTAAAAGCCTACAAGGTAAGGTATATGGCAAGAAACTGAGGCATATTTATACCCAAAGATCTGCAAGTCTGCCTAATATAATCCAAATGTATTGGTCCTCTTAGTAAAGTCATTTAAACTCTAGATAAAACTATAGACTAGCTATTCCAGCAAGCTGCATATGCTTGTGACAAACATGACTATATCTGATCACAAAAGATATCAGAGACTGCACCAAGTGAATCATATATGGAAACCTTGGCAAGTCTTACAATTGCAGGGGCTATTATCGAAACATATTCAAGGAACAGTTAAACATGAATTTTTTGCAGCAAATTTGGAGAGACATATGTTACCTGAAAAACGTAGAGTCAGCTTCAGTAGCAACAGCCTTGGCCAAGTACGATTTACCAGTTCCAGGAGGCCCGTAGAGCAGAAAAGCTCGCCATGGCCGCCTCTTTCCTAATCATAACGTAAGATTGATCAATAGAACTAATCAAATTACCCTTTTTTTAGGCTAATTAGTACATCCACGAATCCAAATGACAGTAGAAGACATTTACCGGTGAAGAACTGTGGAAACTTGACAGGCAAAATCACAGCTTCCTGCAAAGCTTGTTTAGCACTTTCAAGCCCAGCAACATCTGTCCACTTAACATTAGGCTTTTCCCTAACAATAGCAGAGTTTAACCCAGCTCGAAGCTTTGATTGCTCCGGGTCTTCTCCATCTCCTCCGTCTTTGGGCTTGCTCTTCGGCTTCGTGGGGACAGCTGCATCACCATTCGATCCTGGGCCCGACCCACCTTCGTCTAAAACGGCACGAATCTCCTCGGCACGGCGGATATACTCGTTGAATTTTTGGGTGATAGTTTCTCTGATCTTAGGGTTCTTCTCATACTTGAGATGGGTCTTGAAGTACTCAAGCGCGTTCATGTACAATGGGAAAGCTTTATTGTAGTTGCCAGCATTGTCCTCTTGAACCGCTTGCTTCACGTACTCGATCGCTTGTTCTTTGAAATTGCTGTACATATCTTAGGATTTACAGAAATCAATTCCTTCAATCTCAAAGTTGAAAAATTTATCCTAAAAAATCAGATTGAAGGAATCCTAGAAGAAGCGTGGATGATCCATGATCAGAAAATTTTCACAGGTCATATAAGGAGAAAGCAGATGGTTGAAGTCGGTGACAGAGATTTTGAAATTTTGACGTTTGAAAATAAAAAACAACCGAATGTTTGTGTATTCAACATTAAAACGTCAAGGCGTTTGACTCTCTTTTGGCGGATGAGAGACTTTTCTAACCGTTTTGATTAATGATAAGGAGAGTACTTGCCGTTTTAAGCCAATTATCACTTCTTTTTTTCACTCTATATATATTTTTCTTAAATACATAATATTTAACTGCTTTGTCAAAGAAATGGAAACATCTTGATCCAATAGTTGACTCCAGGTTAAGTGTTTATAAGGTTTGATTATTAGAATATACAAATTATTGTTATATTAGAGGTAAGTTTACCAGATATCTCTAACGTAATACAAATACAAGTATAATAGTTTCGTCTTTGCTTTTTTTTGGTAAGGATAAATTGTCTATTATGTATATAAAAACCGTTTATTGTGAAATTTTATGTGTAGAAAAAAAAATATGTTGTGCAGGCGTTGTAGAACCTCTTACTATTAAAATTTTCAGAAATTAAATCAAACTAATCATAATGGTAAGAAAAAATCATACAATATAGTAAGATAAAACAATCCAAAATATTTGATATCGAAAATACAACAAAAAAGGAAATGGAAAAATGATGTTGGTGGCTTAGCCCCAAAGCGCGCAGGTTTGGACGCACCACGCACGAGCTTCATTTAATTTGTGTCCCTCTCGCACGGCACGATAGGTTGGGCGAAGGACGCAGACAAATAACCTAATTGATAGCTCTAGGCTCTACCTAAAGAGAAGATAATAATACCCGAACCACAATTAGAATAGAGCCTTTGATTTATTTGCAATAAAACTACCACTCTCTCTCTCTCTCTCTTTCCACCTCTAACATGACTGCAACTTACTAAGAAAGAGTAATGAATGATTTGTTTATTGTTGGTTGAATTGGATCTATCTCTCCTTCAGATCTCCTCCATTTAAGGGCTTCCCATATCTCTCGCTCGCTTCCTCTAACTCTCTCTTTTCAATCTTTTCTTTTCTAAGCAACAATGTCATTGTCGTCTCTTTGACTTCATCTTCACACAATCCTCTTCACTTTTCTCTCTTTCTTCATGGACTCACCATTTCTTATTATAATCTCAAGTTTTCTATAGCTTCCCTCAAGTTTCTGATCACAGATTTCTCATAAAGTCTCGGCATTTACTTAGACCCGTCAATGGATCCGACTTTATGATCCGACCCGCGCCGCCATTTTTTGGGGGTTTAAGCTTCCCGACGTTTTCTTATCTAGCCTGGCGCCGATGAAACGTTCCGTTCGGCCTATCTTCAGTGCTCTACTCTTCGCTTTCTTCGCCGCCACACTCATCTGTAGAGTGGTGATTCGCCGGAGTAGCTTCTCCTTCACCTCCGCCATCGCTGAGCTCGGTACCTCCGGACTCATAACTGAAGAGATTGTATTCAACGAGACATTGCTCGAATTCGCCGCCATTGATCCTGGCGAACCCAAATTCAAGCAAGAGGTCGATCTGATTTCAGATTATGACAACACTCGGAGAAGCTATCGCCGCCATTTCAGCTCCATGTCAAGACCGATCGAACAACAGCATCGCAATGGGAGCAGATACATTGCTTCGAAATTTCCGGTAACGATTCGTTCCCCTAAGGTTTATCGTTACTGGTCAGAGTTCAAGAGAAATTTACAGCTTTGGGCTCGTAGAAGAGCTTATGAACCTAATATCATGTTAGATTTGATCAGATTAGTTAAGAATCCGATTGATTCTCACAACGATGTTGTTTCGATTTCGAGTAAAAGATACTCATCCTGTGCAGTGGTTGGTAATAGCGGCACATTGCTGAATAGTCAATACGGCGGTCTCATTGATAAGCATGAGATTGTGATTCGGTTGAACAATGCGAAAACAGAGAGCTTTGAGAAGAAGGTTGGATCGAAAACGAATATATCTTTCATAAATAGTAACATTTTGCATCAGTGTGGAAGAAGAGAGAGTTGTTTTTGTCATCCGTATGGCGAAACAGTGCCTATTGTGATGTACATTTGCCAACCGATTCACGTTTTGGATTATACTGTTTGCAAACCCACGCATCGAGCTCCTCTGATTATCACGGATCCGAGATTCGATGTCCTGTGTGCTAGAATCGTGAAGTATTACTCGGTGAAGAAGTTCTTGGAAGAGAAGAATGCAGAAGGGTTTGTCGACTGGAGTAAAGACCATGAAGGCTCGCTGTTTCACTACTCGTCGGGTATGCAAGCTGTTATGCTTGCGGTGGGAGTTTGTGAGAAAGTTAGTGTTTTCGGGTTTGGGAAGTTGAATTCAACCAAGCACCATTACCATACTAATCAGAAAGCAGAGCTAAAGCTTCATGACTATGAAGCAGAGTATAGATTGTATCGCGACCTGGAAAACAATCCCAGGGCTATTCCATTCTTGCCAAAAGAATTCAAGATCCCTTTGGTACAAGTTTACCATTGAAAATACATACCATCAAGAGTTTTTGTCAGAGAGTTGTTATTGTTTCAAGCCAAGAAGCTTGTTGGCAAGAGTTTTGCACTGTCGTTTTGTCCAAGCCCCAAAGATTTTGCTTGAGATAGGGCAATGGAGACAACACTTTCCCACTGGTAAAAGTGAGTGTTCTTTACAATTTTTTTTTGATTTGTGGTGTCACACATATTGAAATATATGGAAAGAGAGTTGTACGTATATGGAAAGATTAATCACACACACAAATTGAATAATGTTTGAGAAGTACGTTGATTCATACAAAACACAATAGCCTGAATCCTTTTTAAACAACAATAAGATCGAAAGCACATGATATGTAATGAAAAGAGATACAATAGAAGATGAGTCTCTTTAACTGAGGATTATCGTACAATATTGAAGTGAAGCACACCAATTTTCTCTTCTAATACAAAATTACATTGAGAGAAACAGAAAATTCACGTGCTTCACAAAATTACAAGCGATAAATCACCCTTATTAAACAAGGAAACCCTAATTAAGACTGCGATCATACTTAATTACTAATCACTAAGATAACAAGGGGTTTACACGAGCCACAAAATGCTCCCCAACAAATACAACCCTCGTAAAAGAGAAGTTTTTGTTAGTGAGCATGATCAAACCTCCTTTCTTAAGTTTACTTAGTAGCAAAAATCCCCTACCAAACCAAGAACCCTAGTGATATCACATGCATGCATTGTACGTAACACACCAATACTCAAACCCATGTCTCAAAACATTAAAAAAAAAGGGGGAAGATATTGTTAGACAAACACCGGGCTTCATGTGGACTTAATTAACGTAACCATATCAATATGAAAAGATCTAAATTTTAAAATGTTGCTTCATTTTGTTTGGTAAATTTTGATATATCGAGTCTAACAAAGAATTTCTCCCTTTCAAAGATAGAAATTCTTTGGTAGACTTGAGATGTTTTTGTGGTGGAAAGTTGTGAAGCAACATTAGAAAATTCGGATCTTACCGGTGGCTCGATATGATTCCACAGTCTCTCCGGTGCATCTAACATCTATCTCACTCTGTAGTGACACATTCTGTATCCTCCTCAAAACCATCAAACGAAAGAGACGGGTGAGGAGAATGTCCACTGCCAAAAGACCTGATGTGGTCCTTGAGAGACCGCTTGTGCTTGAAATCTGATCCACATGTACAATACCAAAGCTTTCCGCAGTTTTTCTCGTGGGTCCTCCAGTCACCTTTCACAGCCAACGCTTTGCCACATTTGCCGCAAGAGAAGGGCTTGGAGCCATGCTTACGTTTGTAATGTGTCTGAAGTGTACGAAAATCTTTCAAGGGCTTGGACCGTGGATGGTCAATGTTGTTCTTGCATCCCTCTGCACAACAATAGCATGGCAGCCGCAGGATGGCCGCAGGTTGAGTTGTGCCCTTTAACGAGTCAGCCCCTTTTCTGAACTCAGATCCATGTCCCCACATATGCATCTGTGTTTTACATATATAAATTCATTAGAACATATATAAGAATTCTATTATTTGTGTATAATTATATCGAATTTTTTATATTTATGGTGGATATTAATCATATTTATATTATATGAGATACTAATCGACAATTATGATCTGTAGGACATAAATTTGCTCGTTCCATTCCTAAATAGGACTCGAATGCTTGTTCTAGTCAGGGGTGCATTTTCATATAGGATGAGACTTTGAAAATGGAACGGATATAAAAGAACTTGACGAAACTTTTGACCACTTCTAGTTTATGGTAATCAAAAATTTAATAAGAAACCATATATGTGTAAGAAAAATGTGTGTTTCTACTTAAAAAGAGGGTATTGGTTTAATGGTTTTAATTTCGAATTAAAGTTGGGACCAAAGTAAATATGGTAAAGGAGAGAATCCTAAGTAAACTATAGAAACCAGTCATACTTAATTAGAAGGCTTTTTAACCAAGATCTTCATTAGGTTAAGTAATCGATTGCATATATTCAGTAAAAGTAGTGAGATCATTGCATTTTATTTTCTCCCCTTTTTTGTTTCTTGCTGAATTATACTTTACCAAATCCCACTCCGTGATTATTCTTTTGCTTTTTGGCTTTTCAACCAAAAGGCAAGGCAAACAATGAAAAAAGTCAAAAAGATTTTTGAAGATTTCTAAACTAATCCAGAAGTTATATACCTGATTATCCTACACTCAATTGATTTTCTACTACTATACGAATCATACACCAACCGCGATTAATTATCGTAATAATCAAGTCATCGATGTTTAAAATCTTTAATTTACACATGTAATAACTTCAAATATTCTGTATGTATCGTGTATATATAAATATATTATCGGAACAAAACACACGATAATATATCTTCGAGAATGTATGATTATAATACAATAATTCATACAAAAGGAAGTGTATGATCCATATAATGAATTATTTTAGGTGGTAATATATGATCACACAATTATATAAACTTATTAACCGTTAATTTGCTTTAACATATACACTCACAAAGTGCAATAAATTACGGAATACATGATCATACGCTTCTTTTGTGTGAAATATATATGGTGTTTCAAAAAAAAAAAACGATTATAGAAAATCAAAGTTTTGTTTGCTGCGATAATAGGATAGAAGTATTTTTGAATGGAAAATGTAATTTTTTTTTTTTTAAATGTATAAATTTATCAACTGTTTTTTTTAAATGATATAACCGTAAATTAGTGAAATACCCTATGTGTATTAGAATGGACAAAGGCAAAGGTAAAGTTGACATAGTGATAATGTTTTTTCTCTTGGTAATATATATGAGATATATATTGTGATGATGGTTAACACATAATGTAAGATTTGTAGATGAACGTAGATATCTAACAAATCTTATAGGATAAGGATGATAGAGAGAAGACGTACCTGCATGTTATTGTACCTATTGAACGTTTTGCTGCAAATAGAGCAAGCAAATTGCATTGGACCGACATGAATCTGAGTCGGACTTGGTATCCAAAACCTCTTCCCACAGACTTCCATATCAGAATCAATCATCTCCTCACCAAACTTCATCTTCCTCCTCTTCTTCATCATCACGACGCTATCTTCTATTATCTCTCTCTTGATAGGTTTCTTGTGATGATCGGAAGTTGTATCAGAGTCATCCTCCGCCGAGTTACCACGGTGATAATTAGGAAACCCGATTCGGAGAGTAACCACATCATCTTTACTCTCTTCTTTTATATCTTCCAAGGCTTGACGACTCTTATTTTCCATGAGCTTGTTTAGAAGAGGCAAGCATTGAATAGACTTGTTAAGCGGTTCTTGTGGTTGGTATAAGAATAAAGATCGTTCCAACATGTTCATCTGACTCTGGTGGTGATTTGATCTTGATGTAGCATCTCTTGTCTTCATACGATATAACATAGAAGGAGAAGAAGTAGAAGATGGAGGTTTAAGCCATTCAATGAAGCTTGGGGATTCGTAACTTAAACCCTTCTCATAAGGATTCGTCAACCTCATCTCTCTCTCTCTCTCTCTCTCTCTCTCTCTCTCTCTCTCTCTCTCTCTCTCTCTCTCCCCACGAGAAAAGGGTAAGATTAGTAGTAGGAAAAGGTTATAAATCAACCTACCTAGTGTGTATCGTAGCCGTTCGTCAAAATAGCTAGCTTCTTTCTTTTTTTTCTCCAATACAAAATCTTGGTCTCTAAAGTTTTTGTTTTTTTCTTCCTACCCCAACACGTATTATGAAGATACGTCGACGTTCGCACGTGTCTACGCGTTTACATTAAGGGTAAAAAGAGTGTAAGTTTCTTCATATAAATGTGGTGGGTCTTACTTCACATAGTGAAAAGGAAACGCACAAGGCACAAGGCTTTTCAACGAAGAGAATCCTAAGGCTCGTAGTCTTTTATACCTTTTCTTCTTTACCCTCATTTCCTTTCCCATTATTAACATTTTCTAACATCTTATACCAACAAATACGATATTCTTTCATCATTTTATAGTCATTATTGTCTTTAAGTGCATATAGACCGGCGAAGACAAAATTCATCATTACATCAAAACAACAATTTCAACATCATTTTAGCCGTCTTTTTAGGGACAAATGATAAAAGCAATCTGATATAGAATCACGCGTTCACTTTTATTGACGTTTGATGATCCAAGTAGCAGAGTACACGAATTTGATGATATATATACGTAAGACTTTTCTAGCTAGGGACTCTAATCCATGATTTGCGTTTTATTTAAGATATTGGTATATATGCTAAATAGTGTGAAACTACTTTCATTGTATTTCATTTCTATTTTAAATTTGTCTCTATCCTGTCTCATTTTGAATTTATTTCTATAATGTGGACTGTATGTTGTATACTCATTGTATTAAAGTTAACAC